>OX463865.1:16969262-17569262 GCA_949825065.1 Odontocerum albicorne
TGGTACCGAGATACACACCCTGTATCACTTGGAGCTCTTCATCTATGAAAATACTACCTTAACATCACCATTTCTATCATAATGATGTTGGATTTCACAACATTCATTCTTAAATATTTTTCTTCAGATCTCTTCAAACATTTACTTATCCTTTTTAATTCCTCTTCATTCTCCGCTAACATTATCACATAATCGTATACAACGATTTCTACACATTCCAATTCGACATTTACATGCTACACATTTGCCTTACTAATTTCTTCAACATATTAATATTAAATAACCAGGGCTACAAACCACATCCTTGCTTAACCCCCTTTGAAATATTAAATCATTCAGTCAAGGCATCGTTCACTCTAATACATGTTCTGCTTTCGGCATATGATGACGCAATACCAGTTATTAATTTCCATTCAACACCATGTTGATTTAATATTTTCTATAGTTTGACTCTTATCACGCGGTCAAATGCCAAGTTCACAAACGCTCAATACAATTTTTATTTTTTCCAAAGCATACGCAAAAATAAAATGTAATCAACACATCCTCTTCCACTGATAAAGGCATCCTGAACATCCCATACTTTCATTTCAGTGACTCATCTCACTTTTCCATCAGATTTTTTTCCGTACAGTTTACTTACTACAGTCACCAAACAAATGGCTCTGTAAATTTGAATCTCATTCTTGCATCATCATCTTTATATAACAAAACAATCACTGCACTCCTCCCATCTTTCGGTGTGGTGTCAGATTCCCAACATTTGTTGAAAATCGATCGATGCCACTAGATCATTCGTTCACCCCCATACACTATAAATTCTATACTCATTTCATCGCAGCTCAACACTTTTGCTCTTTTCATGTTCACACTTCATTCTGGCACCCTAACCTTTATATAAATAAATAAATACAGGTTTATTGATAGCAACATAGTATGTACATAATACATTTAGACACATTTCAATAACACATTAAAAAGAGAATACATTAAAAAACAGAAGCTATCAAAAGGTCTGGGCTCATCAAATAATATCCCCTTGGCCAAGATACACCCCACCAATATAGGGCGAGCCCAGCCACGGGGACACCAGATGTTTTTCCCACACCCATATAACGGGACTATCACTGCACTCTTCCAGTTCTTCGTTGTGTCGTCAGACTCCAAACATTTGTTGAAATTCTGTCTCAGCTAAATCATACGTTCACCCCCATACACTATTAGTTCTAAGCTCACATCATCGCAACTGGACGCTTTCCCTTTTTTCATATTCACATTCCTTTTTGGTATCCTAGCCTTTAAACAGGATGTCTCAAAAAATATACGCACATTTCAAATTATCGTAAATTCAGTATTCATTAAGCTTTATCTAATATTGAAACTTCGAATTTAAGAAGATAAACGTATTTGTTTTTTTCTTCACTTGTCGCAAATGTTCTTCTCTAGCTGCATTGCTGATAACGTGGAATCATAAACCATCTTTTTGTTATTTGGCCGCATTCTATTTCAATGGTTGCTTTCAATTCATTAACTATTGTACTCGTATGTTTTGTACCATTTACTTTATTCTTGATGAGTCTTAATTAAAAAAAGTTCATTGGCGTGAGGTTTGGGTAGCGCGGTGGGTATTTAATGTTACTTTAGGAGAATGGTTCTTATGGGAAGAGATGATGATGGTTGTTGATAAATGAATAAACTCGTTAAATCGCAATGCGGAAAGAGAGAGTGTTTATTTTTATAGTAGCGTAGGTATTTATATGTTTTTGGAATGTGCACGAGAGTGCGCTCGCGATATGCTTCCGTCTCGCTTCTGTGAATGCAGAAAACGATTAATATCTTATGTGGGTCATATTTTATTTACGAAACTGGCGAGACAGCGTGGTGCGTTCTCTCTCTAGTATGGAATGCGGCGCGATCGCTCGGCCGGCGTCAATGATTGGCATGTGACCTTTGCACTGTTTACTATAATTTATCGAGGAATCCGAAGGTCGTTTCATCGGTCATTGACCGTATGTATGCGACAATATTCAGCGACGACCGTGGTTCCCCACATTACCTCTACACTCAACCCATCTGTTAAGCAAAATTTCATCAAGATAGGCTCTCACGTCACGATGGTAGTGTGGAGGTAAACCATCTTACCGAAAATAAGAGTCCTCTTCATCCCAAAATTCTTCACGAATGCACAGTATGATAAATTTCTGCATCAAGTTCAGATAAACGGCAAGGCATGAAAGTGTATATACATTGTATCAGGTCCTGAACATAGCCAATTTACATCTCAAATCCATTCTCTGGCACTACCATCGAGAGGAAGAGAAGATGCAGACTCAGCAGAGACAAATGACACGCATGGCAACTGATCAAGTGTTCACTATACCTAGGGTTAAAACATATTTTGCCCAAAGGCAATATGCCTATTTAGCTCCCATGACATATAATGGGGTTCCGAATGCAATAAAGGTAAAGGGAGGAAAACAGTTTAGGCAGTCGTTCGGAGCGTGGTTGTTATTGCGACAGGAGTTTGAGTACTTGGGCTTGCAAGAGGAATGACTTGAGGAAGAGGTTTATGTGAGCTCTTGAATGTGGTGTTTATTGTTGTTTTATATTTATATTTTTATATACATATATGTATTTGTTTTATGTTTGTGCGCGATGTATTGTTGGATGAATATTTTTGGTATGTCTGGAGTGATGAAGTGTGAGGAGTTTGATTTCGCGTGATGTATACATATGTAATTGAGTGTCACTGTTTGTCAGATTGATGAGAATGTGCAACGGGGTCTTGTATAATCCAAAATCGGAAAAAAGTATCGATTTATTTTTTCATGCTATGCGAGTGAGATACAGGCAAAAACCTAGTTTACTGGGGACATGAAAAATGAAAGGCAACAAACCCAGATCCATTAAAATTGTGTGTCCAAATTAAATAACCTGTTGTTTTTTTATATTTCTTTCACGTGTAATATAAAATAAAAAAATTGTTTTGGGATACCTATATAATGGAACTTTTTCTATCTTTCGGTGTGATGTCAGATTCCCAGCATTGATTTCCAAAATTCGGACGTTTTATTGAAAAACAGCAATTTCAAAAGCAATTCTTACAATATTAAACGTCCACACAAAAAAACCCTCCGCCTTTTATATAAGGGTGAGATATCTTAAAGGATTTTGTAACAGTTTATTTGAGTTAAGATATAGATAGACACACGGTAAGATACTCGCATTAAAATCAATTATTTAGAGTGCGATCCGCGTTGCAATCGGATTGGGCATCAGGCATGGAGCCGATAGGGGCTGGAGAGATAAAATGGCCGCGCTTCCGTTTCGCGGGAAAACCCTGATGACGTGTGACGTGGCAATTTTCATTTGAAAAGCTTTACGTGTCTTCGTGGCGGTATTACTTGATTAATTAAAAAAGTTTGGAAAAATATAACATTTTTAAAATCATAAGGCCGTGGGAAATGGAAAACTGACCTTTACATTTTATCAATTAGTTTGTAAGAGGCACATATTCGCAAATAAGAGGTTAGAATGACCTGTCCTAAGGGTAATCATTTTTTATCGGTTATTTTTTTACGAGACTATCATCTTAGCAGATTTTGAAACTAATTGGTTCGAGTGTACGAGAATATGTTTTAATCATACATTGTCACCCCATATGATGAAATAAAAAATCTCGAACTAAAGATTATGATAACCTTCGTAGTCTAGTTAAAAAACACCTGGGTGAAGCATTTTTCTAGCCTGGAGGTTGTTACGGGGTTGATTTCAATTAGTGCCTTATTATTTTATGAAAAGGCTCTATACTTTTTTTTTATTAAACAAAGTAATATATTGTACAAATATTTATCAAGGCTATACCTATATACACATTTTTTACTTAACTAAGCTTATTTACTCATATATATAATATTATAATTTATGCACTTACTTAATCTTATTTTCCTACATGTCATTTTATTTTTAATTTTTACAATCTTAATATATGATTTCTCAGAAATAATTAACACCTACATACTACTTATAACTAGATAATAATTCTTACAACTAATTATTTAGCAAGCACAAGTCCACTCGTTCAGGTTCTATTCTAGTTTGCACTAAATGCCTATTTTTAATATTTCAGAATGGTTGGGTTAAGTGAGGTTAGGTGAGGTGTTTAAAATATTTCAGATTGGTTGGGTTAAGGGAGGTTAGGTTAGGTAAGGTTTGGTAAGGTTAGGTTAGCTGTTTAAAATATTTCAGATTGGTTGGGTTAAGTGAGGTTAGGTTAGATAATGTTAGGTTAGCTGTTTAAAATATTTCAGATTGGTTGGGTTAAGTGAGGTTAGGTTAGATAATGTTAGGTTAGCTGTTTAAAATATTTCAGATTGGTTGGGTTAAGTGAGGTTAGGTTAGCTGTTTAAAATATTTCAGAGTGGTTGGGAGATAAAAAAAATCCGCCAGGTTTAACTTTATATGACGAAAGGGTCATATTATCCAACACAGTAAAACTAAAAAAAAACACGACATACACCGTTAAAAATTGTCCAAGTATCAGTTTAAAATGGCCTCGTTATAAACGATAGGTATATTTAATCGTGGCGACAAATCAAGTCAGCTTGTAAAAAAAAAAAAGAAAAAACAGAAAAAATCAACGTACAAACCGAGGGTTAAAATCCTTTTCACTTTACTCAGTGGGTGCAAAAATATAACGATCGCATTAGTTTAAATGTAAAACCCTTCACTGGCGACAGACGATGTGCAAAAAAAAAGTTAGGCGAAAAGCGGCTTAAACAAGGTTGACACGTTAACATTTCCTTGATGAAAAAAATCAGCACTACTCAAATTAAAATTAATTGAATGTATCGTTTGAGGGAGGGAAAAGCTTTTTGAATAAAATGTGAGCTACTTTTTTAACTAATATTGGGCGTTAATGATGAGTGTTAAATTTTAAGTTAAACTTTTTTTACCAGTTAAATATGATGACATTTGTTTATAAATTTTACTAAGTGGTTCAAAAAAAGAGTTTCAATGAAACTATAAAATGAAAAAAACAGATGAGTGAGACTCTCGCGCAGTAGAAGTGAAACTTTTTAGCTCTTAGGAAACGTTAATTTCATGTTTTGCTTTTTTTTTCCATTTGTTAACGATTTTTTTTTAGAATCAGGAAATGGTTATGTAGAATTTAATTAAAAAAAATGTCTCTTAAATTAATTAAAAAAAAAAAAAATATTTTTAATAGTAAATAATAATAATTTTAATAATAATGTTAAAAGAATATGAATTATTATTAATAATAAATATTTTTTTAATAATTAATAATAATTTATTAAGAAATAAAATATTTAATAAAAATAGAATAATAATATAATACACCGTTTCACTTTTCGTGACGTTCAGCCCAATTAACCCTACCGCGCCTATAGAAGTTTCACTTCAATAAAATGAAAATTCGTTCGATCATTCATTATATCGTTCATTCATAATTTTATTTGATAATTAATGTATTCACTCGTTCATTTGATCGTTCATTGCCGGTAGCCGTGGTGTAAAGTTTAACATTCACACCAAACAACGATACGCCTCAGATTCGATGCCTGACGGTCTTAATTCCTTCAGTGTAGAACACATTCATTCATTCTCTGGCCATGGTAACTTTAATGAGAAACTTTTAATCTTCAATGTGGACAAACTTTTAATCTTCAACGTGTGGAAATGACGTGTGGAAAAGATTTGTGTGGGCTCTTGAGTGTAGGTTTCTTCTTGTTGTTTTAATTTTTGTTGTTTTGTATTTGTGTTTCTGTATATTTTTGATTTTATTTTTATTCTTATGATTGTGTGCGGTATATTATGAGATAACAATTTTTGGTTTTATTTTTATTTCATTTTTGATTCATTTTTGGTTTTACTTTTGTTTTTATTCTTATGATTGTGTGCGGTATATTATGGGATATTTTTGGTCTTTCTGGAGTGATGATGTGTGAGGAGTTTGATTTCGCATGATGTTTCCAGTTGTAATTGAGTGTCACTGTTTGTCAGGTTGATGAGAACGCGCAACGGGGTTTGGTTTTTGTGTAACCAAAAATCGGAAAGAAGTATCGATTTATTTGTTCATGCTAAATATCCTCAGTGAGATACAGGCAAAAGTCTAGTTTACTGGGGATACGACAAATGAAAGGCGACAAACCCAGATCCATTAAAATGATGTGTGTCCAAATTAAATTACATGTTGTTTTTTCGCGAATTATGTATATTTCTTTGAATGTGTAATAATAAATAAATAAATAAAAAATCAATGTTGTCAATTTGCCTGTTGCAATTTTTGCAGCTATCTGGATCAATCCGCGGAGCACATTCTGTGATACTACGATGAAAATAAAGTCAGTAATTTCCATAGGGAACTTCACTTAGCCTTACAATGGTTCATACTCCGATCTAGTGTCGTCAAAGGATAGTTTTATTACATTTAAAATGTTCTGTATCGGACGTATGATACATGTCAACTAAAAATATGATTTATGTTTATTTTCTTGTTTGTTTGATATGCAAAAATGTACTTGATGTGTACCGATTGTAATGAAATGTTCCTAATGACTCAGACTAACTAAAATTATTTTCCTAATGTTCAATTTATACTTGCGCGTTTTACTGCGTAGTAGATCTTCTTGTCGGTGATTTGAGGATTACTTATGAGTGACCTTTGCAATAGCTACTATCAAAAGTCGGCCGGCCCATGCAAGCGGAAAACGTGCGAGATACGTAATATCTCGCAAGTCATGATGGCATACACGGACCAAAATAGAAGATTACGATGAGCGATTGGCCGCACATAAGGAACGCAAAATGTCAAAAATACATTCTCAGTTTCTCGAACGTCTGCTTTGTTTTACTAACGACCAACTTCTACCTGCTAAAAAGGAATCTTTTCACCCTGCTACTCTTCACCGGAAAAGCATAAAGTGAACAGAAATCTCCGTGTATTGAGCGGCAGCCATCCATCTATTTCACAGTCTTTGTACCAGTGATGTACAATTGGCAATTTGCTGGACTGTCTGTCCAGTTTTGAAGTCACTTTATAAGAAAAAAATACTGCGCGGTGAGTAATATTCCTTCTTCCGTAATGTTGGGCCTTAACTCCGACATCACTAATATTATTTTCACTCAGGTGTGTTGCCATCAGAAAAGGAGTCCCTTTAGGCAGTTTCTTCGTCACTACGTGACGTCACGTTCATAAAAAAATTAAGGAGATTTCAATCTTCTATCTAGACGGTTATTTGTCCCCTATAATAGCGTGGGTGGTAGTTGGGTCGAACTGAACTGAATAAACATTCATTTGGTCTTGTTTGTGCCATCGCCAACATCTTACACTGTTTTCAGTAATACCAAATTTTCTGGCAGTCGTTAAGTTATATTTGTAGCTTCTGCTGCGTGCAATATCATGACCTTAAAATTGGAATCGTAACTCTTGCGAAATCCTTGAATAATTTGATTGTTTTAGCTTCTCGTGTTTCAATATGGTCACTGATCATATTTTCGAGGGTGTACGCTAAGCAAGCACCTAGTATTTATGTCTAAAGTAAGAATTACGTATGACCCACATGTTTCGTATTTTATGTCTGTGATTTCAGGGATGACCTTTTCCGCTGTTGTGTCATCTGTGTATGTGTGGGGTGTTTATCTATGTATTTTTAGAGGAAGTATTTGAGTTGTTGAATTCACTTTAGTGGATTTTTTTTAATCCACGTTGCACGGATTTCTCCATTTACACAAAGAGGGGCTGCTTCTATCGTTAGCTTATTCGTTAGAAAGAATATCAGCCAGGATTCTTCTCATACTGCTAGGCGGTACCGAGAATATATCAACAGTGTCAATCAGTTGGTTCAATATCTCTATACCACGCGTTACTGAGTGTTTAGCCATGATATTCGTCCTGTAAGTTGGTATGTAAAACAGAGGGGGATTCTTTGCACGGCTATATTTATTAGGTACATATAAACGTAGTGCTTCTGGAAGTCTTCTGACAGTTAAAGCAGCCTTGAAAAACCTTAAGCAGGAACATCGCAATGGATTCTTGCCTTCTGGTTTCGAGGCTTCTATAGTAACATACCGTGAGAAGTTCGACATGGTCAGCATATTTTGGGTAATCGCCCATTGTTTTGTACCATAAATATCTGAGGATTTTTTTTGTATTTGTTCTGTATTGTTTTAATATTTGAGCTGATGAGGAGCCCAAACTATAGATGCATATTCTAATTTGGTTCTTATTAAATAATTATATAAGTTTCGGAGGATATCGGTGCTGTTAAATTCTCTTGATATTCTCATTATAAAACCGAGTAGTTTGTAACAGTCCGATATCAAACGCGAGACATGGTTAACCTTTCCTTCCCGGTGTTGGGTATCTTCTACACGTTGCTTCTAATAACCATCAATATCTCTATAAATATAATAAATACAAGGCTAAGATTCTAGGTATTCCTCCATAATATATTTACGCATTGATTTAAAAAATAATATTTATAATAATCAGAATTTATCGACTACATCGTAAGTATTTTCTGAATATCGGAAACAAATTCGCATTTAAACGCTGTGAGTGCCTCGATCTTGGGTCTTGACGATAGGTGAAAAGTATGCGGGAAGCGCGACACTATATTCGCACATCACTTTTGCATACGTCACTGAATAGCGAGGAGCGCAATTGTCTCCACCTCGCAAGTGTAAGCGACGCCCGAATTAGCCCCCAACCCTGCCGCGCTGCAGTAGCTGTTGAGCTGGCAACGAGACTAGACCTACGCCCGTTCCGTGAGCGGTGCCAGATGGTTTTTTAATGTTTTCAGCAAATAAATCTCAATTATTATAATTTTTAACTTCAATTATAATTAATTAAGGGAATTATCTATGAATGTTCTTATTTTTCCGATTTAAAATCGCTAATTTTTTATCACGTACTCACTACCCAACACCGGAACACGCGTTTCATTTTTATCACCGTAAGGGAAGGGTTAATGAACGTGAGTCCAACATCAAAGGTTTCACCTAAATCTTTGAATTCAGAAACTCTGTTTAATGCCACTCCCTGTATATCATAGTAAACTGATGATGGATTGGTGAAAACGACCGACTATAAGATACACATAAACATGTATTAATGTTGAACAGGAGATGATTTAGCTCACTCCAGGATACTAGGGAGTCTAGGTCATGTTGGAACTGTGCACATCGTGAGGTGAATTGACCTTTTTGAAAATTTTCAAGTCGTCAGCGGGTTCCCCCTTTGCATTCGATACGTCGTTGAGTTCAGTCAGAGATGTTATAGGTGAAGAAATCCAAAGGGATAAATCGGCTTGCCAACAGCCCTGGTGGCATTGTAAGGTTCCAGCGTCCTCCTGATCGTCCTGCTCCGCCTCACAGTCTCCCAACGGCAGCACCGTGGCTCGCAGAAACAGCAACATACCGTCCGCCGCGCAAGACGACATAAAATAAGGCATAACTCGGTAGAGAAGAAGAAGGTATACGTAGGGTTTGATAGGTATTTAATAAAATACAATTGTACGGTAAAAATTAAGTGTGAGGATAGAAAGGTAGCGGCTGCGGCCTTAGTTAATCAAATAAGGCGCATATACGAGTATTATGGTATAAGTGGGCATATCTTTGTTTTACACAGTCTGGAATTTGTGCACGTGGATTTCAGCTACGTGACCTCAGACCGAAATGGTGTAATATATCCATACCAATGTTAATCTTATCATATACTCTGTTATCCACATCCAATAAATATTATAAGTAATCATGTAACGTATTCAAACCAATGTTAAGCTTATCAATGTTAACCATATCATGTACTATGTTATCTACATCCAATAAATATTAGTGTTATCACGTGTATGTCAAACTTAACTCAGTGTATTATGTTTAAATTTAATATCTTGTTGGAATTATCAGGAACTGTTTACTATGCAAATTCAATAAAGATTTGATATCACTAAATGGAAGTAAACAGCGAACGAGACATTCCAAATAGTCGCCTGGTATCGATTTGACCTTACAAAGGGCGTCGATAACATACCCGACCAAAATTCCTTCTTAATTATATAAGGGTCGTGCATGCGTTATCTTTGCTTTAAATAGGACGTCATATCAGAGGCAGCAATCATTATTCTTAAAACCACTACGATGTTAACATCATAGTTATTATTACTTCCACAATACTGTTAATATTATACTTCAATGTAATTCAACGATTATACAAATACAATTACACAGTTGAAATTCTAAAAGTGTTGTCGTTGCTAAAGGTCATAACAATGGCGTGCATCATCTGAGAAGGTGTGTACCTATAGTTTTTTATTTTATTGTAAAAAAAATATTACCTTTATCTGCTGAGACGACAGCAGCACCACCCACCAGGAAGACGAACATCAGAAGTCGATACATTTTTATATTATTTAAATTTCTTTCTAAACGACACATTATTAGACAGCTAGACAAACATTGAAACTCCTATTTCGGAAACACGTTGATTCACAAAAAATCTAAACACGTATACTTCAATATGTTAAACACTTATTAAAATCAGAATATATATTTTTATTTTCAATTTATAATTTATTTAATATTTTTTTACTTGTACTTTATATTATATTCAATGATTTTAAAAACTACTTTTAAACGGTTTTTAGTACTTATTTTTAAATACTTTAAGTGAAATTATTAAATTTTCAATGCTGATACTCAAATCTACTCTAATTAGCTTAAACATGACTTTTTTTGGTTAAATTAACAATTTTTTTTTTCAATTAAGGGTTAAGATATCCTTCAAGATTTATCACAAAGTTAATTTTACACTTCTGTTCTTCAAAAGATGTTGGATTTATCTGAAACAAGTGAAAATAAACAAATTAGAATATAAATTAAACATGCATTTACTATAAAATAAATATAGGTTTATTGATACCGTTATATAGGTTGTCCCAATAAGAGCGACGAATTTATATTTCGCGCCATTTTTTTTATAATGTTGGCAGCTCTAAAAACTTTATATGTGCCTTTTGTCAATCTTCCAATTAGTAAGTATAAAATATTACACGAAAAAACATTGAGTTGTAGCAAGGAAAATTTCCAGGTTGTGTAATCTTAAGAAATGCGGATCAAAATTGACCATCAAGATCGTGTGATATGACACCATGCTAGTTATTTCTTTGCGGTTTTTTGGAGTCGTATGCTTGTCTCAATAAACCACAAACAATTTCTGAGCTTGAAACGGAGATTGAACGTGTTATTGTTACAATCGACCCAAAACTATGTAAGGATGTTATCTTAAATTTAATCAAAAGAGGAAGAGTTTTCCAGCAGAGCCGTTTGTACGGTACCATAACAAAGAGTGTAGAAATAGGTGGATGACTGCTACTTAATGCGCCGAAATTGCGGTGAAAAGTAGCAGGATGAAGAGATTCTTTTTTAGCAGGTAGAAGATGGTCACAAGTAAAATGCAGTAGACAGAGTGAACTGAGAATGTGTTTCCAAGGCGTTTGGCGCTCCTTATGTGTGGCCAATTGCTCATCGCAAGGGCCTGTTTTTGCCCGTGCATGCCGTCGTAACTTGCGAGATATCACAATTCTCGCAAGTTTTCACATGCATGGGCTGGCTGACTTTTGATACTATCCCGCGATGGACGCGCATAAGAAACATTTCAGTTACTGTTGTGACACAGCATGGACCTCAACAAATATAAAATTTACATACAAATCGTCAAAAAATATAAAACATAAAATTTACATACAAATCATCAATAAACGTTGATTTTTGTTGTTTTCACTCAAAACACGTGGAACCCAAGAGCCGAACTTCTGGACTTTTCTCATTGATTTAAGATAGCGGTATGCAGTCATGTGACTACAATTCATCTGCTCAGCCAATTCTACGGTGGTTTGAGGGGAATCTTCGTGAATAATATGGTTTAAGTGGTCTTCATGGAAGTCCACTGGTCGTCCGGAACGCTCCACGCCTTTCAGGTCAAAATTACCATCTTTGAAACACAAAAACCGTCGACGAGCTATCATTTAATTCATAGCATCTTCGCCGTACACTTCGCAAATATCGCGAGCAGCTTTGGCAGCTTTATTCCTTTGATTGAACGCAAACAGAAGGAGGTGTCGAAAATGCTTACTTTCGTCTACTTGACATTCCATTTTGAAGGCTTGTAATCAAATAAAATAATATATGTAACGTAAAAGCAAACACAATATCTTGTAGAGCATAAAATTTCCTTTTGAATGACGTATAACTTTTACCATTTTGTTTTACTTTTGATGCTCATTTTCAAATTGAAAAAAAAAACGGACACGACTTATGTTAACACCCAATATGTTTTCATAAATGTAGAATTTATTTTACTTCCACGAATATTTCACGGGCTGCAACTACTATAGCATATTAAATAATGTAAAAAATTTAATTATTTAAAGTATTGTATTAGACTAAATTTTACAGTTTTTTCCTGAAGGGGCTGAGCAAGGTGTGTCGAGAAAGGAAAGTCTAGCCTATTTGTGCAGAACAACCTTCAAAAGATACAAAACTAAGCAAAGGTCAGATAATCATAGAAAAACTGCAGACTCTCAAATATACGTATATGAAAATCAATACAAATTAAACTGTAAATCACCCGTAACCATTATTGGAACTTTTCTTCATTGGTTTTATTTTTTTCGTCAGACAATACAAGTCTTTTTATAAAAGATTCATAGACGGACAATTCAAAATGATCCATTCACATCCTGAACCTCATATTACGGCGTTCGTTCGACATTAATTCACTTTTATGGGTCCATAAAATTTATGGCGTCTTCCAAAAAGCCATGGGGATCGATGGCTTATGGCCATGGTGATTTCGTTTATTTTTTAACGGCCCATTTTACTGTGGACTCGACGATTTTAATATGACATTCGAATTTGAATAAACGGATAAAAACGTGTACCGACCGTTAGGGTTATACTAGCGAATTTGGTCGAGTGGTCAGAAAAAGAAGTATTTTGTTTTACATTTTAAATAACATTTTTAGAACTTAAAATTAGAATTAAGTTGACACATCACATATTCAAATATTCTCAATTACGCCTTATACTTAAATATTGGGCAAACATAAAGAACATATCCCAGTATGCAAACGTCTAACTCCATCAAAGATACAATGAGAATCTGCTAGAATGGGAGTTACGCATTTTACTAACTAGGGTACGAAAGACGTCAATGTAGAGCAATTTATATAGATAAATGAATTCATTGAATTTAGGTAACATTTTCTCAGATGATTTATGAGTTACGAAAAATATCCAACGGCGTGTAGCAACAAACACAAAGTCAATAAATCACTTAAACATATATAATCTTATCAAACAGTATAGAAATCAACAAATATACAGTATTTGAGCACCAACTTTAATGTATTAGAGTAGAACGTGGATATGGAAAAAAAAATTAAGGAGCCGAACGAATACTGTCAAAATGCGTACACTGAGAATAGAAGGGGTTATTCCGGATAAAGATGAAGTATTCAGTAAGATGGAGTATTCAGTAAGATGGAGTATTCAGTAAGATGGAGTATTCAATAAGATGGAGTATTCAGTACTATGGAGTATTCAGTAAGATGGAGTATTCAATAAGAAGGAGTATTCAGTAAGATGAAGTATTCAATTAGAGTATTCAGTATGATGGAGTATTTAGTAAGTTGGAGTATTCAGTAAGATGGAGTCTTCAGTAAGATGGAGTATTCAGTAAGATGGAGTATTCAGTAAGATAGAGTATTCAATAAGATGAAGTATTCAGTAAGTTGGAGTATTCAGTAAGATGAAGTATTCAGTTAGAGTATTCAGTAAGGAGTATTCAGTAAGACAGAGTACTCAATAAGATGGGGTATTCAGTAAGATGGACTATTCATTAAGATGAAGTATTCAGTTAGATTATTCAGTAAGATGGAGTATTCAGTAAGGTGGAATATTCAATAAGAAGGAGTACTCAGTAAGATGAAGTATTCAGTAAGATGGAGTATTCATTTAGATGCTGTATTCAGTAAGATGGATTATTCAGTAAGATGGAGTATTCAATAAGAAGGCGTATTCAGTAAGATGAAGTATTCAGTTGGAGTATTCAGTAAGATGGAGTATTCAGTTAGATACTATATTCAGTAAGATGGAGTATTCAATAAGAAGGACTATTCAGTAAGATGAAGTTAGAGTACTCAGTAAGAAGAAGTATGAAGTATTCAGTAAGATAGAGTATTCAATAAGATGGAGTATTCAGTAAGATGGAATATTCAGTAAGATGGAGTGTTCATTAAGATGAAGTATTCAGTTAGGGTATTCAGAACGATGGAGTATTCAGTAAAGTGAAGTATTCAGTAATATGGAGTATTCAGTATGATGAAGAAGAACACTCTGAGATTGTTTGGGCATGTACAACGAAGAGTGAAAAAATACTAACAAAACAAAAATTTCAGTATAAATGTGAGTAGAAAACGTGGTGAAGCAGTGTTTGAATCAAGTGAATATATTTATGTTGATATATTTTAATTTGTCAACACAATAGTAGGTTCAAAAGCACCTTTCATGAGTGGTTTCTCTGTAAACGGCGCTATATTAATTGTTATTTTATTATTACGAACTGGAATTGTTATTTTAATATTTTATAATAAATTGTTATTTTATTATTACGAACGTCTCGTATTATTACGAACTGGAAATACAAAAATAGTACCTCAATAATTGAAGAATTTTGTTCGAATTGAATAATTTTGATTATTCTCATCGTTTCCATCGTTAATTGAATCAGAACTCAAATAAGTGGCGGATTTAAAAACAATCGAATATTCCATATATTCTACAATAAATAAAGGGTCTTTCAAATTGAGCGGTTTTATTAATAATTTGATAAAACACAGATGGCGTCGCGAACTGGCCTGGGTCTTGTGACATTTTAGAAGTGTAATGTATGACATTTATAAAAATGGAGTCGTATACAATACAACAACGCGTTCAAATCGTTGAATTATTTTATGTATTGTTATCTCTGGAAACGGTGATGTTAATTGGCCACCAAGATCATGTGATCTGATACCGTTGGACTATTTTCTCTGGGGTTACGTGGAAAGCCAGGTCTATAAGAATGACCCCCGATCAATTCCTGAGCTGAATGACGAAATTATTCGCGTTATTGGTGAGTTAGTCATCGAAAATGTTGACAAAATAGTGGACATCTGCGGAGCTGCAAGAGGTGGACATTTGGCGGATATTGTTTTTTGGTGTTTAAATGTCAAATATTATACTTCAATGACCAATAAAATTGAGTGTTATATTCAAGAATTAAAAAAAAAAACCGCTCAATTGGAAAACCCCTTTATGTTTATTTATTTATTTAATTAACGACACAAGAGTGTGTTTATATACAAATGTCAAAATGTCATCGAAAACTTTGACAAAAGAGTGGACATCTGTGGAGCTGCGAGAGGTGGGCATTTGGTGGATATTGTTTTTTTTGTGTTTAAATGTCATAAATTATACTTCAATGACCAATAAAAAGTTTTTTCAAATCAAAGCAAATTGTGTGTTTTATTCAAGAATTGAGAAAACCGCTCAATTCGAAAGTTTTTTTTCCATATACACGTGTGTTTTGTTTAATTTTCACTTCACAATCACAGTATGTTTTGTTTTATTTTCGGCTTCACTGCATTAGGAAAATTATATAATAGATTATTATTGGCATATTTAAATCTGTTAAAAAAAAACAGAAAACACATTTGCGTAAAAAGTTTTGAACCGCAACATGACTTGTGGGTTTTTAAATGCTTTTATCGAATTTCATTGGTTCGTTTTATATCGGGACAAATCCACGGCCCCACTGAATAAAAGGCCCGCTTTATGTGCGGTGTGATTGAGTCCAGAATAGATTTTGGCCAAATGGTCAAAGCCATTGTTGACTCGCTGCGTTATCTGGCAATCGGGTTCGATTTCATCGAGTTTAAACCAGGATTTTGATCCAAAGGTTATATTGCCTGTTGAGAATCATAGTGGCGAAACTACAAAAAAATAATTTTTCGAGTTAAGACTTCCAAATGGCACTAAAATGACACCTTTTTTACGTGCGTAAGTGGCGAAAGTATATTTCAACTGCTTGAAGCGTCAGGAAGTTGAAATATACTTTCGACACTTACGCACGTAAAAAAATTGTCATTTTAGTGCCATTTGGAAGAATTAACTAGAAAATGTATTTTTTAATGAGTTTCTTCACTATGATTCTCAACAGGCGATATATGTATTGCTGTTCACTAGAAAAATACACCTGCTATAGATTGCCACGTTATAGTGAACGCCACACGTAAATACAAATTACGGTGTCTTCAAAATGTTTGTCTAAGATTTATTTTTTACCTTAGAAAGTACACTTTATAAAAGAAGAAGATGAACTGGTTGAAAGTGAGAAATGGACGCCAAGTTCATATACTATCTCTCTTGTATAATATCCTTGACTGTCTCTTCTTATCTCGCCAAAAAAATCTGCGTCTTTCCGACCATAGACTTGCGCTACACTCAAAAAGCGATAATTTATTGGCCATTCCAGTTCACCGCTCTTCTTTTTTTACGTCATCTTATCTGGTTGGTTGGAAGAGATTTCCACCTGGCAATAAACCCGTCAGATTGTTTTTACAGGGAAGTGTTCATATACTGTATCTATTGTATAATATCCTTAACTGTCCCACCGCCCCCTCTTATCTCATCGAAAAATTTCAGCGTCTTTCCAATCATGGATTAGGGCTACACTCAAATACCGATTGTTTATTGGACATTCCAGTTCACCGCTCTTCTTTTTTTACGTCATCTTATCTGATTGGTTGGAAGAGATTTCCGCCTCGCAATAAACCCGTCAGATTGTTTTTACAGAGAAGTGTTCACATACTGTCTCTATTGTATAATATCCTTAACTGCCCCGCCGCCCCCTCTTATCTCGCCGAAAATTTTTAGCGTCTTTCCAATCATGGATTAGCGCTGCACTCAAACAGCGATCGTTTATTTGGCATTCCAGTTCCCTCTTCTTTTGTTACGTTGTCCTTGACTGTCTATGCAGTGAGACTCTGGAACCAGTTACAAACTAAAGTTAGACTCACTCCTCCTTGGCATGCTTTAAGAAGCGACTGAAAAAAACTCTCAATTTCTAGTCAGCAATGTAACATGTTTCATTCCTGTATTTTCTTTCTCAATTTCAATCTGGCGGGCTTATTACCAGGCAACAATATCTTCCAACCAACCAGACAAATGTAAATAAAGGAACTTATATGGTCGCAAAAAATACTCAAATGATTGTAATTTGTTTTATCAAACACTGTTTATTCTACTTTTTTGTAACGGTATAACCCTACCGGTTTCAAGGCTTTCACCTCATACGACTCCCCTGATGATGAGGTGAAAGCCTTGAAACCGGTAGGGTTATACCGTTACAAAAAGTGGAAAAAAACTGTGTTTGATAAAACAAATAACAATATTTTTAAACCTCCACAACGTTAATGTCTTAACTATAAATAATACTCAAACGATTATTCATCTTTATGAAATTTATTAATAATAAAATTAAAGTAAGATATCATCAATAAATAATACTCAAATGATTATTCATCTTTATGAAATTTATTAATAATAAAATTAAAGTAAGATATCATCAATAAAAGTAAAAAGAAGGGATGGTGGATAATAAATGAAAAACGGGAAAGAAACACGTTTTATTGTTGTTTGTGGAAAGAAACACGTTTTATTGTTATTGTTATTACTGTTTATTCCACTTTTTTGTAACGGTATAACCCTACCGGTTTCAAAGCTTTCACCTCATACGACTCCCCTGATGATGAGGTGAAAGCCTTGAAACCGGTAGGGTTATACCGTTACAAAAAGTGGAAAAAAACTGTGTTTGATAAAACAAATAACAATATTTTTAAACCTCCACAACGTTAATGTCTTAACTATAAATAATACTCAAACGATTATTCATCTTTATGAAATTTATTAATAATAAAATTAAAGTAAGATATCATCAATAAATAATACTCAAATGATTATTCATCTTTATGAAATTTATTAATAATAAAATTAAAGTAAGATATCATCAATAAATAATACTCAAATGATTATTCATCTTTATGAAATTTATTAATAATAAAATTAAAGTAAGATATCATCAATAAATAATACTCAAATGATTATTCATCTTTATGAAATTTATTAATAATAAAATTAAAGTAAGATATCATCAATAAAAGTAAAAAGAAGGGATGGTGGATAATAAATGAAAAACGGGAATGAAACACGTTATATTACTGACATGTTAGTAGAAATGTTTTCAGACGGTTTTTTAAAACATGCCAATGACGGAGCGAGTCTAACATTTTCATTAGTTTTACATTTTCCAACTATTTCTTACGAATCCTTTATTTGAAACATGTACGCGAAAGTAAAAAAAAGAAGGGAAGATCTTTCTCTCTGACTATTTAAAGAAATAACGTGTTAGGGGGATAATGAAATGGATACATTAGGATTAGGCGTACCGAATAACCATCGATACATTATTAAAGCCACCAAATAGGATATTTGTTTTAATTCCTGGAAATGTTGGATCAATGACACCACTTTTATTTTTGGACGTTGGCATCAGTGTGCCTAAAATATTATTATATGTAATATGAACTTATATTCGCCAGCAGGGAAAACACACGAGAGCTATTTGATGTTGGAAATAAGTTGTCTAGATCAGTGCTTCTGAACCTTTGAGGGTTTATAAATAATTTTTAATTATTCTTATGCATCCTGGACCAGTATTTTTGAGAAATAAAAAAAAAAATTTTAAAAACAAGGAGAAAGGTGTTTAAATATATGTTTTTTACTTGTAGTCTTTTTATTAAATAGGCACTCCCGTCACCCACCTAGGTTGATTAGTGCCACTAAGTTAAATAAGCACTCCACCCAACTGAGTTTATTACTACAACCAAGGTATATAGGCCCTCCACCCAACTAGGTTTATTAGTGCCATCAAGTTAAACAGGCACTCCACCCAACTAGGTTGATTAGTGCCACCAAGTTAAATAGGCACTCCACCCAACTAGGTTGATTAGTGCCACCAAGATAAATAGACACTCCACCCAACTAGGTTGATTAGTGTCACCAAGTTTAATAGACACTCCACCCAACTAGGTTGATTAGTATCACCAAGTTAAATAGTCACTCCACCCAACTAGGTTGATTAGGGCCACCAAGTTAAATAGGCACTCCACCCAACTAGGTTGATTAGTGTCACCAAGTTAAATAGGCACTCCACCAAACTAGGTTGATTAGTGCCACCAAGTTAAATAGGCACTCCACCCAACTAGGTTGATTAGTGCCACCAAGTTAAATAGGCACTCCACCCAACTAGGTTGATTAGTGTCACCAAGTTAAATAGGCACTCCACCCAACTAGGTTGATTAGTGTCACCAAGTAAAATAGGCACTCCACCCAACTAGGTGGATTAGTGTGCCACCAAGTTAAACAGTTTTGTTCCATCACATCTCATTCGTTAATAAGCAAATAAATAAATAGTTGAAATATTACTCCAGTAAAAAATATTGTTTTATTAAAATGACTACTCGTTTTTTATTAAATCTGGCATACTTTTGAAATACACCGTCTATTTTTTCCTCGTTAAGAAAGCAATATAAACGCATTTCTTCAAACCGTGTACGACGCCATGCCCTTGTTTTATATTGAGAAGTGATGTCGTTACACCGGATTTATTTCTGTCCAGCGATATGATGCTGCTGAGAGATTAGTGCAATAGAATGCGGTCATGCTTTATTACAAAACTGGAAGATTGTAAATCTTAAATCTTGGATAATTACTGAGTTGTGTAACACTGTCGTTGTATACAATACAACATTATGGGCGTATTGTCATGTGGCACTAACCTCCAACAAATTAGAAAGGTTCCTTTTCCAATCTTTATTTATTTATTTACTTATTTATTTATTTATTTATTTATTTATTTATTTATTTATTTATTTATTTATTTATTTATTTATTTATTTATTTATTTATTTATTTATTTATTTATTTATTTATTTATTTATTTATTTATTTATTTATTTATTTATTTATTTATTTATTTATTTCACACTTTTATTGCGAAAACAATTTGGCGGGCTTATTGCCAGGTGGCAATCTCTTCCAACCAACCAGACAAAAATTAATTAAGCAAGTTACATGGTTGCATAAATCATTCAAACGACTATCCATCCCCACGAAATCAATAAACACATACGTGAGCATATGCCCACGAACCCCACAAAGACGGACAATCACCCGAACATTATTTTTCATATAAAGTGAGATATCATCAATCGAAAGAAAATGAAGGGATGGTGGTTAGGAAAGGAAAATAAAAATCGGGTATGAAACACGTTATTTTACTGACTAGAAATTAACAGTCTTTGGTAGCTTTTACAAATGTTTTATTTAACAGTTTTTATTTTCATTTAATTAAGAAATACTCTACGTTTAATAATTTTTATTTAAAAGATAAAGCTTTAACCTTATATCCAGCAATTGGCACTAATCTGCGTAATTCTTGTATTTGTTCAGTTGGAAGGGATTGCCGTTTGGCAAATAACTGTTAATATATTTTACAGAATAAATAAAGATGTAATATATCACAAAAAGTGTTAAATAAATAAACATTTAAAAATGCCTCAAACGAAAAGCAGCAAAACAGGAATCGAAAGACGTCTTAGCAAATAGTTCATGAAGGTCGTCAAAGAAGAGGGCTGGTAAATATTTGGATGCTATAGTTATTGAGTATAAGGGTCTAAAAGATGAATCGCCCATTGAAATCCATGCTGTTAGCGGCGCCATTAACAACATAAGGCACAAATAGGACTCCACGGTCTTCATTTTCTCAGTCTGGTTAAAGAGTTTGTTAGGTAACAATACCCAGGAGCCAGATATATGAGTCATGTTTTATGTTCATGGGTGGTAGTATATCCTGTCCATGTGCGGTATTAAATCCTGTCCATATGCGGTATTAAATCCTGTCCATATGCGGTATTAAATCCTGTCCATATGCGGTATTAAATCCTGTCCATGTGCGATAGTATATCCTGTTCATGTGTGGTAATATATCCTGTCCATGTGCGGTAGTATATCCTGTCCAAGTACGGTAGTATATTCTGTTTATGTGCGGTAGTGGATCCTGTTCATGTGCGGTAGTAAATTGACTGCAGTAGTTTTCAAGCCGAAAGCTCAACTAATAGCCAAAGATATAATAATATTGTCTCCCGAACACGCTCTTCAATATGTTCACATAAACAATCGCATTGTATTATATTACTCTTCCGTTGTATATAGTACAACCTGGTGGACTAATTTATAAGTGTAAATATTTTCCAATCAACTTGAATGATGTTAAAAAGTCTTTATGTGAAAATCAGTTAGGAATCCTTTTTTTAAAATCTCGGTTCCAACGGAAATCAAACCCGTAACCTTCGGACTAGGAGAAAAGCATCTTACCAACTAGGCTACGGAGGTTGTTAATAAATATGACCGAAGTCATATGTATTTTTATATCCCCAAATACTAAGCGGAAAGAATTCCTGTGTCACTCGAGAGGAGTACAACAGCGTAAGGTTCGAACCGATGACTTTCCATACAGAAGTTCAGTGTATTACAACGCGGCCATGCTCCTCACGAAAGTATATCAAATTTGTTAACTCACTTCATAATAGTACATCAAATTAGTAATATTTAACTTAAATATCAAATTATAAACAACCTTCAAACAACACAACGGAAAGAAAAATAGAACAAAACATGGCAAAGAACTAATCGTTCTTCACCGTTGTAAATAACTTTAAAATTCCTCAACCGAATCACGAGGCAGCCTAAGTTAATAATTAAAAAGTGGAAATAACCAGCCTTCAACCCTTAGGCTGTCAGTTATGACACAACACGGGTAATTAGGCAACAACGGGTGTTGGCTTCCACTTGACTTCGGGTTTAGATGTGGAGATATACGAGTATGTATATAGGTTTGAGTAAAAGTTGCATGAAATAATCTAGAACTTTTTGTATTGTCTTAAAATAAGGCTAAAGTTGTGATTTCATTTTAGGTGCTTGTAACACGCTATCATCGTCGTTGCTGAACCTCGTAGTCGAGGACCTTCTCGCCATTCCGACGTCAATTCAGTTGCAAAACGAAGATGTGCTATGGGGTTTGTTATTTTTAAGTTAGTGAATCGTTTAACATCAATAAACTCACAGACCACACCGTTGTATTGGATCCGGTGGCATAACAAAGAGAGACAATTGGAGAACACTAACATGTTTTTTTTTTTTTTTGAAAATATATGACTGAAGTGTTAGGTAGCCTTATACTCCTAGAATACTAGGAGGAAAAAATGCTTGTGTCATTGGAGGGGAATAGCACAGTACAGGGCTCAAACCGGCGGTCTTCCGAACGGAAGACCAGTGCGTTACCGTGTAGCTATGCACCTCTAAACTTGTTTAGATATTAAATTATTATTAATTAGCTGTAATGTTATGGTAATAGAAACGTGCGAAAGGAAGTGTAAATGTCCGTATTTGTGGGGTTCGTGGGCATATGCTCACGTGTGTATTTATGGATTTTGTGGGGATGGACATTCATTTGAATGATTTATGCAACCATGTAACTTGCATAATTTGCTTTTATCTGCTTGGTTGGAAGAGATTGCCGCCTGGCAATGAGCCCGCCAGATTGTATTTGCAATAAAAGTGTTATATAAATGTCATGTATGAGTGAATAATGAAAGTTTGGAGCCAGTTGAGAAATTCTGCTATTTAGGACGTATTTTTTCAGATAATGTAAGTGTTTCGAGGGATATTGAAAGATGTGTAGCGATAGAAAACAATGTCGATGGGGCAGCGTTTATATACTAACAAGACAGTAACGAAAAATAATAAGATGATAGTTCACAGCAGTATTATATTATTAAGAAGTGAGACGTGAATGTGGAAAAAAACTGAAATGAGGGGAATAAATTTAGTAAAAATGTGTGCACTGAGAAGAATACATGAGGTGACAATGTATGACAGAATACGGAATAGAGTAATTGAAATGTGAACTTTTGACTCTAAGATGGTTAAGGCATGTAGAACGAATAAGTAAAGAATGACTAATAAAACAAATGTGAATGGTCGGCATGGTAGAGGAATGTTAAAAATGTATGGTGCAATCAAGTGAATTAAATACTATATTTTGCATCAAAATAAAACACTTTAAGATCAATTTTATATAGCGCCATTTACAGAGTAAACATTTTTCAAGGGTGCTCTGACAGGTCTTAAGCCCATAATTACTAAACAAACCACATCTGGTAGCTATAGCAACGCCCGAACGAATCATGCGTAACATTTGCATTGTTTACAGTACAACCTTATGAGGTAATTGCCATGTGACATTTTTTTCCAATCAACCAGAAAAATGAAGACCTTCGTGTCTTAGTTGGTAAAACACTTGTCTCCTCAGCCCGGAGGTTACGGGTTTGATTTCCATTGAAATCCAGATTTTTTTAAAAAGAATTCCTGTCTTTTTTTGTTTAAATGAATATATAATATATGATCGAAATCATAGGTATCTTTATACCTTCGAACACTAGGTGGAAAATTATCTGTGTCGTTCTAGGGGAGTAGCACAGCGCGGGATTCGAAACGACGACCTTCCGGACGGAAGTCCAGTGCGTTACCGCGCGGCCATGCCTCTCACAGTTTACTTTTTACTTAAGGCATCTTTAACATATTTCTAGTTATTTGGAAGACATTGCCACATGGCAATAAACCCGCCAGGTTGAACTGTATACAACAAAAGTGTAATGCAATACAGTACAAAAAAATGTTTATAAAGCCTTGTGTGAAAGCCTGATTGAAAAACGCTTTTTTTTCAACTGGATTTTTGCAGGGATTGAATCCGTAACCTCTGAATCAGAAGACAGGTGTCTTACGAACTACTCCACGAAGGTCATCATAATCGTTATTTTTTTTTAACCTAGTGAGTTTATTGCCATTTGGCAATCTCTTCCAACTTCTACTACTTTCTACATAAACTAAATATATTTGGTTCATTAGCTTACTTAATTATTCCAGACATTTCCTGAAGAACCTAATTCAGTCTTATTGCTTGAACATTAATGTACAAGATATCAGCAACAACACGCCAACTTTTAATTTACCAACATTGGCGGCTTCCCTCTGCGTGACAGGCCGTTCATAGTTCATACTAAATGTAAAAGAGGAAAGGTGAGGTGAGACCACCCTGGCGCACGCCTAATCGCCCTGTCACACCATACTCGCATTACACCAGTCAGGGTTGTTTTCAATTCATTGGGTATACATTTTTATTGCCGTTTTAAAAAGGCCTACCGCTAATTACTACTTCATTTCATATCAATAATACAGTTTCTAAAGCCTTGTACTTCCCTTCTTCTAGTATAATTAAATTTTACGAAAAAGTAAACCTGGGAGAGTTCAAGTCTTACCGAACACCTTTAATTTAACTGAAGTCCTTATCGAACATTGTAGTCTCAAGAATTTGGTGCTTTTATTATTTTTTAAGTTGGTATAATCATAGCGTATGATTACACCTATTGGAATATAATCATATCTGTAGATTTTGGCTTTGCTGGTCATGTCTTTAAACCTCCACAATATTAATGTCTAAACTATGAATAATATTTGTAAGAAAAACGTTTCAGGGAATAAGCCAAACAATCAATTTCAAACCCCTTAAGTTTTGGTGTCATGATCTTTTGTGTTGATTTTGATCCTCGACTTCTCTGAATCCGTTCCTCAAGGTATAATTTAGGGTTGTTTATTTTTAAAATTATATTTTTTGAAGGTTTAGGAACGCTTGTTTCTTAAAGGACAGATGATGAGGATGATCGTTGATAAATAAAAACTTGTCGAAATCGGAATATGTAAAGAGGAATTTTATTGACAAACGTCGGTATTTATAATGTTTTTTGAACGTGTGCGGGAATGCGCACGAGATATATCGCTGTCTCGTCTTTGCGCTTACAATATGTTTATTGTCGCGCGTAGGTATCCTTTTGTTTTGAGAGACAGCGCGAAAGATGTGTTGCCCTCTTCTTACCTCATGGAATGCGGTCTTCACTGGTACGGAGTTGAATGACCGATCGCGTGGATTTTGGCATTGTTTGTCTCGCATTGTTAAGGTGTGCAAAGGTCGTCTCGTGGGTTCAGTGACCGCGCATATGGTCGCCACAGAGGCATTGACTTTAAATAAGCAGTTAAATACTCCGTAAAATAACATTACGCCATATTTGATTCTGGCATTCTTTAAGCAGATGAAAAAACCTTCTTCAACTCGACAACATCGACGGCAAAAAGTATTTGACAAATTAAAAGCAATTTATATTCTACAAGTGTCTTAAAATCTGCAGTTCTGAAAATATTTATTTATTTTAATTATATAACACTTTTATTGCAAATACAATCTTTCGAGCTTATTGCCAGGCTGCAATCTCTTCCAACCAACCAGACAAAAGTAAATTATGCAAGTTACGTGGTCGCATAAATAATTCAAATGACTATCCATCCCCACGAAATCCATTCGTGAGCATATGCCCACGAACCCCACAAAGACGGGCAATCACCCGAACATTATTTTTTATATAAAGTGAGATATCATCAATCAAAAGGAAAGGAGAGATAGTGGAGAGGAAAGGAAAAAAAAATCAGGAATGAAACACATTATTTTACTGAATATAAATTAAGAGTTTTTTTCAGTCGCTTCTTAAAGCACGCCAAGGACGGAGCGAGTCTTATATTGATTTGTAACTGATTCCAGAGTCTCACTGCATGGACAGTAAAGGACGACGTATTAATATTTGTATTTAAATAAATATTAAAACATTGTCACTTTCTTTTTTTTTTGCAAATCACAATGCATTACAATACTTGCTGTGTCATCATCAGGTGGGTCGTAAAGAACTGAGATAGGTATTGATTACATATTTACGTGTTTTGTTTTGTTTTAGAAATAGAAAAAACGTGTCTTTAATATTTGTTGTTCATGATTTTAAGTGTAAATGGAGTTAGAAGCGAAGAAAACTATAAATCTAATTGAATATTTATAATATTCTAGTTTTGTTTGTTTGCATTATGTATTTCAATAGTTTCAAGATTGTTTATTGTAATATTGGGTATGAACATAAGTTGTGTCCGTTTTTTTTTTTTCAAATTTAAAAATGCGCACCAAAATTAAAACAAAATGGTAAAGGTTATACGTCATTTGAAAGAAAACTTTCTGTTCTACAAGATATTGTGTTTGTTTTACGTTACATGTATTATTTTATTTGATTACAAGCCTTCAAAATGGAATGTCAAGTTGACGAAAGTGAGCATTTTCGACATCTCCTTCTGTTCACGTTCAGTTGAGGGAATAGCTACTAGCAATATTTGCGAAGTGTACGTTGAAGATGCTATGAATGAAAGGACACCTCGTCGATGATTTTTGCGTTTCCAAGACTTTAAAATCAATTGTCGAATGTTGATTTTTGTTGATTTTACTCAAAACATGTGAAACCCAAGCGCCAAACTTCTGGACTTTTCCCATTGATTTAAGATAGCGGTATACAGTCATGTGACTACAATTCATCTGCTCAGCCAATTCTACGGTGGTTTCAAGGGGATCTTCATGAATAATATGGTTTAAGCGGTCCTCATCGAAGTCCACTTGTCGTCCGGAACACTCCATGCCTTTCAGGTCTAAATTACCGTATTTGAATCGCAAAAACCATCGACGAGCTCTCCTTTCATTCATTGCATCTTCACCGTATACTTCGCAAATATCGCGAGCAGCTTTGGCAGCTTTATTCTCTCGATTGAACGCGAACAGAAGGAGGTGTCAAAAATGCTCACTTTCGTCTACTTGACATCCCATTTTGAAGGCTTGTAGTCAAATAAAATAATATATGTAACGTAAAAGCAAACACAATATCTTGTAGAGCAGAAAATTTTCTTTCTTTTCTGTAGAGCAGAAAACCTTACTTTTGGTGCTCATTTTTAAATTTGAAAATAAAACGGACACAACTTATGTTAACACCCAATACAATATAATGTTATTAATATATACATCAACTCACTTGATAATGACACAGCAAGTGGTAAAACACGTCGTGATTTGCAAAAAAATAAAGTGGCATAAAACAAAGTGACAGTGTTTTAAATATATATTAATTATGGAGTTCTACAAAGTGACGCTGAAATTATTTAAATGAATATTCGTATTCAAGTAATAAGTACATATATTAAATAACTCTTCAAGATTACATTTGTCCCATCTGGCTAAATGGGCTAGAAAGTTTGTACGAAAGAAATAACAAAGGCAATTTGTTGACATGCAACAGCAAAATAAGTCCCTCCGAGCGCGACGGAAACGGAATCGACAACTTTGCCAAATTACTAAATAATACCCACCATTACATAAAGGTTGACCTCAATACGGCTAAATATTAATATGGTGAAGGAAAACATGGGTGAGATCGATATTAAACGGCCCCTTTGATTTATATATTCAGCCAAATTATTCCTCATCCTTAATACTCTAGTTGCTTTATGTACTGTAAGCGCTACTAGCATGTCCCAATCGTGTGTTGAATTTATTTAACTGTGTTGAAACTACATGATAAGATGCTTCCAAGATATGGAAAAACCGGTGCCGTTTAGGATCACCACGGCCCTTAAAAAATCAAGGTGACATATGCCTAAAAATATATGGTTTTTTAGATTTTCATGAAATTCTATTAATTAACTTAAAAAAGAGAAACGACATGGTTACTGGCGAGTATCATCATCATCATCATTGTCAACCAGGGTTGATCCACTGCTGAATGAAGGTCTCCCCAATTTGACTCCAAATAGGTCGGTTTATTGCTCGTTGATGCCATGTGATGCTGCCATGCTTCCTGATTTCATCTATACAGCGTACCTTTGGTCTTCTTCTGGGCCTCTTTATGCCTCTTGGGTACCATTGGATTATTTCAGATGTCCATCAGGAGTCTGACATTCTGGCCACGTGTCCTGCCCATTACCACTTCATTCTTTTGCACACCTCTATAACGTCTTCTACCTTTGTTATATTGCGAATCCAGGTGTTTCGTTTACGGTATCATTTAGTATATCCCAACATGCATCTCTCCATGCCCCTTTGTGCGGTCTGAAGTTTTTGTGTGTTCTCCATACTGGCGAGTATAATGCGTCAATAATTTACAAATTAAAGGTTGCTATAAAAACAAAATGCCGTGGAAAACTGTTGCGAGGCATGTGATTATTTCATGGCAGTGCGCCAATGCACACTTCTGTTGCTGTAAAGGTAGGCGTGAGATTATTTCACGACAGTACGCTATTACCCACTTGTGTTGCTGTAAAGGCACGCGTGAGATTATTTCAAGACAATGCGCCAGTGTAGAGCCCGCGCGCCGTAAGGAAAGAATAGTGCAGAAGGGTGACCATGATGTTTTATTTATTATATATTCAGATTATTTATTTATTCATTATTCATTTAAAAAAACCTAATTGGATTTTTTTGTTTAGAACAAATATTTGTTTATTGATACAGAAAAAGAAAGTTTGAAAGAAACAAGGAGTGTTATTTATTTCTAACAAACCTAATATTTTATGATCAAATACACAATGGAAAATTTTAAAGAAATAGAAATGTTTATTTGTTTTTTTAGAAATGTATTGATTAAGAAACACAGTATAAAAATTTTATTAAACATAACAGTTTTTTATTTTTATTATTTACTTATTTATTTATTTATTATTACCAGGGCTGTGGAGTCGCTTAAAAAAAACACGACTCCAACTCCGATTCCTATATTTACCAACAATACGACTCCGACTCCACAACTCCGACTCCACGACTCCGACTCCACAACTCCGACTCTACAACTCCGACTCAAAAAAGCTCAATTTTAGCAGGTTGTTTCCTACCTTTGCATATAGCCATTTTTTTCATGTTAAAGGGATAAAAATAAAACAAGATCAAACTTTAATATTTATTTATTAGAATTTATTCTTAAAAACAACATTGCTTCTATTAAATCTGTATTCGTAGAGGCTCTCAAATCAGAATTGAGAATTTTAAGAGCGGAAAATAACCGCTCTACGGATACTTGGGTTGGGGGTAATGCTGTAACGATCAATGCTGAATCTTTTACGATTTCTAGATACCGCTGTATTGCCATTTCAACATTTAACTTATAAGTTCGGTCAATTTTTTCCATTATTTTCAATGCATCACAAAATTCAATTTTAAATTTTGAAATAGAGTCTCCTTCATCTATATTGGGACTGTGATTCAAACGAGGACGTTTTAGTTTATCTCGTTCATTGAGATATTTTTCAAAATCGTCTTCAGATTCAGCGGTGTCGGATGAAGATGATGATACTTCGTGTACGCTGCCTGCTGTCGTCTCTTTTTCTAGTCGAAGGCCTTTCATACGAACGGTTAATTCAAACATAGCGTTTTTCGCTCTATTTATTTGTTCTTCCGTCAATATGGATCGAACCATGGGGTTAACATAGATCCCAGCTAACAGAATTTTCTTTCGACGTGAGAAAGAAGGAGACAAACACATTTTCGTATGCATTAAATGGATCTCGGTGATTCACCATATCGGCGCGACTTGCGCCTGCAAGTTTAATATTCGTGCACAATACACATTCATTATAATAATTGAAAAAAAATGTATTTTAAATTTTAACGAAAAATTAGTCGGAGTCGCTCGTTTTTACGACTCCTACTCCGACTCCGACTCCGGCCCAAACACCGCGACTCCGCGACTCCGACTCCAACTCCGACTCCGACTCCACAGCCCTGATTATTTATTACACATGACAAGAAATGTACATAATTTGCAAAAAAACAACAGGTAATTTAATTTGTACATACAATTTTAATAGATCTGGGTTTGTTGCCTTTCATTTGTCGTGTCCCCAGTAAACTAGGTTTTTGCTTGCATCTCACTGAGGATATTTAGCATGAGAAAAATAAATCAATACTTCTTTCAGATTTTTGATTACACAAAAACAAAACCCCGTTGCACGTTTTCATCAATCTGACAAGCAGTGACACTCAATTACAACTGGAAACATTATGCGAAATTAAACTCCTCACACATCATCACTCCAGAAAGACCAAAAATATTCATCCCACAATATACCGCACACAATCATAAGAATAAAAATAAAAACAAAAATATATAGAAACACAAATACAAAAATCAAAACAACAAGAAGAAACTCACACTCACGAGCCCACACAAATCTTTTCCCCACGTCATTCATCCTGAAAGCCCAAGTACTCAAAATCCTGTTGCAATAACAACCACGCTCCGATCGACTGTCGAAATGGTTTTCCTACCTTTACCTTTATTGAATTCGGCACGCCATTGTATGTCATGGGAGCCAAATAAGCATATTGCCTTTGGGCAATACAAAATTAAAATACAAAATGAACTTAATTTATTATACATAAATAAATTAAGAAAAGAAACGGTCTCATTTTATTTCACAAATAAAATTATTCACAGTCTGATGATGAATCACTATCACTCGCTTCACTTATGGTAAACTTATAATGAAATTGTGGTATTAACTTATGTTATATGGTCAAACATGATTTCTCTTTCCCAATATTCCGACTCTTTGTATTTCACATGGCTACATATGATAAGAATATCATTCTGCTCTGAGTTTATCAAAGAAACTTTTTCTAATACTAATTGATCCACTATATTCAATATAAACTGTACATTTCTGGAACCAACATACCCTTTGACAGAGGCTCAAATTTACAAAGCCGAAGTTAGCCGATTATGCCCGACAGTCTCTTTCTTAAGCCCGATGTATATTACTTACCGCCGGGTACTATACATCTACTTATACACTCGAATGTATAAAAAGCTAGTTTAAATTCCATTTGTTGGCTACCTACGGTGCATTTTACAACACGTGGGTAGATAGATATGAAAAACAAACTGCGTTTGTTCTAAAAATGTTAATTGTTTTATGTTTTAAAATGACGCCTGTCAGATTTTTGGCAGCAAGTGCATGTTTAGTTTTATGAATTCTTTAAAATTTCAGCAAAATCATGTGTTGTAATGAAAACAAATAAAAAAACTCGTAAATCGCACTTTTATAGTACATAAATAAAGACAAAATTGTTCTATAAGTTGTTAACATAAGTTGTGTACGTTTTTTTTTTTTTTCAAATTTAAAAATGAGCACCAAAAGTAAAACAAAGTGGTAAAAGTTATACGTTATTCAAAGTAAAATTTTCTGATCTACAAGATATTGTGTTTGCTTTTACGTTAGATATATTATTTTATTTGATTACAAGCCTTCAAAATGGAATGTCAAGTAGACGAAAGTGAGCATTTTCGATACCTCCTTCTGTTCGCATTTTCGAAGTGTACGGTGGAGATCTTCCTCACGAAAGTCAAATGCGTTACCGCGCAACCATTCACTTTAGTGTGGTACAATACACTTAAACACAGTATTTCCGTTTTGAAGCGAATAAAGGTTTCCGGGTCATCATAAGCATTACATTATATGGTCAACTTCACAACGACATGCATTCCAGGGGTTGAATAGACAGAGTTTATTTTTCCCATTAATTTTTTTATATGTAAATAGATAACACAATAATTGTATATTCCACGTTATCCCTATTTTACTATAACGATCCTCTTAAGAAGAACCGGGGGTAGCGAGTTTGATTCCTGAAAGGGCCTGAAACTTTCTTTTTATAAAAAAAGGTCATAAACAGATTTTTATTTAAGAAATCTCAACCAATTTATGAATGATTGGAAGAGACTGCCATGAGGCAACTTAACCGCCAGGTCATACTTTATATGTATAACGGGAGGGACTGGGAAAAGGACATTTCGCTGGCTTTGAAATAAGTATTTTGAAATATATATATATAAATTTCAGAATATATATGTGAATGTTGCTATAATTAAAGCTTTATTTATTTATGAGGAATTTAATAGAATACAAATACTTTCGAGAAATTTTGAGCTATTGGTGTTTTTAATTTTTATAATTTACAATGCGGCAAACAACTATATTTTAAGAAGGAAAAAACGTCTCCACAGAAACTACATTCGATAGTATATCCCTCGCGATTATCGAAAATGATAGTCAACCATTATATGGATGATAGGTACGAGTACCTGCACGTGTATTGGTTTATTATGAGCTAGCTGTTGCACTTCAGTAAGCACATAATTTTGTCAGATTTCAACGGTAGGTGATCAAACATTCAATGGTAGATGATCCCAGACAATGGGCAGATGTATTCCGTTGCAACCTATCATTTGAATTTTTAAACAGCGCTATAGAAAATAATAAAAAGCGTATATACGATAGGAAAACACAAATTTAGATGATAAATGTCATAAAAGTAAAATCTGTTCAGAAGTGAATACACTAAGAATTGAACCTGGGACGCCGCTTACTAAGCGTGAATGCCAATCGTTAGACCAGGGCTAACGACAATAAATAAATAAATTGTTTGCCATGAACACGAATGTTCATCGAGAACTGTACACTCTTTAAAGCAAAGCTTGGTGTATCCAAAAACTAGGGGAATTCCATTTCATTAGTATCGACTACATAAAATCTTCACATACCAGACCAGAGTGATGCAACTGTGATAGTGTTAGAGCTTCCTATCTATTCGTATATGTCTTCTTCCAAGCAGATCAAAGTGAACACTGGATAAAACATCAGGTGTGACATTGATTCGATGTCTTCACACATGCATATTTATTTATTTCACTATTTATTTATTTAATTAACGACACAACAGTGTCTTTATATACAAATGAACATGTGACAGGTTATACAAGTACTTCAAATTATTGACAAATAATAAAACTTTATCTTAAACTAACATGAAGATACAAAAAGCAGTAGAATAAATTACAGTCATCGTTTTAAAATTATTTAATAATCTTTGAGAGTTTTGTGGGAATTTTATGGATATATATTGAGATATAGAAAACACATGGCCTCATTAGTAGAACGAGATGCAAGTTGCTTTGCAGAAGTAAAAGCTTCATACATGTTGTTGCAGGGCTACTCAACTCCAGAGGCAAAGTATTGTCCTTAATGTTTGGTTTATATTACGTTATTTATATTAATAAAGGTGAGCACAAAGTTAATAGCTATTTCTAAATATTGTTGTGATATTCTGGCGAATACTATATATACTTATATTAAAAATATCTAAATTGTTGCAAAACTCGTTTCCAAGTCTTTGCATACGAATTATAGAGGAGTTGATTTTATAGTTAGTATAGCAATTTTGGACCCTCTGTACCAATTCAATAATGCGCATGGCCTCGCAGTAAAAACTGTGCAGAAGGTCGCCAATTCGAACCTCGTGCTTTGCTTTTTACTTCGAATGACATAGGCATTTTTTACGCCTAGTATTCGGTGGTATAAGGATACCTATAACTTTGGTCATATATACATTTTTTTTTAATATTTGTAACTGTGCTCCGATCGTCTCACTTCAGGTGTGCCATCAGAATTCAAATTCACCGGCCACACAGTACAGCTGTGTGGCCGGTGAATTTCCTGGTGCGCAATGGCTTACTCATTTAAAAGAGAGAACAAGGGAAAAAGAAGAAATACCCATGGCACAACTTCGATTCTTAACTAAATTGACCTTGAAATGTCGAGGAAATCCTCGACTACGAGGGCCAGCACCGTCGACGACGTGCCAATTGTCGCAGTACCACAAAATATGAGCTGCATATTGATTCAGAGATGGCCACAAAAAATACAACAGAGTGAAGGGGCATAATTAAAGCTAAATAGTTGAAAGACGTCTTACCAACGAGGCTTTGGAAGTAACTGAAAATTAATTTTTTAAAAATGCATTGTTAAATTATTCTTCGACCGCAGGCACTCCGTCCCTGATCAGCGCACGCGCAAAACTGCAAACTTCCCATGTAAAACATGTTCATTGGCTTAGTTTTGATTTTTCCATGCCGTTTAGTTCGCGATAGAGCGCCAGCACTACAGTCACGATAATGCTCCGAATAAAAACGAGAAAAGAGGGAACGAAAAAATACAAAAATAAGTTTTGGATACGTTCCAGATTTTTACGATTATTTGCGGCACATAATGGGTTAAACCCGTATATACAGGGAAGACAGAAATAATAATGTGTTAATTCTATTTGATTATTATATTACGAGATTTTCAATTCTAGCTCGGTATGTTTGTGAGTTATATGATATATACAGGATGTGACGGAAAAGTGAAAATGGAGGAAATATTATCATTTATGATATGTTTATAGATACAGGGGCGTTATCTCTGCTTTTGTTTTATTTGTGATAAACTTGGGCGCTCTTAATTTAAAATATCAGTTGAAATTATTTAGTATTTTTTTCATTATAAAAGATACAATTATACATAGACAAGAAAATCATTATAATACACGGTTTTGCAAATTAGGTCGTCACAAATTCAAAAAACATAACCAAAAATAAAAAAAGTATAATAATAAATAACCGAAATAAACGTTGCTCTTGCAAAAAAAACGTGTATCGTTCCGCCCAGAGGTAGAAGGTAGAAATACGTGTCGCGGAAATTAATGTAATTAGTGAAATTATTAGTACCAAATATTTTTATTAAATATTTCAATATGGTTGGTTTCACAAAGTTAAAGCCAAAATCGTTGATTTACCTAGTGTATATTACATATTCATCGAGTGAACCGATGCAACAGTGGAACGAAGGTTCAAGAGTTATCAGATGTGCACCATTCTTGTTAACGTTTGAGAGAATCGAAAAAACAGTAAATAACTCAGTATATTATTTTATCCTTAATTTCCTTTCATTATACTTGTTTTCCTTCCTTATCCTTGAATGAACCGATTTTCTTCTATTTATTGTTAAAAAATTGGTAATTTATTTATGTATTTTTTAAGAAAATCTGTCATGGATTGAAATCATTTAATAAATACAAGATGAGCTAGTCAGTTGGCACCCTTGGTATAATGGTTAACATTTACGTAACGTAAGCGAGAGTCGCAAGTTCGAATGCCAACTTATCGATCTCCGAACTCATTTTACTCTTATACTATTTTGCATTTGAATTTATGTATTCTTGAAAATTATATATTATAAATTCTGATAGTGCTTTTAAAGTACAAATTACTGCACCTGATCATCCAAGGCAAAATAGAGGGTCGAAGAGGTGTTGGCATGAGGCCAATCTCCTGGTTCCACAATATACGTGATTGGATTGGTATACTTATAAGGAGCGTTGGAGATCTTTTTCGGGCTGCCCGGGACAACGATGCCTACTTTCAGGTGATAGTCAACGTTGGAGGGACCTGACATGACACTGGGAAGAAGAAGAAGTGCTTTTAAGCAACGCGAGAAATAGCGGTATATAAAACTACTTAACGAAACGATGCAGCAGATTAGTCCTGGCGATTGTCATGAAAATTTAATTTCCTTGCCATTGAAACTTTCGGGTTTATCTGTCAGAAAATGGGATTGCTGAAGTACAACAGTATGCAATCAACAAACTAATATACACACAAGCAACTTAGACACACAGGATGGCTGATAATCGTAGTCAATCACGAGGTATAGCCACATAATTAGTTGGAAGATATTGCTGTATATCAGTAAGCTCACTTATAAGCGCTTTCTTTCTCTTTGTCAAAGCTTTACATATATTTGTAAAAGCTTCCTCCTTTTTATAAAAGCTTTACATATCTTTGTAAAAGCTTTCCTTCTCTTTGTAAACGCTTTACATATCTTTGTAAAAGCTTTACATATCTTTCATCGTTACCAATCAACATCCAGAAACAAAATGACTTATTGATTTTCGATATCTCATTCAATGGCGTATACTTTATCCGCAGGATCATCGAGGGCCTAGGAATAAAAAAATCATTTTCCGCCTGCCATTGTCAATAGATTTTTCAACATTATCCTGAATGGAGACGTTCCTGATTTTTTTACATATTTATACAGATATGTACAAAATTGATAAATATAATTCTTACGGGGCAGTAGTATACATTTATTTATTTATTTAACACTTTTATTGCTAATACAATCTGGCGGGCTTATTGCCAGGCAGCAATCTCTTCCAACCAACCAGATAAAAGTAAACGAAGCAAGTTACGTGGTCGCATTCAAATGACTATCCATCCCTACGAAATCCATACACACATACGTTACCAAATGCCCACGAACCCCACAAAGACGGACGATCACCCAAACATTATTTATTTATGTAAAGTGAGATACCATCAATCAAAAGGAAAGTAAGGGATGGTGGAGAGTAAAGGAAAAGAAAAATCAGAAATGAAACACGTTATTTTACTGACTAGAAATTAAGAGTTTTTTCAGTCGCTTCTTAAAGCGTGCCAAGGACGGAGCGAGTCTTATATTGGTTTGTAACTGATTCCAGAGTCTCACTGCATGGACAGTAAAGGACGACGTAAAAAAGAGGAGCGGTGAACTGGAAAGGCCAATAGACAATCATTGTTTGAGCGTAGCGCTATATATATCCCGGAAACAGACGCAAAACAATTTTTAAACTTCCCACCCCCCTTTTCAGTTTTTACTGCTGAATGTGTAGCAATAAAAGAGGTTCTTAAAATTTGCGAGTACTTGAATTTAAAAAAAAATGTTTTCTTTTTTTATTATTTGAGTACTTTTCATACTACAATATTTCAGGTAATTGGTTAAGTACCTCATATAAAATTAATTTTACAATTTCAGGTAATTGTTTAAGTAACTCGTATAAAATTAATTTTACAATTTCAGGTAATTGTTTAAGTAACTCATATAAAATTAATTTTACAATTTCAGGTAACTGTTTAAGTAACTCATATAAAATTAATTTAACAATTTCAGGTAATTGTTTAAGTAACTCATATAAAATTAATTTTACAATTTAAGGTAATTGTTTAAGTAACTCATATAAAATTAATTTTAAAACTTATTTTTACTGCACTGACTCATATAATTACAAAATGTTGTACTTTGTTTTATCAAACACTGTTTTTTCCACTTGTTGTAACGGTATAACCCTACCGGTTTCAAGGTTTTCACCTCATCATCAGGGTAGCACAAACAAGACTGAATTCTGTTCGACCTGGTACCGAGATACACGCTTCTAACGGTAAACATTCGGGTTGGGAACTGAGGGTTGAGGGAGTTATGGGACAACCTCGGCGAGCAGAAGAGAGATTCTTGGGATATGTGTGTTTGCCAGATGTTCACCTCGATGCACTGACTTAGAAATTTCTAGGGCCTCAAATCTGTCATTTTTTTTTCCGTTAGTACTGATATGTAAGAATTTGGCATCATCGATAGAAAATGTATGGTTTTCACGGTGACAATGATTAGCAATTTCAGAATAAATTAGAGGATTTGTTAAGGCGGATTTGTGTTCATGAAATCTCTTTTCAAATTATCTTCCTGTCTTTCCTATATAGAAATTATCACAGTCAGCACATAAAAGTTTATACACACCACTGTTGCTAAGTATTACATTTTTTGCCTTTCCCGTTAAATAAGAGTTTCCGGAGATTAAAATTAGTGTTAAAAGCTGGCTTTATGTGACTTGGAATATTTTTGGTTATTTCGTATGAATTTTTTTTTCGAAATAGAACTTTGCACCATTTATAGGTATGCTTATGGGTGTCGTTAAATATATGATATTTAATAAGTTTCTTTTTTGTCTTGTTTTTTAAAGTGAATCCATGAGGCATCCTGGATAGCCAATATTTGTAGCTATTTTTTTATGGTTATTATTTCCTTTTTAAAATTGTCAATTTTCCCCCTCATTATCAGGAGAGCACAAACAAGCCTTGAAACTAGTAAGGTTGTACCGTTACAAAAAGTGGAATAAACAGTGTTTGATAAAACAAATTACAATGTCTTTAAACCTCCACAATGTTAATGCCTTAACTATAAATAATAATAACAAAATGAATTTAATTTGGGGGCAGAAATCGTTCTAGTTAGGGTAGATCAGCTGTCTTTCCATCTTTTGGGAGGTCGTCCTGGAGGTCTGCTTGCTCGGAGGATACTGTCCCTGGCCATTCTCACGGCTCTTGGTGTCGCCATTCTGGATACGTGTTCATTCCAGAACCTTCTTCTCTGTCGTCCCCATCTGACAATATCTTCAACTTCGCACGTCCTTCGGATTTCTGTGTTTCGTACTCTATCACGAAGGGTTTTGCCAGCGATACTCCTGAGTACCTTCATTTCGCTGGTTCGAAAGAGATTTTGGTTCTGACAGTGTCGGCTCTGGACTCTAGGCTGTATGTCATTATGGAGCGGACACAGCTCTTGTATATCCTCACCTTGCTTTGGATGTTCATATGAACACCATATATATGCATATGAACACCATATATAACCATTAACGCCAAAATAAATTATTTCTTTTCATTCAGTTTTTTTTTCTTAATTCTAAATAAGCACTTAAATCAAGTAACAATAAAACAGAACATGATTGACATAAAATTTAATAACTAACATTTTTGAGACAAATAATTCATATTTATAAATGATTTATTTAATTAAATCCTTGAGACAGCCCAGAATGTATGGAATTTAATTTGCGAAAACTTTTATGTGTTTGCTCCTCAGAAATAATTTATGAGTGTGTATTGAATAGAGTCTAGTGTCTAGAATACTAGAATTGTTCACCGTTATGAGAATAAACAACTTTATGGTGTGTTATACGCTACTAGACTAGAATAAAACTTTATCGTTATGTGTTATACATATCTCTTTATGTATTAAATGATTAATGAAGACGTGATGAAAGAAAAGTTTCATAACAGAATAGCGCTTATAATAAAACAATACCTCGTATCTCACAAATTAAATGAATAATTAATCCTTAAAGGGATGTTTATAAGTTCTTAAAACCTGCTCTAATCAAAGCTGCTGATCATCTTGGGAGTTCATACATCTTCACATACAACTCCTACGACTTTTCTAACGATTCACTCTTCCTTCTTTCAAAATATCATTCACTTGATACAACTACACTTTCCAAGGATTTTTCTCTACCACTTAATGTTGGTTAATATAAAAGTTATATTTATATGTTAAATCAAGAGTTATATATATATATATATATATATATATATATATATATATATATATATATATATATATATATGTATATATATATATATATATATATATATATATATATATATATATATATATATATATATATATATATATATATGTATATAGGTTTAATCATAGAGTTGATATAAAGGTTAAACCATGATCAATTAAGAGTGATAAAGGGTCTTTAAAATTGAGCGTTTTTTTATAATTCTTGGATAAAACACAGATGGCGTCGCGAACTTGCCTGGGTCTTGAGACATTTGAGAAGTGTAATGTATGATATTTATAAAAATGGAGTCGTGTACAATACATAAATGCGTTCAAATTGTTGTATTATTTTATTTATTGTAGTCTCCGGAAACGGTGATGTCAATTGGCCACCAAGATCATGTGATCTGACACCTTTGGACTATTTTCTCTGGGGTTACGTGAAAAACCAGGTCTATAAGAATGACTCCCAATCAATTTCTGAGCTGAAGGATGAACTTATTCACTTTATTGGTGAGTTAGAACCGCAATTATACCAAAATGTCATCGAAATTTTGACAAAAGAAAGGACATCTGTGGAGCTGCAAGAAGTGGACATTTGGCGGATATTGTTTTTTTTGTGTTTAAATGTCATACATTATACTTCAATGATCAATAAAAAGTTTTTTAAATCAAAGCAAATTGTGTTTTATTCAAGAATTTAAAAAAAATTAATAAAACACATCTCAATTTGATAGACTTTACATAGGTTTATCACCGCTCAATTTGATAGACTTTATATAGGTTTTTCACCTCTCAATTTGATAGACTTTATAAAGGTTTATCACCGCTCAATTTGATAGACTTTATATAGGTTTGTAGGAATACCTACCTAAATAAATAAATAATTGTCAAAATGAATAAGTGAATTGTTAAACACAATTAAATTAAATTAATTATTGTCAGATAGTAAACATACAGGGGCAATGACCGATGAAGAATTCAATGATTGTCACACACTATGAACAACAACAATATTTACTATTTACAACGTCTGCGAATTGGCTAGCCATCTCCAAATATAAATAATTAACCTACTGCCAGTTCATGCGCTAGAGCAAGGCAGATATGTATCGCGAATGTATTCACTCATTGGTATAAATTACTCGGACGCCGAGAAATAAACATATTATTATTGTCATTCATTCAACTGTCAAGACTTATTATTTATCACCCGCTGTCACTTTCGCTTTTTATATCCGCATTCCTGAGTCTATATTTATTTGAATACAAATCAAGATCATCACGACAAATAAACATAAGCAACCCGCTATAGGTTTATCACCGCTCAATTTGATAGACTTTACATAGGTTTATCACCGCTCAATTTGATAGACTTTATAAAGGTTTATCACCGCTCAATTTGATAGACTTTATAAAGGTTTATCATCGCTCAATTTGATAGACTTTATATATGTTTATCCCCGCTCAATTTGATAGACTTTACATAGGTTTTTCACCGCTCAATTTAATAGACTTTATATAGGTTTATCACCGCTCAATTTGATAGACTTTACATAGGTTTATCACCGCTCAATTTGATAAACTTTATATAGGTTTATCACCGCTCAATTTGATAGACTTTATATAGGTTTATCACATATTAAAATAAATTTATCACTGATATTTTATTTCTATTTTATAATAAAATAAATCGAAATGATTTTCAAACAAAATTTTCGATTTTCTACAAGCAATGAAATAAAATAAAAAATAAATTCACGTATTGGACACTATTTTATAATACTCAATCCTCTGATGGAGGACGATAACAAAAAGGGGTAAATGTGTTTCCGATAAATCTTCATACGCTTCCCTCTTTATGCTTCATAACTTTTTATCAAATCCCTAAAAAGAAAATTGTCCTTGATTCTAGACGTTTCAAACTAACAGAAGGCTATAAATATTGTATTTGTAACATAGCTAACAATATTATTTAAAAAAATATCTGATACAGTGAGAATCATCACCATTACGCCATGCCCCTATTGAAGTAGGCAGAGATGACATATTTTTAACTTTCTTGTTTTTTTTTTTTGGTGTTCACTCTTCAAAATAGGTTGTCCTTCGACATTAACCCTTCCTTCCATGTGATGTTTAACTGTTACACATTGCTTCTAAAAACTTTAATATCTCTATAAATATAATAAATACTGGGTTCAGATTTTAGGTATTCCTCCGTAATACATTTACGCATTGAATGAACAAAATAATATTATTATAATTAGCTCTTATCGGCCACATCAGAGATATTTTGTGAAAATAAATTCACCAATACAATCAAACGTGTGCCAGTGTGTGACGTAGGTATATTCATTCTAAAAAAACCGCTATGGGTGAGGAAGTGACGCTATTCATATCGAAAATGACGAAAATTAAAAGACATAAGCAGCAATATAAAAATTAATGAAAAGTGGTGCATGGCCATGCGGTAATGCACTGGGCATCCATGTTGAAGGTTGTTGGTTCAAAACCTGCTCTATGCTACTCCCGTCGCTACTATACACGTATTTTTTTCCGCAAAGTATTCGGAGGTATTAGAAAACATATGACATTGGTCACATATTTTCTTTCAAAAAAGGAAAGAGAAAAAACATGTGTGTGTGTTCCGATCGGCTTACTTCAGGTGTGCCATCGAATCCAGTATAGCGGTGTGGCTGGTTTGCAACGACTCACTCACTTAAAAAAAACTCCGCAGTACAGAATTGCTTTCCAATTGAATTGACGTTGGAATGGCAAGAGGATCGTCGATTACGAGGCCCAGCACGAAGACGAATGAGAAGAGAATAGACACGCACACACAACCCCCATTTCACCGCCAACGAAAAGAGAAGAGTAAATAAGAGTGTGGATGTATTGTAGAAGAGACAAAATAGTCACCGGTTCCTTCCTTTTTACTTACCCCGATAGGGATACAGCATGATGGTAGGTATGCCTAACCTTCTAGTTCATAAAATAACATAGAATAGGGTCTGAAAGTAAAATAATAAAACAAGGAAACCGATAATAAATAACAAGTATATTATTGTCTATTCCATTTACACTAGTAAAACTACCTGTGATATTTGGTGATGTGAGAGCAAAATTAAAACGATACAAAAAATCATAAAAAAGAGCATTAACGAGGATTCTTTGATAAAAAGTTTCTTTTTAGAAGCTTTCGCCTATGTTGAATACCTTAAAACATAACCACATATTTTTACAATGTTTATTAAACAAAAGTTCAACATAAAAACATATGCTATACATAAAAGTCTACGTGTTTTTCATACATAATTTATCTGTTAGAAGATCCGTTTAGTTAATGATTTAAAACAGTGTGTTCTCCAATGTACACAAATATGCCATATAATATAATACTTAATGTATAATTTGATTTATGTATAATTTGATTGAAAGCTTATGAGAGATTTTATAAAAGTAGATCTCAAATAGGGAGGCGCTCTGTCTCCAATATTACTTTTATGAGAAATATCTGAAAATATACGTATATACAAATCATTACGCCATTTCTCTGTACGAGAAATAAGAGAAAACAGGGCGCAAAACTTTCATATCACGACATATTAACAGTGTTCCTTCAATTTTTCTCACCCCTTACCTTTCGTTAAGTCAATATTTATTTGTATTATATTATTAATAGTTAAGGCATTAACGTTGTGGAGGTTAAAAGAGATTGTAATTTATTTTATCAAACACTGTTCAATCCATTTTTTGTAACGGTATATATAACTCTACCGGTTTCAAGGCTTTCACCTCATCTTCAGGGGAGCACAAATAAGACTGAATTATGTCCGAACTGGCACCGAAATACATACTTCTTACGGTAAACATTCGGGCTGGGCACTGGCGGCTGAGGGAGGCATGAGACGACCTCAGCGAGCAGCGGAGAGATTCTTGGTATACAGTGAAACCCCGTTTTTACGTTTTTGAACGGACTAATAAAAAAAGCGTAATTTGAGGGAAAACGTAAATTCGGGGCTAGAAAGAAAAAATGTAAAATTGAAAATTATTTTTTATTTAGATAATCACGCATACCGGAAAATTTTTTTCAATCGATTTTTTATTATAGTAGCCAAAGTTGTAATGGGTATCCCCAAATCACGCGCGAGCGAAACACGTGAACCAACATGTTTATTCACTTTTTCGAGAATTTTCCTTTTCTCTTGAATCGATAATATTTTTCCTTGCTGAGACATTATTTGAAGGGATTCAACGAAAAATTAAAAAAAAAAAGTAAATTTACACACGACAATTGACAATTGAAATTGTATGTACACGACCGACACGTTTAAAACACAAGCATAGATTGACCAAATACATATACAGTCTGCCTGCCTCTATTTCACTAAAATTCCCACCAATTGCATCGTATTACACGACTCTTGTAACCTTGACCATGAGTGCTGCAGGTGCACACGTGTCTATTAATAGAAACAACATATTTCTGCTTCCTCATATTCATTTCAAATATTTTATTTATTTCAAACGTAAATTGCGGGAAATAAAAACGTAAAAGCAGGTACTAAATGTGCTAAAATAAAACGGGATTGGAAAAATTGAACGCAAATAGCGGGAAAACGTGAATTCCGGGCACGTAAAAACGGGGTTTCACTGTATATGTGTTTGCTTTGTTAATTTTCACTTTCGTATATAGAGTACAACCTGGTGGACTTGTCGCCATGTGGCAAACTATTCCAGAAATATGTAAAACATACGTTGAGTGAAATAATGACTAGAATCTTTTTTTTTAATATATGGGTTCTAATGGGAACCGAACACGCAACCCCCGGGCTGGAAGTAAAGCGACTTATCAAGTAGGCCACGGATATTGTCGTTGCTTTTTACATCCATACGTTTCTTGGTCATTCTCTACTACGCCTAATAGATGGCCGTAGTCTAACGGATATAATTTAGGCTAAGCAAGCAGGCTCGATTCTTAGCGGAATCTTTATCATACTAGTTTTATACCTGAATTTATGTTTTCCTGAAGCTAATGTGTTTCTTAACATAAATTCTTGCATAACGAAGGCTAGAGCATATTAAACATGTCTATTGGAAACTAAATCTCCTTACCATCGAAATTGCTGAAATGTACTAACTTACACATGACAAATCAACACATGCACTATAGCAAAGATTCCCAAAGTGGTCTATATGGACCCCCAAGGGTCGATTTCGACTTGCAGGGGGTCTATGTCAGCGAGAAAAGAAAATGGGGGTGCACGGGATGTAAATGGTGGTCCACGTGAGCGGATCCCATTTAGGCAGATCATCATCAATATTTAGGGGTTCCGTAAATGTCTTATTACACCTAACACAGATTGTGTGTACATAATACTTATATTAGACATAGAAAATACTTATACAAAGGAATCGAATGCAAATCACTGAACGTGGAGATTTAAGACTATACCTCACTAAGTTGAAGCCAAATATTGAACCATTGCTATCAGAGCATCAGGTTCATCCCTCTCATTAACAGTATTATTTGTGTATTCATTTTATGTAACAATTTTACTAGGTTTTGATTTGTTTCGTTCCAAAGACAAATATTTACTTGCATTTTGTGTATTTTCAATAAAGGTATGAATGAAAATTCTACATGTTTTTCTTTTTTTTACAATTGTCCACAGTACAAAAAACTTTATCAAGGTGAACAGCACTGTGTCAGCTGTCAAAAACACATTTGAAGTAAATAAATTTAGGAAAATTCAATAGTAGGCAGGCAGGGGGTCTACGAAAAACAAAAAATCGGCAAGTAGTCTACGGGGGGAAAAAGTTTCGGAAACTATGCAATATAGTCTTCTATCCGCAGAATTGCTGACGATCTATACTCGATCACTCTCCTCAAAGATGCTCTAACTTAATAATTGAAAACATTATTATAAACAGATTTAAAATATAACATAATACGTAGTGGCTGCGACTACTTAGGTAGAAATTTGATATATCTACCCTCAGTTGTATGTCAACTAGAGCCGATAAAAGACGTAATGTTTTGTTGTATTTTGAAATGTTAAAAAAATCATTTTGAAAGGCTAATTATCACTAATGATAAGCGAATTGAAACTGTGATCCAGAATATCCAGCGTTTTACGATACAAGAGATTGCCAGACACTGAAAATATCGAGAAAAAAACGTCGAAGAGCATTTGGTACAGTTGAGCGTTTGAATTTGACTAAAACAGTGATGGAACCTATGACACGCGTGTCAGAGGTGACACGCCAAGACATTTTGGGTGACACGTATCGTTCACGGACGGTCTTCGCCCAAGAACGAGCGTTGCGCTTTCTTCGCTCGTATATTTACGACTGCACTGGACTTTTTAAGAGGTTTTACAAATTTAACAACAGCAAGTTTCTCAATTGCCCACTCCATAGCATAACATGCGAAAGCCCTCAGTGAAGGAGAATTTATTATAGAAACTTTTCTAAGATGTGCACCAGTTCTATCTCACGATATGCAAAATAAAGATGCTATTATTAAGTGAATTTCTGAGTTACCACTCAGTAGAGAAACCGACTGACTGATGAAGTTTGTAACGCTTGCTTGTGTTTTAAATGTACCAAATATCAACCTTCAATTGAAAATTTAGCTAATGCAATTCAAAAACAAGAAAGTCACTAATGTAAATAATTATTTTTTTTTGTTTTCTAATAATAATAAACAAAACTCTTTCATTTACTAGGGCTGCAAAAATTATTAATAGTCCTACATGTGACACAGCACCCGGAAAAAGGCAGTTTTTTCAGAATTTTGACACGCCAAGCTAAAAAGGTTACCGATCACTGGACTAAAACATACGGAATACTTTGTAAATAGCGGAAAAATATTACTTAAAATTAATTATATGTATTATGTATTTATTAACTTAATTAAATTTTCTCTTTCTATAATAAAATATTAGACACACGTATTAGACACACGTAAACAAGCGCTTCTCTCTGTAGATATCAAATAAAAGGGAATTATTTATGAAGTGTTTGTTGCCTGCTGTCAAAGCGAGAAAGTGGCGATAAGTTTTTCATTGGAAATGCGCTTTATCAGAGAGGTATATGATATGCTTTGTCAAAGCTGTCTCGGAAGTGAACCCCCGGGACGCCCGAGTTGAACCACATCCATATGGATGAGGAATACAGAGTATCAATCTATCAAGAAGTGAGGCTGTGTTGTATGTGTTAAGATTATTTTACAGATATTGTATTTTTCGTAGATTTACAACAGTTTTTACCGAGTTGTTAACGCGTTGAGTTAACGAAATGATAATTGACATTTTTATCACATGAATAAATAAATACAATATATATGTATATCATCATCATCTCTCCAGATAAAGGTATCCCCAAGTTGACTCCGAATAATTCGATTTTTTGCTCGTTGATGCCATGTGATGCTGCTATGCTTCCTGATCTCATCTATCCAGCGTACTTTCGGTCTTCTTCTGGGTCTCTTTATGCCTATTGGGTACCATTAGATTATTTCGGATATCCATGGGAAGTTTGACATTCTGGCTACGTGTCCTGCCCATTGCCTCTTCATTCTTTTGCACACCTTTATAACGTCTTCTACCTTTGTTATATTGCGAATCCAGGAGTTTCGTTTACAATCTCTTTCAGTATATCCCAACATACATCTCTCCATGCCCCTTTGTGCGGTCTGGACCTTTTGTGTGTTTATTGCTGGGAAAATACACTGGTTATAAACCCTTCGCTTCAAAGATATTGGGAGATTACTTTCGAAGATGTTGTTCAAACGTCCAAATGAGCTCCATGCTAGTTCTGTTCTTCGTGCTATTTCCTCTGATATGCTACCTGCAACGCAAATAAGTTGACCCAAATACACATTTAAAAAAAAAAAATTTTATCCACTTTGCACGGATTTCTCCTGTTATACAAAGAGGGCCTGCTTCTAGCGTTAGCTTATTCGTTATGAATAATATCAGCCAGGATTCTTCTCATACTGCTAGTCGGTACCGAGAATATATCAACCGTGTCATTCAGTTGGTTCAATATCTCTATACCACGTGTGACTGAGTGTTTAGCCATGATATTCGTCCTGTAAGTTGTTATGTAGAACAGAGGGAGATTCCTTGCACAGCTATATTTATTGGGTACATATAAACTTAGTGTTTCTAGAATCGCGGGACAGTTAAAAGAACCTTGGAACATCTTCGTGGACAAGTTCCGGCAGAATTATACTTTCCTTGGTCTTTTTTTGCTACGCCTTTTACTCACATTTGAACTTAATATTTATTTTGCTAGTCTTTCTTGATTCATTCATTTGTACCCAAACCATCTCAGAGTTCTTCTTCCATCTTAGTCAAAACATCAGCCTTTAGTTCAAATTCATCCCTTATCCCTTCGTTTCGTATTGCCTCCTTATCTATTCTCCAAGTGCACGCATTTCTATAACATTTATTCGGCTCACAGTTTTTACCAGGTGCATGTTTCACTTCCATGTATCAAAATTGATACCAAAATAATGTGTAAGACTATTATTATAGCGGATTTAGATACTCTACGGTTCATATTAGATTTTTCAAGTTGCTTTGATTTGTGTTTGAAGATGTGCGGATTTTTTCAAAGTTATGTATAGTTATAAAGTTTTATTAAGTAAATATAGCTGTGGTTCGTACATTAAAGTCTTTTATATTGTATCAAGGAATAAATAAATCCATGGATAGTATCACCCAACACATTCTCTCATTAAGAGTTCAAGTCATTAACAACCAACTCAATGTGACCATTGGGGTCAGATAAAATTGTTCTTTTAATTTGCGTTTTCTCCGGCAGATGTCCAATTCGGCGCTTAGCACGGCGCGGACAAACTATAAATAGCCAGCGCGACACGGACTCATCCCAAATTACGGGCGAACGCATTCCGCGCGTGAACTAATGCTCTGTACACGTATTTATATTTAGAACACCAGGAAGTTTACTAAACCGCACATGACAACATCGTGAGGTATTATTTTTAAAAAGATTAAATTTATGTTGATGACATGATAGCTTTGGGTGAAAAGTTTGCAATCTTACAAAACATAAATAACTAGACGATTGACCCATTTAAAGGTGTTTTATATTATGTTTCAAGAGTGTTGTAAAACGAAGTGTGTATTAATATATAAAATATTCACGGGGTCAACAACTCACTATTCCAATAAAGTTACAGGATAGGAATATTCACGGGGTCAACAACTCACTATTCCAATATTGAATTATAAAGACAGTAATATGGTGAAGTATTATGATAGAGATTTCGCTGTTGATATTCATGTGGCGTGAAATGGTCTATGTCTTAGTGTAGTGAGATATAAGTGATGTGTGCAGCTTTTGTAACTAATTGATGAATGACGTTCTATGAAGGTAAACTTTTAAGTTTTTAGAGATATAAGAGGCGTATGCAGCTTTTGTAACTATTTAATTGACAAAAACAGTTCTATGAAGGTAAACCTTTAAGTTTTAGAGATATAAGGGACGTGTGCAGCTTTTGTAACTACTTTATTGACAAATACAGTTCTATGAAGGTAAACCTATACGTTTTAGAGATATAAGGGGTGTATGCAGCTTTTGTAACTAATTGACGAATGACGTTCTATGAAGGTAAACTTTTAAGTTTTTAGAGATATAAGAGGCGTATGCAGCTTTTGTAAATATTTAATTGAGAAATACAGTTCTATGAAGGTAAACCTTTAAGTTTTAGAGATATAAGGGGCATGTGCAGCTTTTGTAACTACTTTATTGACAAATACAGTTCTATGAAGGTAAACTTATACGTTTTAGAGATATAAGGGGCGTATGCAGCTTTTGTAACTAATTGATGAATGACGTTCTATGAAGGTAAACTTTTAAGTTTTTAGAGATATAAGAGGCGTATGCAGCTTTTGTAACTATTTAATTGACAAATACAGTTCTATGAAGGTAAACCTTTAAGTTTTAGAGATATAAGGGGCGTGTGCAGCTTTTGTAACTACTTTATTAACAAATACAGTTCTATGAAGGTAAACCTATAAGTTTTAGAGATATAAGGGGCGTGTGCAGCTTTTGTAACTAATTGACGAATACCGTTCTATGAAGGTAAGCCTTCAAGTTTTAGAGATATAAGGGGCGTGTGCAGCTTTTGTAACTATTTAATTAACAAATACAGTTTTATAAAGGTAAACCTTTAAGTTTTAGAGATATAAGGGGCGTGTACAGCTTTTGTAACTAATTGACGAACACCGTTCTATGAAGGTAAACCTTTAAGTTTTAGAGGTATAAGGGGCGTGTGCAGCTTTTGTAACTATTTTAGTAACGAACACCGTTCTATGAAGGTATACCTTTAAGTTTTAGAAATATTAGTGGCGTGTGCAGCTTTTGTAACTATTTTATTCATTTGTCGAACGTTGATTTTTGTTGTTTTCACTCAAAACACGTGGAACCCAAGCGTTGAACTTCTGGACTTTTTCCATTGATTTAAAATGGCGGTATACAGTGATGTGACTAAAATTCATCTGCTCAGCCAATTCCACGGTGGTTTGAAGGGGATCTTCATGAATAATATGGTTTCAGCGGTCCTTATCGAAGTCCACTGGAGGTGTCGAAAATGCTCACTTTCGTCTACTTGACATTCCATTATGAAGGCTTGTAATCAAATAAAATAATATATGTAACGTAAAAGCAAACACAAAATATTGTAGAGCAGAAAATTTTATTTCGAATGACGTATAACTTTTACCATTTTGTTTTAATTTTGGTGCTCATTTTTAAATTGGAAAAAAAAACGGACACAACTTATGGTAACAACCAATATATACTCGTAAATCCTTTTTTTTCGCAACCATTTATTTTCTTTTGTCGGGTGATTGGAAGAGCGCATAACAGTGTTAAATAAATAAATGGCGAGCTGTCAGTAACTTGCATAATCCAGTGGTCTTCCTTAATCACTTGTCATTAAATATAATATTTTATTTATTTATATATGAAGAAATTTAATAAATGCACAATTTATAAAGAAATCACAGGTTATTTAACTGCTTATAGAAATCTGGGTTTGTTCTATTTCATCTGTTGTGTTCCCAGTAAACTTGGCCTGTGTCTTACTGAGGACATACTATGTAGTTACAGTATGTCCAATGGGAAAGGGGACTGGCGAGAAACGAAATACAAGACGTTGTTTATTTTTAGTTTACATTTCCTTTTATTAAAAAAAAAACTCCTTGTGAGACAATACAATACTGGAAGCGGTTGTAATTTTCTGAACCACTCCTGAAACTCGTTCTTCGAAATTGCCTCCAAAATCGCGCTCGAAGCCTTTTGAATGTCTGAAATCGTGTCGAAACGCTTTTCTTTCATCGCCGATTTCAGTTTCGGATATAGCCATGAATTGCATGGAGCCAATCAGGTGAGTATCCGCATCTACAGATGGCGCTGGTGGTTACGCGAAAATAAAATCAGTCACCTTTCCCATTGGACAAACTGTGTATTCTTCTCAGTGCACGCATTTCTACAGCATTTATTCGGCTCCTTTCGGAATTGTCTCCAAAATCGTGGTGTACGAGTAAGCCTTCTGAATGTCTGAAATCGTGTCGAAACGCTTTCCTTTCATCGCCGATTTCAGTTTCGGGAATAGCCATAAGTCGCATGGAGCCAAATCAGGCGAATATCCACAGATGGCGCTGGTCGTTACGCGAAAATAAAATCAGTCACCTTTCCTATTGGACAGACTGTCTATTCTTCTCAGTGCACGCATTTCTACAGCATTTATTCTGCTCCTTTCATTAATTTTCTACGTCCACGTCTCACTCGCATACATCCAAGTACAATACTTAAACAAATACTAATATTTCAGTTTCGATAATAGCCATAAAGTCGCATGGAGCCAAATCAGGCGAATATCCATAGATGGCGCTGATGGTTACGCAAAAATAAAATCAGTCACCTTTCCTATTGGACAGACTGTCTATTCTTCTCAGTGCACGCATTTCTACAGCATTTATTCTGCTCCTTTCATTAATTTTCTACGTCCACGTCTCACTCGCATACATCCAAGTACAATACTTAAACAAATACTAATATTTTAGTTTCGAGAATAGCCATAAAGTCGCATGGAGCCAAATCAGGCGAATATCCACATCTACAGATAGCTGATGGTTACGCGAAAATAAAATCAGTCACCTTTCTCATTGGACAGACTATTATTCTCAGTATACGCATTTCCACAGCACTTATTCGGCCTTCCTTCCAGTAATTTTCTATGTTCACGTCTCACTCGTATACATCCAAGTATTGTACAATACTTAAGCAAATATTAATAAAATCCCCCCTTTTCTATTGAATTCAATAAAACAAAACGGCTGTTTTGAATAAATTATACGATATGACAGATTGAAGAATATTTGTGGTCGAACGATGACAGTTTGATAAAATAAACTGATTATATGGTATGGAGAACTTCCGCATAACAAGTGACATTCATTCTACGGCAATGTAAATAAATATTAAAATAGTTTATGTTTGTTTCTCACATTTCCACCATCGTATGACAACAATACACATAGATTATTTACCGTGACACCATTACAAATGGGGTGACCAAACCTATTGATTGATAAATTCATGATTTACACAGTTACATACCATCACGATATCTCCCTACCGGGGTAGGCAGAATTAAGAGAGAACCAAACTTTATTATTTTTGTTTTTTTTTTACACTTATTTATTTAACACTTTTATTGCAAATATAATCTGGCGGACTTATTGCCAGACTGCCAACCAACCAGACAAAAGTAAATGAAACAAGTTACATGGTTGCATAAATCATTCAAATGACTATCCATCCCCATGAAATCCATAAACACATGCGTGACCATATGCCCACGAACCCCACAAAGACGGACAATCACCTGAACATTCTTTTTCATATAAAGTGAGATATTATCAATCAAAAGGAAAGGAAGGGATGGTGGAGAGGAAAGGAAAAGAAAAATCAGGAAGGAAACACGTTATTTTACTGACTAAAAATTAACAGTTTTTTTCAGTCCCTTCTTAAAGCATAACAACGACGGAGCGAGTCTTATATTGGCTTGTAACTGGTTCCAGAGTCTCACTGCATGGACAGTAAAGGACGACATGAAAAAAAGAAGAACGGTGGACTGAAAAGGCTAATAAAAGATAGTTTGTTTGAACGTACCACTTATCCATGATTGGACAGAAGCTGAAAATTTTCGGCGAGATAAGAGGGGGCGGCGGGACAGTTAAGAATATTATTTAAACACTTCCCTGTAAAAACACTTCCTGTAAATTAAATTTAAACACTTCCCTGTAAAAACAATCTGACGGGTTTATTGCCAAGCGGAAATCTCTTCCAACCAACCAGAAATAAGTAAATCAAAGAAATTAAATGAACGCAAAAAATATTCAAATGATTTTTCATCTTTATGAAATTAATTAATAATATACTCTTAGTAAAAGTAAAAATTAATTATCATCAATAAAATGAAAGGATTGTGGAGAGGAAAGAAAAATCTGGATTGAAGCACGTTATATAACTGACTAGATATCAAAAATCTGGATTGAAGCACGTTATATAACTGACTAGATATCAAAAATCTGGATTGAAGCACGTTATATAACTGACTAGATATAAAAAATCTGGATTGAAGCACGTTATATAACTGACTAGATATCAAAAATCTGGATTGAAGCACGTTATATAACTGACTAGATATCAAAAATCTGGATTGAAGCACGTTATATAACTGACTAGATATCGAAAATCTGGATTGAAGCACGTTATATAACTGACTAGATATCGAAAATCTGGATTGAAGCACGATATATAACTGACTAGATATCGAAAATCTGGATTGAAGCACGTTATATAACTGACTAGATATCGAAAATCTGGATTGAGTCACGTTATATAACTGACTAGATATCGAAAATCTGGGTTGAAGCACGTTATATAACTGACTAGATATCGAAAATCTGGATTGAAGCACGTTATATAACTGACTAGATATCGAAAATCTGGATTGAAGCACGTTATATAACTGACTGGATATCGAAAATCTGGATTGAAGCACGTTATATAACTGACTAGATATCGAAAATCTGTATTGAATCACGTTATATAACTGACTAGATATCAAAAATCTGGATTGGAGCACGTTATATAACTGCCTAGATATCGAAAATCTGGATTGAAGCACGTTATATAACTGACTAGATATCGAAAATCTGGATTGAAGCACGTTATATAACTGACTAGATATCAAGTTTTTTTTTTTCGATCGCTTTTTAAAGCATTTCAAAGATGGAGTAAGATTAATATTGATTTGTATGTTAACTGGTTCTAGAGCCTCACTCACTGCATGAATAATAAACGTTTCTATCGTGACGCATATATTTCACCTTTTTTTACATTCATACACCTTCTCATACAGTACGTACAATTTCTCTGACTTTTTAAATTTCCTCTTTATTGGTTAAAAATATCAGACATTTGATTCAACCATACTTTCCTTGGTCTTCCTCTACCCTGCCTTTCACTCATATTTACACTGTATTGTTAGTATTTCTTCAATCATTCATTCTACATGACCAAATCATCTCAGAGTGCTCTTCTCGATCTTAAATAATACACAAGGTTTAAGTGCACATTCATACCCTTTCATTTTTTACTATGTCATACATTATCATTCCATGTATTTGTATCATGTCATACATTATCATACCATGTATTTTTATCATGTCACACATTATCATCCCATGTATTTTTATCATATCATACATTATCATCCCATGTATTTTTATGAGAGCACATTTTTCTTTTTTTTTTATTCTCCAGCAGAAAAATGATGTGGTATATATTACACGTTTTGTGATTTATTTCATTGCACATGGAGGTTGTGGGTTCGACTCATATTAGTACCCATTTTTTTTTCATAAAGGACTTCAGTCTGGTTATCATTTAAGACTTATTTAACTTCATTCAAGTTGTTTGAAAGAGATTGCCATGTGGCAACAATCATGCCAGGTAATTTTGTCTGTCATTTTGTTCTCTTATATTAGACATTTGATCTTCCTGTCTCTTCATCTACCCCACCTTTTACTCACATTTATCTTGTATTTTATATTTGTCTTGTAAATCTTCCTTCATTTATTTGTTTCACGTGCCCAAACCATCTCAAAGTACTATTTTTCAACTCACTTAACACATTGAACTTAGCTCACACTCATCTCGAATAACTTCATTCCGTATTCTATTATACATAGCCACTCCATTTATTCTCCTAAGTGCACGCATATATATAATGATAAATCTAAAAACTGCGCAATATTCAATTTTTACCATTTCAGAATAGAACGAAACAACACGTCTTCTATCATGTCTATTTTTTTTTTACACATGACAAGAAATATACACAATTTGAGAAAAACAACAGATAATTTGATTTGGACATACAATTTTAATGGATCTGGGTTTGTTGCCTTTCATTTGTCGTATCCCCAGTAAACTAGGCTTTTGCCTGTATCTCACTGAGGATATTTAGCATGAGAAAAATAAATCAATACTTCTTTCCGATTTTTGATTACACAAAAACAAAACCCCGTTGCACGTTCTAATCAACCTGACAAACCGTGACACTCAACTACAACTGGAAACATCTTGCGAAATTCAACTGCTCACACATCATCACTCCAGAAATACCAAAAATATTCATCCATCACTATACCGCACACAATCATAAGAATAAAAATTAAAATCAAAACAAAATTAAAACAAAAAAAAAACGATAAAATTCACAGAAACACAAATACAAAAACAACCAAAATTAAAACAACAATATACTAATTGAGAGTTAAGGTATCAAACTGTTACAACGCCTAACCATACAATGTGCGTGGCTTTTAGTTTTTCACATCGTAAACTTTAAGACCTTAATAGTACATCTCCTTTCAGTAACAGAGCAGGTTTGTCTTAGTTACCGATTCCCCTTTTTAACAAAATTTCCTCCGTTTTGCCATCAATGACCTGATTTTATTTGTTGATTGTTTTAGTTCCTAGTTTTTTACAAAAGTTTTTCTTCTAAATCAATAAGATAAATCCTCCACCTTCACTTAAAACTTTGTACAATTGTACTGTTGATTGTAAGTGATTGCCAGTTGGCAATAAACCAGCCGTGTAATTTTTTACAGAGTCTGACTGCAAAGACATTAAAGGACGACTTGAAGAAGGTGGACCAATGAACTGAAAATGCCAAAAGGCAATATCTTATTGAAAAAACGGTCACCCTATTACAATAAAAATGTTTTAAACATTATCACACTATTGGACTGTCCATTAAACACGTTAAAAAATAAATTAATAAATAAATAAATATACAGACCCCCCCCCCAACAAAATACGTAGGGTAAGGAAGGCTGTATAAAATATTTATATGCCATATATAAGATAGCGACCCGGCACACAAAGGGCGTTGGAAATAAACGGTTTAGGAATTCCATCCATTATTCATTATTTCGTCCTTTTGACCCGATTAAAGACTTACTACATATAGTTTTTTTTATTCCTTTGTAGGTTTATGTAATTATTATGTTTTTTGATTTGTTTATTTCTTAAGATTTTTTTAAATTTATTTTTTCAGATTTTAATTTTTGTTCACTGAATGATGTTGATATAGGCTAGACAACAGTTAAACAAAACAGTGAATTGAAAAATATCAAAGAGAGATACATCAAAGATAAAACCAAAAGCTATAAGCATAAAGCTTTAAGCAAAAAATAAAATATATTTTCATGTGGTCATAAGCAAAAATAATACCTTAAAAAAAGATTTAAAAATGCCGTAAGGGAAAGACACATTAAGCCATAAGCATTAAGCAATAAGCATGAATCCATAAGCAAGAATAAAATGGTATTAAATTGCTAAATAATGCCATAAGAGAGAAATATATAATATAAACAGTCATAGGCATGAAGCCATAAGCAAAAAAGGTAATAAATGCCCGAAGAATTCCATTTGAGAGAGATAAATACAGTCATGAGCATAAAGCCATAAGCAAAAATATAATGGTTATAAATTACTAAATAATGCCATAAGAGAGAAATATATAAACAGTCGTAAGTATGAAGTCATAAGCAAAAAAGGTAATTAATTGCCAATTGAAACGTCGAGTTATCTATTCGAAATTAACACGATAAATAATAATTTTCAAACACTTAGAAAACATTTTTTTAATACTCCGTTACTTTTTTTTTTCAATCTATCTTCTTCTTCTTAGTGTCATGTCAGGTCCCCCTAACGTTGACTATCACCTGAGAGTAGGCATCTTTGTCCTCGACAGCCCGAAAAAAAATCTCAACGCTCCTTATACCAGTCAAATCACGTATATTGCGGAGCCAGGAGATTTGACTCCTGCCAACACCTCTTCGACCCTTTATTTTGCTTTGGATGATCATGTGCAGTAATTTGTATTTTTCTCCTCTAAGTACGAGTACATGACCCAAACAGGACACCTTTATTATTTATTTATATGTGACAAGAAATATTGTATAAGTTATTCAATTAGATAGATATCGGTAGCAATACAACCCGTTGTAGAAGAGGGTCTCATGTCACGACTTCCGAAAAATTTCGATGTGCTTTCTTCGTTCATGGCCAGAAGATTCCAAAACTACCCTATGTTAAAAGTTTAGCTTTCAAATTTATTTACTACTGTCGTATAATGATCTTTTTTCGAATGGTACTCTTCAATAACATATATACGAATTAATGTTTCAGACACATTAGAAAGCGTGACCAAGAGAAAATATTGTCTTCGACCTCAGTAAGAGTGCCTTCAGATTTATAACCTCTGGAGTAGGCACAGAACTCGCAGTTTGTCGTTAAACGTGTTGACAACAATACCGCTTGGTGCGTGCGATTGTAACTAGACAAACACTGTTACTAGACTGGCACCTTTTTATTATTGGGTACCACCGAGAATCAAACTTGTAACCCCCAAAATGGAAGTCAAGAATATTACCACTATGCTACGGATGTTGTTTTTTGGCCGTATAACGAAATATTTCCAATAGTTTTATACAATTCGTACAAGGAAAATGGTGGAGCACGTGAAAGTTACCATAAAATGAGAAATATTCTTTGCTTTCCCACACACCGATAACTTGATACTGTCAGCCATGCCGGAAGGAATAGAAAATAGGGTGGTTGCTAGAAGGTTTTTTTACAATATATAGACAATGGCGCTAGATGGTTTTACGAATAGTTCAGATCAATACCACCATCACCCACGCTGTCTGTCATGAGATACAAAATAAAATCCCTTCCAGCGCGATTTACAAAAACACTTCTTTATTTTTTATAAGCGCGACTTCATTAAGTAACAAAGAAGGAACTGCCCTGAGGGACTCCTTTTCTGAGAGTAAAACGAATTTTAGCAACAGCGGACTTAAAGTCCGATATTACGGGAGATGCAAAATGATTTGCAGTACAGTAAATATATTTATAAAGCGGCTTAAGACTTGGAGTTCCAACAGCATAGTTAGTTGATAATACTTTCACAGAAAATTTCGAATGCAGTAAAACTACCTTTTGACGCCACTAGATTGGAATAACCAACTGGTCCAAAGATGAACCGATGTAAGGTTGAATGGAAATAAATCCCTTTGAAAACTATTGACTCGATTAGCAAATCAGTGCTACAAAATATGATTTGCCGATTGGAATTAAAGGAATCAGATAGAAATTAAATAATTCAATAGCGTCCAAATAATGACATTCGTAAGGTTTGCAAACGTATGCATGACGCAAATATCGCATTTTCTCTTATAGTGGCGTTAATGAAACGCCATTTTTGAGAAGCCTGAAAAGATAACAAAGATCACACTGTAAGAGAAAGAGGAAGAGAAGAAGAAAGGAAGAGGAAAGAGTGACAGAGTCCTCTACTGCTGTCAGAAGTAAGACTCGTAAATCATATCAGATTGCAGGGACGGAGTGAGCAAACTGTAAAGTACTTTTTTTTTTTTGTATCTAAAAACTTCATTATTTAATTTGTTTTTTTTACTTTATACGAGGCGTATCCAGAAAGTAAGTGTACTGAGGCTCTCACGACCGGATGGATTTTATTTTCGACATGTTGGCTACACTTTCGTGTAGCCTGACCCTTCTCCTCCGCAACGAGACCGGTTCGAGGTCAGTACGTTGAGAAGTGTCGACGCGACAACACGTTTAGTAAAAAATGTCAACCCAATCTCCCGCCAAGTGCGAAATTTTGTAAAAAGGCAAGAGTTTTTGAGGCGCTGCAAACTCCATGGAGATGAATTTCTCCGCTCCATCGTTACTGGAGATGAAACTTGGGTTGCACACTACACGCCTGAAACCAAAAGGCAGTCTCAACAGTGACTTCATACCTCTTCACCCTCCGCCAAAAAGTTCAAAACCACAATTTCAGCCAAGAAAATCATGGCATCCGTGTTTTGGGACTGTCAAGGCATAATTTTAATTGAATATATGCCTCAAGGGGAGACCATCAACTCTGCAAGATACTGTGAGACCCTAAAAAAATTGCGGAGGGTGATTCAGAACAAGAGGAGAGGCATGCTGACAAAGGGAGTCTGCCTGCTACATGACAATGCCAGACCACACACGGCCAACGCCACGAAGGAACTGCTAGCCTTGTTTAAATGGGATGTCCTGAACCATCCCGCGCATTCCCCTGACCTAGCACCTTCAGATTACTATCTCTTTACCTCCCTGAAGCTGTATATGGGTGGAAAAAGGTTTTCAACCGACGAGCAGGTAAATGAGGAGGGGGAGAAGTGGACGGAGGGGTTGGCGGGAAACTTCTTCGAGGAAGGCATCAAAAAGTTGAAACCCCGCTTCACCACCTGCATTGCGAGGAATGGCGACTTTGTCGAAAAATAGCTTACATATGTACTACTGTAACCACGTAATTTTTTTATGAAATAAAAAAAAATTGTAACCTACAAAAATTCAGTACACTTAGTTTCTGTATATGCCTCGTACATACATTATTAGTTTGATATTTTTTTATATGATGAATGTAAATACTAAATGAATCTACAATGTGAATTTGATTGTAAGTCGTGGCTGAAGAAGCTGAAGTAAGTTTCCTAGTTCCCCCATTAACCTTCTTCCCAATGGTTCCTCCTTTCTCCTAACCGCAGGTTAAATTGTTATGTTAAAATCGTCAAATGATTTATATTTTATTTTAATTTGGATTTATTCTCTTATAGTTTTAACAGGTTATCTGAAAAATAATGACGGTTAAAATTTTAACGAAAAATTACACTAACGACGAACATCGGTTTTCGAAATTTGTAAAATAACAACAATCTCTCGTGTATCGTAGAACGCAAGTTATTCTCGATTAAAGCATTGATATTTTCATCATCAGTAACAATCGACTTCGACTGTTATATAAATTGAAAAAATTGTTCCACTTTCAACATAACGACAAAATAACCACTCAAGTTATTTGAGTAAACAATGATTGAAAAAATCACAAACTATTAACTTTCGTAATAACACACATTCAGTACATTTAGAAATAAGTAAGCAATCAAAACTACATCTATCCGAAATACTCGTATATGAAACTTTTTTCACGGCAATATTAATATTTTTCTCAACACTGAAAACAAAACTCTTAAACTTTTTTTCAGGTTGTTTGTCCTTTAACAATAAAATTCATGAAATTGTTCATTTTTGAATGAAGTGTTTAAATAAATAAATAAATAACTAGCTATCCCTTCCTTCCCTGTGATGTGTAACTTGTACACATTGCTTCTAAAAACTTTAATATCTCTATAAATATAATAAATACTGAGTTCATATTTTAGGTATTCCTCCGTAATACATTTATTTATTTATTTATTTAACGCTTTTATTTCAAAAATAATCTGGTGGGCTTATTGCCAGGCGGCAATCTCTTCCAACCAATAAGACAAAAGTAAATGAAGCAAGTTACGTGGTCGCATAAATCATACAAATGACTATCCATCCCGACGAAATCCATAAACACACGTGAGCATATACCCACGAACCCCACAAAGAAGGGCAATCACCCGAACATTCTTTTTCATATAAAGTGAGATATCATCAATCAAAAGGAAAGGAAGGGATGGTGGAGAGGAAAGGAAAAGAAAAATAAAGAATGAAACACGTTATTTTACTAACTAGAAATTAAGAGTTTTTTCAGTAGCTTCTTAAAGCATGCCAAGGATGGAGCGAGTCTTATATTGGTTTGTTACTGATTCCAAAGTCTCACTGCACGGACATTAAGGCATTGAATGAAAAAAATAATATTAATAATAATTAGCACTTATCGGCCACATCAGAGATATTTTGTGAAAATCGTTAATAAATTCAACAATACAATCAAACGTGTGCCAGTGTGTGACGTATGTATATTCATTCTAAAAAACCGCAATGGGTGATAAAGCGACGCTATTCACGTCTCACTCTCACTCTACTTCGGTATATGGGAACGCAAGAAAGAGAATCTCAGTTCTCTCGCTTCAGTAGATTTGGGCATCCATTTGAGGTGGTCGCTTCGCCCGTTTTGTGAACAATGTTTTTTGCATGTTTTCAGTAATAAAATTTCAATTGTTATCACTTTTGACTTCAAATTTAATTAATTTAATCTATTAGCTATGAATATTCTTATTTTACCGATTTTAAATAGCTCATTTTTACATGTATATTGATGTGTATTGAATACACAGCACCGTATTGCGAGGATTTTTTTAACACAGGAAGGGAAAGGTTGAGAAAGATAGTGAAAGAGAATACATTGGGGAATAAGGCATAATCGAATCTTCTTTACATAATATGCACATACATGAGTAATTACAGGTTATATGTTTATATACGACATAATTATCAATATTAATTATGCCGTATATCAACATATACAGGGTATACGTTTATATACGACATAATTATGAATGATTTGTGTTATGTACTATTGTTTCTATGTTATATATAAAAAAAATTAAAAAATCATTTATTACATATTTAAGATTAAGAAAAATAATGTTTATTTTATAAATTTATCTAACACTTTTATTGCAAATACAATCTGGCGGGTTTATTGCCAGGCGGCAATCTCTTCCAACCAACAAGACAAAAGTAAATGAAGCAAGTTACGTGGTCGCATAAATCATTCAAATGACTATCCATCCCCATGAAATCCATAAACACATACGTGAGCATGTGCCCACGAACCCCACAAAGACGGACAATCATCCGAATAGTATTTTTCATATAAAGTGATACATACCATATGCACTTTTGCGAAAGGACATTGGACAGAGAAGTTTCATGTGCCTAGCTCCTAAATTATTAAATGTATTACCCAAAACTATAAGAGGTATTAAAATATAATGTATAAATAAAACCAAATAAAAAATGGACCAGATTAAATAAGAAATCAGACCGAATTGAGTTAAAGATAACATGTAAATAAGATGAAAACATGAATTGGAACAAAAGCATGCAATGGAGAAGTATTTCAGTTTTTTTTTTGGTTTTTCGTGAATTTACAAGTGTTGTTTTGTGTCTTTTAATCAGCGGGTTCGAATCCTGCTGGAACCCATTTTTTAAAAGGATTCTAGTGTGGTTTTCACGTAAGATCTCTTTAACGTCTTACTGGTTGGTTGGAAGATATTGATACATGACAATAAGCCAGCTAGGTTGTACTGTACACAACAAAAGTACAATACAATAATTTTTTTTCTAATTTAAATACTCTTTTTGGTGTAAAGTGATTATGGTGGAGTTTTTATAACTATACCATATATGACTTATATGTAAACTAATCTATTTTTTTTTCGTTTTGTTAAAACTACTTGCTTTATGGCAGGCATACGATTGATTAAACCTACTTGCTTTAGGACAGGCATACGATTAATTAAACCTACTTGCTTTAGGAGAGGCATACGATTAATTAAACCTACTTGCTTTAGGGCAGACATACGATTAATTAAACCTTCTTGATTTAGGGCAGGCATACGATTAATTTAACCTACTTGCTTTAGGGCAGCCATACGATTCATTAAACAGAAGAGTACTTTTTATCATTATATTAATTTAACAAGTTAAATAAATTTTAAAAAATCAAAGCAGTTTGGGAGACCTAAAAATACGTTGCACGACCAAATAAATTAAGTTTTGAAAAAAGGAACAGCTTTTTTATAATGGGACAGCATGAATAGAAGTGATAGAAAAATTATTTCCAGGATAAAACGAAAGAGATATATCATATTTTTATCAACCCTTGTAGCGACATGGCATGATGGGTTTCGATAACATTAGTGTTTAATATTGTACCTGCAGATAACGAGGTCTTGGGTGCAAGATACAAGACATTATTTATTATTTGTTTTGTAAAATTTACCTGCTTCAGGACATGTGTTCACCCAATAAGACAGTAAAGTGATTAATTTATTTCATTGTAAAATTTTTAAATGTTAATTAAATAAAAAAAATTGGACTGTAGACAATCCGCTCCTGTTTCAGTGTTTTAAGACACGTTCCTCGCTTCAGCTATTGAAATTACGTTTCACTATCAGTGTTTGTCACTGTGAAAGTGAAATGTTTCACTTTTATGGAAATGGAGTATTCTGATTCGATATAATAACTTCTCTCTCCACGCTATAACTGCCATAACATCATCAGCATAACTTAGCCACTATCTTCCCTGAGATAACTTTTGAGAAATATCAATTCGGCAGACACCATTTCGAGAGCATAACTAAATGATAGTAAATTTTATTGACGTATTCAGTATACACGTATCTCCACTTATTTATGACAATAATAATACACACATAAATACTATCGTACTACATCCATGTCGGAGTAGCCAAAGAGGATGGAACTCTAACTTTCCAATCTCAACGACCCCTCTTTGTCTCTTCCCCATTCTATTATTGTATTTTATTATACTTTCACTGTATATATCATAACCTGATAGACCTATAGTCATTTAGCAATCTCTTCCGACCAACTAGAAAGATATTTAAGTGGCTTGAAGTAAAAACCAGACTAGGATCCTTTTTTTTTTCTGAATCTGGGTTCGAACCTACAACCTCCAGATTGGGAGACAGGTGTCTTAACATACAACTCCTACCGTTTCGCTGCCTTTCTATATTTCTTTGAGTCAGAATATCGTTCACTTGATTCAACCACGCCTTTCTAAGTCTTCCTATTTAATACATTTCACTCACATTTGCACCATATGTATATATATATATATATATATATATATATATATATATATATATATATATATATATATATATATATATATATATATATATATATATATATATATATATATATATATATATATATATATATATATATATATATATATATATATATATATATATATATATATATATATATATATATATATATATATATATATATATATATATATATATATATATATATATATATATATATATATATATATATATATATATATATATATATATATATATATATATATATATATATATATATATATATATATATATATATATATATATATATATATATATATATATATATATATATATATATATTTTAGTTAATCTTGTTCATGAATTTGTTCCACATGTCTTAATCATCTCAGAGTGCAATTCTTCATCTTACTTAACACACCAACTTTAAGTTCAAATTCATCTCTTATATTTTCATTACGTATTCTATCATACATTGTCACTCCATGTATTTGTCTCAATGCACGCATTTCTACAGCATTTATACGATATTTCTCAACGTCCACGTTTCATATAATTTATTTTGTTTGTATTTCTGGTATCCTATTTGGGCCATGTACTTAGAGGAGCAAAGTACAAATTACTGCACCAGATCATCCAAGGCAAAATAAAGGTTCGAAGATGTGTTGGCAGGAGGCAAATCTCCTGGCTCGGCAATATACGTGATTGGACTGGTATAAGGAGCGTTGGAAATCTTTTTTAGGCTGCCGGGGACACCGATGTCTACTCTCAGGTGATATTCAACGTTGGGGGCACCTGACATGATACTGGGAAGAAGAAGTATTTCTTCATTGATTCGTTCAACATGCCCAAACCATCTCAGATTGCTCTTCTTTATCTTACTTGACAGATTCGCTTTAAGTTTACATTCATTTTTAATTACTTAATTCTTTCATAATAAGCGGATTCCTTGTATTCCATAGACCGCAAGGCTCATCAACGTCTCTATTAGCAAACAATTGAAGATGGTCGAAACACCTTCGACAACATGAAGGAGAGAAAGGATCCTTATATGGTTTGAGCATGTTGCTAGAAAAAATGGTGATAATTTGGAGAAGTTGGTGATCACGGGGACAGTTGAGGAAAAGCGAGCAAGAGGATAGTATCCTATGAGATGAACAGATCAAATAAAGGAGTTAACAGGTTCATCTTCAAGCGCTGCATTCAACAAAGTCCAAGAGAAATGGACACAGAGATGAGGACAAAAGTGTCTTATGAGATGAACAGTTCAAATGAAGAAGTTAACAGGTTCATCTTCAAGCGCTGCATTCAACAAAGCCCAAGAGAAATGGACACAGAGATGAGGACAGAAGTGTCCTATGAGATGAACAGATCAAGTAAAGGAGTTAACAGGTTCATCTTCAAGCGCTGCATTCAACGAAGCCCAGGATAAATGGACACATAGATGAGGACAGAAGTGTCCTATGAGATGAACAGATCAAATAAAAGAGTTAACAGGTTCATCTTCAAGCGCTGCATTCAACAAAGTCCAAGAGAAATGGACACAGAGATGAGGACAGAAATGTCCTATGGGATGAACAGATCAAATAAAGGAGTTAACAGGTTCATCTTCAAGCGCTGCATTCAACAAATTCCAGGAGAAATGGACACAGATATGAGAACAGAAGGTGCGTTAAGTTGCAGACAAAGCAGAAGACCACAATGCTCAGCATTGAGCTTGCAATGAAGAAAAAGAATATATTAAATCACACAAATTCAAGAGCGATCAATTTCATTCTCAGTAAATAAAATATATATCCATAGGTGCAGATAAAATCAAAAGATGATATAGAATGCAGAAAACAATAAAGATTTTCACATACAATTTTTACAGATGGAACAGAAAATTTATCGCAAAATTCGTGGGGCGATGGGAATGTAAAGAATATAAGAAATCCTTTAAGTACCATCCTGCAAAGCCTTCCTTGCATAGACTACCTATTTTCTATTTAGCGCAATCTTCTCGGATTGGAATAAAAACACCGTATATGCCACTCTCGGATATAAAATGAAAATATTTGTATTAAAGCGTAACAACGCCAGCGGTGCCTTAAGCCCCGTTCATACGTGCCATCCGAGATGGCGGCGTTTTGAATATGAAATACAAAATTATTAGATCGCATTACAGCGGGGATTTTACAAAATGTGTATATGTATAAACGCAGAGAAAGAGAAAAGAAAGACGGAACAAAGAAAGACAGAGAAAAGAAATTGCGACGAAACGTGAATAATAATATACAAAAAAATAATGCTTATTAAGCAAGAATTTGCAATGTGAATTTTTTTTTTGCATTTGTTGTTTTTTATCCTGCGTTGAATGTTGGATATATTGTTAAAATAATGTTGTATTATGCTTATTTTGCGTACATTACAGCCTGGAGGCTTTGTCATGTAGGTTTTTTTCCCAAACAAGCAAAAAAATGTGAAAAGGTGTTTTGTGAGAACAATCGATTTCACTTTAGGAATCTTAAATACATTTGTGATTGAAACTGAGATGTTGATTAATAATACCGACCTCCGTAGTCTAGTGGTAACATTATCAACTTCCATCCGAGGGCTTCGGCTTCGATTACTAATAAAACAAAAATAAAATGATACCAACCAGTCTGGTAAATAGTTCGTCTTGTATGAATATTTGCATGCGCCGAGCAGTAGCGTTACCAACACGTTCAATAACGAATCGCAAGTGCCTTGCTGACTAGGGTCAAGTATTGTCTTTCGGTCACGCTTTTGAATATTTTTGAACAATTTAAATGTATTTATTTAAGGGTAACAAATAAAAAACATTTCTATTGTCCAAACTATTGGTACCTGAAATGATTTATCTAATATAAGGGTAGATATACCGAGAATATGACGACATAAAAATAAACTAAACTGACATCGGGAGCGTAACTCTTTACTGATAAATTAAAAATATTTCAAATTTACATAAGTTGAGTATAATAATAAGAAAGTGGAAAGTTCGGCCATTTGTTAAGATACGTCTTCGCCAGCGGCGGCTGGTCCGGAGAAATAATTCGCAATAATTAAATGATATATTCGCGAACATGACTTTAAAAAATGTTAAATATTTTTATATATAAATATATGTACGAGAATACTGACAAATAGTACGAGTATTTTTATTTCAGTGAAATTTAAAAAAAATTTAAATAAGATTTAAAAAAAAATTCCTTTCAATTTGACCGTTCAAGTTTGCCAATATCATACTACCGGAGTGATCTCCAATACACACCGGACGGAAACGTTAATTCATATAGGGCAGACAGAGTATAGTAAACTGGTGTGTCCCTAAGAGACAAAATAAAAAGCTCACGCATTCGTGGAAGCCTAGGTGTTACAGACATCAACAGTAAGATGGAGGAGAGGCAATTGATATGGTATGAGCACATTGGACGCAGAGCACCCGATCACATTGTGAACCAGGCCATCTCCATGGATCTTCCTCGAATAACAACCAGAGGAAGACCAAAGAATTCATGGAGGGTACAAAAAGATAACCTGATGCAGAGGCACGCCCTGGGGGACGTAGTCCGGGACAGAAGAGCATACAACCTGACGACGAGGAGAGCTGACCCCAACAGTCTTCGCAGACAGTGAGCTGGGATGGAACCAGGGAGAAGAAGAAGAGTGCAGTTAACCGTGAGACAGCGATATTTCATATTCGCTCAGCATCTCGAGGTGCGTTGGTGCTCAGCGCATGTCGGGCGATGCGTTAAATACTCGAAGAAGTAAATAACATTAAGCCTTTGATGCCCCTCGTAAGGTGCATGGCTGCGCTGTAACACAATGTACTTCCGTGCCGACGGTTGCCAGTTCAAACCCCGCGCTCTGCTACACTTCTCATATGACAAACAGTTTTTTCGCCAAGTATTCGTGGGTATAGAGATACCTACAACTTTGGTGACATCTATTCTTTCAAAAAGGCAAAAAAAAGCATGCTGGTATGCTTCGATCGTCTCACTTCTGAGTGCCATCGGATCCAGTACAGCGGTGTAGCCGCTAAGTTTGCTGGTTGACTTAAACTCACTGACTTAAAAAAAAAACTTCACGACACAGCTTTGCTTCACAACTAATCTTTCGTTGCAATGGAGAGGAGATTCTCGACTACGGAGTCCAGCAACAACGGATGCTTTAAGTAAAAAGAAGTGTACTACATTTTAATATATATTTTTTTTCCTTGTTTGACGAACATTATGTTGATGAATTTATATAACAAGTCGATTAAAAATCTCCGTGTTATGAACATAAAATTTAAAAAATATCTAACTTGACATTTTATACTAATTACAATAACTTATTTAAAAAATATTTTTAAGCAAGAAAATCATCAAAACTCGAATAAATTTAAAAAAAAAACAAATATCTCAACCACCCCATCAGGCAGGCACAAAAAAGCAAATTAAATGTATAAAAGAAATGCGACGATGAAATTTTAAAACGTTGACGAAAAGTTTTCATCAAACGATGTAATTTATTTTTGTCAAAACAATCAGTCAAAATTTATTAATTCCAAAATCAAATGGCATATACTGTGTTTCTAAGGTAATGGGAATTGCAAAATAAGTCTTTTTTTATTTATATTTTCAATTAAAATTTTTATTTCGTTTTTTTTTTTTAAAATAAAATAGAAAGACCATAAATATAAAAACATCGGATTTACGCGAGAAGTGCTTTATATAAAAAAGAGTAGCAGCAAGCAATAGAGTGAACGGTAGATTATGTAATTAATTGTATGTCGGAATGCTACTGTATGACAACCTCTGTGGCCAAGTTGGTAAGACACCAGTCTCCTAACCCGGAGGCTGCAGACTCAGATCCCGCTGGAACCCAGATTTAAAAAAAGAGTTCCAATCTGGTTTTCACTTAAGGCCTCTTTAACATCTTTCTGGTTGGTTAGAAGAGATTGTCACGTGGCCACCAACTCACCAGGTTGTACAGTTTACAACGAAAGTGTAATATAATAAATATTCCATTATATTTAGTGTTTTGATTGTTTGTTTTTAGTCGTGTAGTGTATTTAAATAGTGTATTTTTCGTCATTTATACGTATTCATTTAGTAATTGCAACCATTATATTTAGTTTTTGCAACCGTTATATTTTTTTTCGTATTTGTGTTATTTTTTATATATTTTACACGTGAAAAGAAATATAAATAATTTGTGAAAAAAACAACAAGTAATTTAATTGGGACACACAATTTTAATGGATCTGGGTTTGTTGCCTTTCATTTGTCGTGTCCCCAATAAAGTAGGCTTTTGCCTGTATCTCACTTGGTGCCTTTGCAATATTTAAATTGTGTTTGACATATTAAAGACCGTGGATATTTTCTTACGTTGAAAGAATAATATCAAAACATACCCATTAGAAAAATGTGGTATAGAGCTATGGGTAAAATCAATACTGTATGGTTTTTTCTTTTCGTATCGTGCTCTTCAATACATTCGAATAAGTGTAAGGTCACATTAAACAGCGTGGTCAGCAGACAATATTCGTATTTGGCCCCAGTTAGCGAACCTTCGGGCTTAGAACCTCTGGAGTAGGCACGAAACTCGCAATTTGTCATGTAACGTGTTGTCAACAGCACCACTCGGCGTGTGCGCGAGTATTATTATCAGACGAACTCTTTTACTAAATTGGAACCTTCTTTTTTGGGTATCACCGGAAATCGAAGCCAAAATCTCCTGTTGGAAATCAAGGATGAACCACTGAGCTACGGAGGTCATCGCACGTCATTAAAATCGCGTAATTTTCATAAATAGATATTTCAATCTAATGACCGCAACCTTCTTATTCTCAAACTCAACTTTTTTTTGTTAAATAGTTAATCTGTCAATAAAAAATGTAAACTATAAATTCTCCTAAAGGGCGCTCTTGCGCGCTTTTAAGGAGAGTTTACTGTATTTATATATTGTACCATAATTTGTTATATCAAACACTGTTTATTCCACTTTTGTAACGGTATAACCCTAACGGTTTCAAGGCTTTCACCTCATCATCAGTGGAGCACAAACAAGACTCTCCACCTCATCAAGCCTTGAAACCGGCAGGGTTATACCGTTACAAAAAGTGGAATAAACAGTGTTTGATAAAACAAATTACAATGTCTTTAAACCTCCACAATGTTGATTCCTTAACTATAAATAATATATTTATACATTATTTATAGTTAAGGTATTAACATTGTGGAGGTTTAAAGACATTGTAATTTGTTTTTTCAAACACTGTTTATTCCACTTTTTGTAACGGTATAACCCTAACGGTTTCAAGGCTTTCACCTCATCATCAGGAAAGCATAAACAAGTCTTATTCATGCTCCCCTGATTATGAGGTGAAAGCCTTGAAACCGGTAGGGTTATACCGTTACAAAAAGTGGAATAAACAGTGTTTGATAAAACAAATTACAAGAGTTTACTTTGTTAGCGGGGTATATAAATTATCATTAAATATTGTTATTATTACAATAAATAGTTCTTATTCCTAATTTTTGGCGTCAGAGAAATCTTAAGAAATGAATGGATGTGGAAGAAGCAAATAATGTGTGTCAAGATAGAAAAAAACTGGGTGCTCTGTCCTCTTTCCCTACCCTAAAATGGAAATCGAGTGATGGTTTATATGTATTATTATTCTAAATCCAAACGCACGATTACAGAGGCTGAACACAATATTGTCTCCCGGTCACGTTTTTCAGTATGTCCGAATCTTCAATTCGAACATTTTAAAGTCTACGAGTTAAATACAAAAAAAATAAATGATTTTTCTATTTTAAAAAAATCATGAATCTACTGCAATAATAAAAAGATGTTAAAAATGGTTTAAATAAAAATTAATAATGAAATGATTCATATTTAATTTAAAAATGAATGTAAAGAATGTTTCTTATAATAAATCAAAGAAAATCAAGTGGATTAACTACTTTGCAGAAGAAAAAAAAACGAACTTGAGATTTTGTCAATTTAATGCCCTTTTGATTCTTTTAGCAATCAAATAAACTTAGTTTTTTGATTGCCTGAGGAGCAATCTCGAATTTCGGCAGCGACTATCTCAAACCAATTAATTTTTCTTCTTCTTCTTTGGTTTTTTATTTAAAGTTACTTGATCCATCAATATCTCAGAAGTAACTCAAGAAATGTGAGAAGACATCAGACGATCCGAGATGAAATGAAAATAAGTTGGAAAAAAAATATAACATCCCACTTTGTCTGAAGTATTCTCAAATCAAACATTATTTTGTTCTTCACTTAATTGGAAAGTTAAGTTTATTCGTTTATTTATTTATTTTATTTTATTAACGACACAACAGTGTATTTTATATGCAAATGAATATTTGACAAGTTATACAAGTACTTAAAATTATTGATGCAGGGTTACTCAACTCCAGAGGCAAAGTATTGTCCTTAATGTTTAGTTTATACTGGGTTATTGATATTAATAAAGGAGAGTACAAAGTTAGTAGCTATTTCTAAATATTGTTTTGATATTTTGGCGAATACCATATATACTTATATTAAAAATTACTAAATTGTTGCGAAACTCATTTTCAAGTCTTTGCATACGAATTATAGAGGAGATAATTTTATAATTAGTATAGCGATTTTCATTATAAAAGGGATTGAGCTCTTCGTTAAGAACGACATAACTTTAATTTGATTTTTTTTAACTAAAAAATATTTTTGTAACATGACAAAGTAACGATAGTCCACAGGGATTTTTGAGTACCAAATAAGAATTATGAATGTGATGCGTGGATGTGGAAAAAGACTGCAAGGAACTTAAAAGATGCTGTAGATTTCCTTGCAATACATGAAGTGACAATATATGACAAAATACAGACAAAGTTTTTGGGAATGAATGTGAAGTTAAGGCTGATGTATTAAGTGAGATGAAAAAGAGCACAACGTGATGGGTTGGCCATGTAAAACGAATGAAATAAGAAAGGCAAAAAATATACGGTCCAAATGTTGATAAAAGCTGTGGTAGAAGACCAATGAATATAAGGTTAGTATGACAAAAAAAAGTAGATATATTGTGGGAGTTGTATGAAAATGGGTGTATAGATGTGGAAGAGGTGTAATACGAGTATACATGTATGTATTGCGATTTGAAAGTTTGGTGCTCTCACCTCTATGCCTATCCTGATGGGGAAACAGCGTGATAGTTGTTTGTATGTATGAATTAAAATAGTATACTATATGAGAAGAAATCAATACGACAAACATACAAAATTAGAGTGCACGATTTATTTTTCAAAATTCACCCTTATTTTACAGATTTTTTGGGTTGCTGAATCCGAAACTTAACTGAACTTTTTTGAATCAAGTTCAATTTCTCCACAACCTGCATTTACATTTTTTTATCCAAGTTAAGATGTTTGATTATTGATGATGCAAAATATATTTGTCGTTATAGGAAATTATGCAGTGAGACTCTGGAATCAGTTATACCATAAACCAATATAAGACTTGCTCTGTTCTTGGAATGCTTTAAGAAGCGACTGAAAAACTCTTAATTTTTAGTCAGTAAAATAACGTGTTTCATTCCCGATTTTTCTTTTTCTTTTATCTCCACCATCCCTTTTATTTTGATTGATGATATCTCACTTTACATGAAAAATAATGTTCGGGTGATTGTCCGTCTTTGTGGGGTTCGTGGGCATATGCTCACGTATGTTATTATGGATTTCGTGTGGATTGAAAGTCATTTGAATGATTTATGCAACCATGTAACTTGCTTCATTTACTTTTGTCTAGTTGGTTGGAATAGATGGCCACCTGGCAATTAGCCCGCCAGATTGTATTTGCAATAAAAGTGTTAAATAAATAAAAAATAAAGTACGTCGTTCTGTCGTCTTTGCGTACCCTGAAAAGGATATTGAATCATGGTGTGTATGTCTGTTTTATATGGTTACAACCAATCAGCTTATCTTGTAAACGTAGTTGTTTTAACCCCGACAGATTTTGTAAAAAAAGAAAATTTATATTTAAACTCAAGTAAAAAAGATATGACTTATCTTTGAACAATAATGGCAGGGCTTAAGAAAAAGACCTCGTTAAAAGATATGAAAGAAGACAAAGGAAAATTAGGATAAAAGGGTATTTTGAGTGATGTATAATAATATTTTTTCGATTCTCTTTTGAGCGGATTTAAGATAATAGTTGTCGCCTTCGTTGCCGAATCTCACATTCGAGGACTCCCTCACCACTCCATCGTCAATCTTGAAATGCTCCTTCATATCGATCCTGTGATCTTCTGTGAGAAAACAGTTCGATCCTAGATGCACATTCCCTCCCGCAAATGTGGATCGTACTGAGTCATCTGGCATGTTCCCACCACGCTGACTATTTCTCACACATCTAGCTGTTGAGACGCTATCAGCTTGAGAACAGTGACTCTCCACTTTCCACGGTCCCGATTCACCGGTTTCTAGTCTATGGTACGCTATCAGCTTGAGAATAGTAACTCTCCACTTTCCACGGTCCCGATTCACCGGATTCTAGTCTATGGTACACTATCAGCTTGAGAACAGTAATTCTCCACTTTCCACGGTCCCGATTCACCAGTTTCTAGTCTATAGTACGCTATCAGCTTGCGAACAGTAACTCTCCACTTTCCACGGTCCCGATTTTCACCAGTTTCTAGTATATAGTACGCTATCAGCTTGAGAACAGTAACTCTCCACTTTCCACAGTCCCGATTCACCGGATTCTAGTCTATGGTACGCTATCAGCTTGAGAATAGTAACTCTCCACTTTCCACGGTCCCGATTCACCAGTTTCTAGTCTATAGTACGCTATCAGCTTGAGAACAGTAACTCTCCACTTTCCACGGTCCCGATTTTCACCAGTTTCTAGTCTATAGTACGCTATCAGCTTGAGAACAGTAACTCTCCACTTTCCACGGTCCCGATTCACCGGATTCTAGCCTATGGTACGCTATCACCTTGAGAACAGTGACTCTCCACTTTCTACGGTCCCGATTCACCGGATTCTAGCTTATGATACGATATCAGCTTGAGAACTGTGACTCTCCACTTTCTACTGTACATATTCACCTGATTGTAGTCTTCAGGTGTCTCGCATAAAGTCAGCGAATCTCGCAAACTGCCCTTATAGCGATTCCTCTGCCCACCAACCCCTTGCTTGTCCATTACTTCCCCGTATAAGATGCGTTGTGGAAACCTATGATCGTCGATGTACGTTAAAATTCCGGTCCACCTTAATATATTCTACATGTTTACTATTTATTTAAAGAATCGAGACCTTGGTGACTTGATAACTCCAGTGAATTCGAAGGATGCGAGGAAGGAAACGCTGCTGGAACATTTCAATGCTCCGAATGAGCCTTAAAATGAGGAAGCTCAAGACTCAGGCCCATGAAGAACTGTGACAAGGACTATGGTATATAGACAGATATTGTGCACATAGGTTGGTAAGCACTAAACTTCTACTGTTACCAAAAAAAAAGATAACAGTCTAGTAAACGAGTTTGTTAGATAACAATTCTCGAATACATCGAGAACGTAAATGAGTGTCTTTTTTATGTGCGATAGTGTTACATCTTCATGATGAACCGCTAGTTCCGTGCCTTCTCTTCAGGTTCTAGGCCCAAAGGCTCGATTACTAGAACCAAAGGCAGTATGTCCGAATCGCCAGTTTGGATACATTGAAGGGAGCTTTACCAAAGATAAAAGATTAGATTTTATCATTAGATACCGGAAGGTTGTCATAAAGTATCATACTTGCATCACAACATGCTCAGATTACATACTTGCATCACAACATGCTCAGATTACATACTTGCATCACAACATGCTCAGATTACATGCTTGCATCACCACATGATCGGATTACATACTTACATCACAACATGCTCACATTACATACTTACATCACAACATGTTCAGATTATATAATTGCATCACAACATGCTCAGATTACATACTTGCATCGCAATATGCTCAGATTACATAATTGCATCACAACATGATCAGATGACACACTTGCATCACAACATGCTCAGATTACATACTTGCATCACAACATGCTCAGATTATATACTTGCATCACATCATGCTCAGATTACACACTTGCATCACAACATGATCGGATTACATACTTATATCACAACATGCTCAGATTACATACTAGCATCACAACATGCTCAGATTACATACTTGCATCACAACATGCTCAGATTACATACTTGCATCACAACATGCTCAGATTACATACTTGCATCACAACATGCTCAGATTACACACTTGCATCATAACATGATCAGATTATATACTTGCATCACAACATGATCAGATTGCATACTTGCATTACAACCACTAGATTTATATTGGTTGGCCAAATCATTTCATCATTGTGGTATCTTTAACTGAGGAGTAAGTAATATTGAAGAATAACAAAAACTGAAATAAAAGTTAAAAGTATTTGGATTTAAAAGTAAACCTTTAAATCCTTCATTACTCAAACATTAACTTGAAAACTTAGTTGGTTTATTTGGATTTTTTTATTGCTAGAAAAAAAAGTATATCCGACGGAAGGAAAACATTAATTATAAATTCAAACCGTCAGCTGGTCGACTTTGACAGATGCCTTGGGCTAAGGAGAAATTACCCCAATTTTTCATCCCTTCCGCAAACATTAAAAAAAATAGAAAACATCCCCTCTACAAGATATAAAATTGCTTAGAAAATATTTACAAACCTCGGTTTGCGACGTCACATTGATACAAAATTTATATTTCCTAATGACAATAAAAGATCATTTTGGTTTCATAAACTTACAAAACGTAAATTTCACCACGCCTTTTCCTTTTTGGAATAGGTAGAAAGGATAGATCTACAAACGTTTATCCTAACACACATTTCTTATTCACATTTATTCATTTCGCCATACACAATCTTCAATTATTCACACATTTCACTTAACCGTATTTCAAACTCTGGTCCATTCAATCCAGTCATATTTCCTCTTCCAAGCACACCTTGCCCTTTTGACGTGTATCCTCGCTTAAGCGAGGATAAATGTAAAAAAAACCTTAATGACTAAAGTCATTCAGGTTTTTTTTACGTTTACATGTAAGAAATCTGAATTTAAGAATTATCTTAACCATAAACCTGCCTATTTTGCCTGCCTGGTGATTTCCGTTACCTAGTTGATCAAACGCTTGTATTACAACTAGGAATTTTTAGGTTTGATTCATATTTATTTCACAGATTTAAAAAATATAAAGTTCCAGTAAGGTTTCAATTAAGGCTTACTAAGCACCCTTCTGGTTTATTAAATTTTCATATTGTTCAGTTGATCTCACTACCGTCTGCAATTATGGTCGATATAATATATTCCCATCCAGCGCGATCTACACGAGAAGATCAAAATCTACTATATTTATAATTATTAAGCGCGACATCTCTTAGAGATGAATAAATAATTGCATGAAGATCTTGTATTTATTAATTTTTTTGTTTTATAATACATTTGATATAAACTTAATTCCAATACATCGAAAAACATTTAAAAAATACAGAAATAAATATTATCACAACATTTTCGTATCGAATAAAGCAAATAGGACAGAAATACAGATAAAATGAGCCAATTTGATCAGTGGCGATGTTAAAATCGGCCATATATACAATACGATGAAGTAATACAATGAACGTTTAATACAATATCATATACACAAATAATCACGCTATTTTCCTATCGGAGAAAGCAGAGGGGATAGAAAGACAGACAAAATTAGCTAATTTGATCAGCGCCAGATGTTAAAATCTGCCATATATGCGATGAAGTAATGCAATGAACATTTAATACAATATCATATATACAAATAATCACGCTATTTCGCTGTCGGAGAAACCAAGGAGGAAAGAAAGGCAGACAAAATAAGCTAACGTGATCAATGCCAGATGTTAAAATCTGCCATATATTATATACGATGAAGTAATACAATGAATATTTAATACAATATCATATATACAAATAATCACGCTATTTTGCTGTCGGAGAAACAAAGGAGGACAGAAAGACAGACAAAATAAGCTAACGTGATCAGTGCCAGTTATTAAAATCTGCCATATATGCGATGAAGTAATACAATGAACGTTTAATACAATATCATATATACAAATAATCACGTTATTTTGCTGTCGGAGAAAGCAAAGAGGACAGAAAGACAGACAAAATAAGCTAACGTGATCAATGCCAGATGTTAAAATCTGCCATATATAAAATATTTACAAATAATCACGCTATTTTCCTGTCGGAGAAATTAAAGAGGACAGAAAGACAGAGAAAGTAAGCTAATGTGATCAGTGTCAGATGTTATAATCTGCCATATATACGATGAAGTAATACAATGAACATTTAATTAAATATTTACAAATAATCATGCTATTTTTCTGTCGGAGAAATTAAAGAGGACAGAAAGACAGAGAAAGTAAGCTAATGTGATCAGTGTCAGATGTTACAATCTGCCATATATACGATGAAGTAATACAATGAACATTTAATTAAATATTTACAAATAATCACGCTATTTTCCTGTCGGAGAAATTAAAGAGGACAGAAAGACAGAGAAAGTAAGCTAATGTGATCAGTGTCAGATGTTAAAATCTGCCATATATACGATGAAGTAATACAATGAACATTTAATACAATACATACAAATAATCACGTTGTTTTCCTGCAGGAGAAGGCAGATATGAAATGCGTGAACTGAGAAGAACACACGGGGTGACAATGTTTGACATTATATGGAATAAATTGTTAAGCGATGAAAGTGAACTTAAAACTGGTGTATTAATTAAAATAAAGAAGAACACTCAGAGATGGTTTGGCCATGAAGAACGAATGATTCATGAAAGACTGATAATACAAATATGCAGTGTAAATGAAAGAGATTGCAGAGGAAAATCTAGTGTCATTAGATCAAGTTAATATTTTGAAAAAAAATAATGTAAAAAATCTGAGTTTTATGAAAAGGCGTATGGATGAAAAAAAAAACAATTTGGGGTGTCACGATAAGAAAGTCTTGTGCTGTCCCCCATCTGCCTACCCCGATAGGGAGATGACTTAATGGTGTATATGAATGTATTTTTAATGGCATTGGTGCACTTAAGAGTTGTTGCGCCATATTCTTTTAAGTAAACTTATTAAGTTTTTTTTTTTTATAAGCAATTTACCCAAACAAGATTATCTGTGCCAACAAATTAAAATCACTGTGAAATTTGATGAGTCAATATCTATAAAGTAAAAATTATTTTTAAAAATGACAATTTTATTTGATTTAAAGTTTCGACAGATTTCGAGAAATAATTCCTCGAAGAAAGAAGCAACGCAATATACATTGGACGCGGAAAAGATATGGCGCTAAGTTGATTAAACATGTCTCGCAAAGACAAGCAAAAAGTACATGGTCTATAGTTTCATCATCCAGACCACTCTCGTAGCTGGTATTCTCCACAATACCCATTCCATAAAGGTGACTAGCCCCCACGCAGTTGCCTGTCACTTACATCTTGTTCATTCTTAATATATTAAAACACGGTTTCAAAGGGACAGGATGCTGGATTGATTAATATCCAGCTTATTGGGGTTAAAGTTACATCATTATTTAGGATATTATTGCTAGTTTGCCTTTCGTGACATTTTCTATCAAACCACTTTACCGATGAATGATTGCACGCTTTTAAAAATCACTTTAGATTTGAATTTTGTTATGTTTCTTAAATGTATGGCTCATAGTTCACTAAAGCTCCAACAGTAAGAAGACTTCACTTCCAAGACGATCGGCATGTTTAATCAAATATAGCAGTTATTAAGTTTACGTCTTTTACAAATACAAGCACATGTGACAAGTTAATAGAAATACTGAATTTATTGACAAAAATGTACCTTAAACTTACAAGTAGATACAAAAAAGCAATAGAAAATATAACTAACTCAATGTTTAAAATTATTTAATACTAATATGTACATTCGTGGAAGCCTGGATGTTACAGACATCAACAGCAAGATGGAGGAGAGGCGATTGAGATGGTATGATTCACCCGATCACATTGTGAACCAGGCAATCTCCATGGATCTTCCTCGAATAACAACCAGAAGAAGACCAAAGAATTCATGGGTGGTGCAAAAAGATAACCTGATGCAGAGGCACGGCCTGGGGGACGTAGTCCGGGACAGAAGAGCATACAACCTGAGGACGAGGAGAGCTGACCCCAACAGTCTTCGCAGACAATGAGTTGGGATGGAACCAGGGAGAAGAAGAAGAATAATAATATGTATATTTTGTATCTATTTATTTTACACATGACAAGAAATATACATCATTTGTGAAAAAACAACAGGTAATTTAATTTGGACACACAATTTTAATGGATCTGGGTTTGTTGCCTTTAATTCGTCGTGTCCCCAGTAAACTAGGCTTTTGCCTGTATCTCACTGAGGACATATAACATAAAAAATAAATCGATACATCTTTCCAATTTTCGATTATACAAAATATGTATCATATGTATTGGGTAATAACATAAGTTGTGTCCGTTTTTTTCCAATTTAAAAATGAACACCAAAAGTAAAACAAAATGGTAAATGTTATACGTCATTCGAAAGAAAATTTTCTGCTCTACAAGATATTGTTTCTTTTACGTTACATATATTATTTTATTTGATTACAAGCCTTAAAAATGGAATGGCAAGCAGACAAAATTATTATTATTCGTCTAATATGTTATTATTATTTATGAATAATATGTTTTCAAAATTATATTATTATTATTTATGAATAATATGTTTTAAGCGGTCTACATCGAAGTCCGCTGGTCGTCCGGAACGCTCCATGTCTTTCAGGTCGAAATTACCATCTTTGAAACGCAAAAACCATCGACGAGCTGTCCTTTCATTCATAGCATCTTCACCGTACACTTCACAAATATCGCGAGCAGCTTTGGCAGCTTTATTCTGTCGATTGAACGCCAACAGAAGGAGGTTTCGAAAATGATCACTTTCGTCTGCTTGCCATTCTATTTTGAAGGCTTTAATCAAATCAAATAATATATGTAACGTAAAAGCAAACACAAAATCTTGTAGAGCAGAAAATTAACTTCCGAATGCCGTATAACCTTTACCATTTTGTTTTAATTTTGGTGCTCATTTTTTAATTGGAAAAAAACGGACACAACTTATGTTAACACCTAATATATTAAATATGTATGTATTTATATTAAATATGTATGTATGTACTTGTATATTATTTAAATTCAATATATGTATGTCCACGTGTGGTTGCAGGGTTAATCAACTCCAGAGGCAAAGTATTGTTCTTATGTGTTTTGTTTACATTAGGTTATTTACATTGATAAAGGAAAGCACAAAGTTAGGAACTATTTCTTAGTATTGTTGTGATATTCTGGGAAATACTATATTTACATACATGAAACATATTTAAGTTGTTAAAAAAACCATTTTCAAATCTTAGCGTACGAATTATAAAGGAGTTTATTATATACTTAGTGTGGCAATTATATCAAGCGCCATTTAGAGAGCAAACTCTGTTCAATGGTGCTTTAACTAATGATTCAAACCCACTATCATTTAACAAATCACACCTGGCATAGATACGAAATTCAAAAAAATCGTTCATTTTTTTTATGGAAATTGCATTGTTCGAAATTAAAAAAAATTGTTCCATTTTTCCGAAATTCCAGTGTTCGAAATTTAAAAAATCTTTCCATTCTTTCGAAATTCCATTGCTCGAAATTCAAGAAAATCGTTCATTTTTTTCGAAATTTTATTGTTCGAAATTCAAAAAAAAATCGTTCCATTTTGTCGAAATTCGAATGTTCGTTCCATAGTACCGCCTGAATGAATTATGTACAATATGTTTTTGTATACAGTACAACTTGTGGGATAATTATTATGTGACAATTTCATCCAATCAACCAGAAAGGTGTTAATGAGGCCTTGAGTGAAAACTAGACAGGATAACCTTTTTTTTTATTTTGCAAATTGGGTTCCAACGGGAATCGAAAAGGTAACCTTTGGGTTGCAAGACAGGCAACTTACCAACTAGGTAAAGAAGGTCGTTGACCCATTTGAGGCCCAATCTCTGTCAGATTTTAAACTCCGTTTATTTTATTTAAACAATATTTGTTTATTTTAATCGTAAATCCTTAGCAAGTTTCAGCGGGAAATGAAACCGCAACCCTCTGAGTCGGAACACACACTTACCAACTAGTCAACAGAGGTAGTCAAAAATAAATCTTTACCACAAATAAATGTTTATTTTTAATGTTAATAGCTCTATTGTTAACTTTATATGTTATATATTAATCTAGTTCACCTTTTTTGAAAATTCCTTAATGGAAAATTAGTGGGTCGTGTTAAATTCGAGGCCGTGTTATATTCAGGGTTAATGCGGTTTATTGGAAGATCCGTATATATTTATACCCCTAAAAAGAAAACTGAAATATATTTTTAGCCACTTTCAGGAATAAAATCATATGAATTTAAAAAAAGTCATGTTTTCAACAACTATGCTATGTTACAACTGATACATCACATTTGAATACATTTTCTTACTGCACATAAATTACACGCAATCATATAAAGATGTAAATACAAAGAAAAGCGTCTTACAGCAGGAAATATAGTCAACGACGAACTAAGTAACACATGCCAAATTTAACTTTTCATTTTGATCTATGAGAATATAAACGACCTCCGTGGTATAGTTTGGAAAATGCTTGTTCCCAGCCTATTCTAATCTCGCTGAAACCCAGATTTAAAAAAAACGATTCCAGTCTGTTTTTCCCTTAAAGCCCCTTTAACATTTTTGTAGTTCATTAGAAAAGCTCTTCGTGGCCTTGTTGGTAAGAGGCTTGTCTCTTAATCCGGAGATTCCGGGTTTAAATCTTACTGGAGCCAAGATTTATTTCAAAAGGATTGCAGTCTGGTTTTCACGTAAGACCTCTTTAACAACTTTCTGATTGGTTGGAATAGATTGCCACATAGTTATAAGCCCGCAGATTGTAATATAAAGAACGAAGTGTTATTCAATAATACAATACAATATTTATGCATCGTTTATGTATTTTGAGAGTGATTGAAATTTGTATGAGACATATTAGTATCATCGTTAAATTTTTCCTTAAATTAATAAAGTCTTTAGCTTAATTATTTCTAGTTTGTTTTTTTTCTTGTATGTTATTTCGCGATAAACCAGTTGAGTTGACACAGGAATTCCTAACTGGCCAGAATACGAAGTAAGATGCAATGGTTTGGCCATGTAGAAGAATGAATGAAGAAAGAATAACAAAACATATGCACAGTTCAGATGTGAGTAGAAGGCGCATGAGAGGACGACCAATGAAAGTATTGATGGATCAAGTAAATAATATTCTCAAAGAAGGAAAAGTAAATAGTCAGAGAAATCAAAGAGGTTGTATGAGAAGGTGCATGGATGTACAAGAGGCAAAGAAGAATGTGTGTCGAGTTAAGAAAGTATATCGAAAATATCATGGTTTGTCAAATAAATTAAAAAATGCATACTTATTTATAATTATCGAATGGCATCTCTTAAAATCGTTACTTTTATTTTTCTGATAATGTAAAAGTAAAAGAAAACGTTTTATTTTTCTGATAATGTAATGTAAAATAATAAAAAAAATCGATCAATAATATTGGGCAAAAAATTACTAAACGTAAATTAATGAAGATTAAAAAAAATGTATTCATTTAATTTTTAGTTCTATTCAATGTGCCTGTTATTATAAAAACATTACAAATATAAATAATTTCATTTCAAAACAATATACAAAACATTACAGTTATTTAAAAAAAAGTCTTCAATGTTCCCCAGAACAGGTGGAATTTAAAAGGTTTGGAAAAAGACTTCATTCTATCTAGAATATAAAAGAAGTAAAAAGATTCGCCCATTTAAAAACAAAAACACTTTAAATAGATAAAAACTTTTCAGTGAATATATTTTGGTCGACAATTTTATAAAACTGTATACTCTATATGTTGAAAGAAAACTGAACGTTTATATATAGGTTTATTTACTGTGAATTTATTAAAACTTTTTTAGATCAAAGGTAAGAAGAAAAATAACCATAATCAAAGGACAATTTATATAGCGCCATTATGAGACAAGACTCTCCTCAAAAGGCGCTCTAACCGCTTTTATTGGCAGCTTTGAAATATTACAATAAAGTTAGTTTGAAAGAATATCAGGAAGGTGATTTCTGCGCCCATTAAAATATAAACTTCTGTAAGTCTTTCAAAATTGTCAAACATTTATAATTAATAACTGTGATTTTTTTCAAAGGTTTTGAATAATTATAGATTCTTACTAATTACCTCAGTGGGCTGGTTGGTAATATAAGCGTGTCTTAAAACTTAAGGATTATGGGTATCGTGTCAGTTAAAACTGATGTAAGTCTTTCAAAATTGTTAAACATTTATAATTAATAACTGTGATTTTTTCAAAGGTTTTGAATAATTATAGATTTTTACTAATTACCTCAGTGGGCTGGTTGGTAATATAAGCTTGTCTTAAAACCTAAGGATTGTGGGTACGGTGTCAGTTAAAACTTATATAAGTCTTTCAAAATTGTTAAACATTTATAATTAATAACTGGGATTTTTTCAAAGGTTTTGAATAATTATAGATTTTTACTAATTACCTCAGTGGGCTGGTTGGTAATATAAGCTTGTCTTAAAACCTAAGGATTGTGGGTACGGTGTCAGTTAAAACCAAAAGTTTTTAAAAAGGGTTCAAATCTAACTTTCGTATTAAGCTTGTTTAAACATCTTTATGGTTGGTTAGAATTGGTTCATGAAGAAATAAACTTACCAGTTTGTTAATGTATCGTCAAGTTAATTTGAAAGATTGTTTTGAAGTGTTATAATAGTTAATAATATAAAAGTTAATAAGTGCTATACAATATTTTCAAATTATCAAATATTTATATTGTAGTTGATAACTGTGAATCTTTCCAAATGATCAAAGTAAAAACATAAAACTTATATTTAAATGCAAAAAATATGAGAATTGAAAAATATAAGTTTGTTATCTCGTTCAAGGTTTTTCCAATATGACAATTTATATAAAGAGAAAAGTATTTGATAAAAAAATAATATAAATCGAGTATATTTTATACATAAAAAGCCTAACAATATATTAAAGGAACCTCGAGATAATTTTTTTCATCCAAATAATAAAAGATTCGTTAAAATACTATCAAAATCAAAAGAAAATATATTTATGTTTATTTCAGAAGTATGTTCTGAAATAAACATAAATCTGAAATAAACGTGTAAAATTGAGTATTTTGTTAACAGTTATGCGTTTTTAGAATGGAGTTATGAATATCAGATATTTAAAAGGGTTTTATATTTTAAGATAGTGTTTAAGTAACAGTACGAATATATCAAAATATTTTTTTTAAATTTTAATATACGTTCCGAAAATGTTTCCTTTTTTTATATCGTTATTTTAATATTCGTTCCAAAAATGTATAATTTTTTTTTCATAATTTACATATACGTTCCAAAAATGTATCTCTTTTTTATAATTTAAATATACGTTCAAAAAGTGTGTGTCCCTTATTTTTAATATAACATAAATACGAGTATATGTTCCAAAAATGTATCACTTTTTTATAATTTAAATATACGTTCAAAAAATTTTATCCCTTTTTTATATAGTAATATAACATAAATATACGTTCCAAAAATGTATCACTGTTTTATAATATAACATAAATATACGTTCCAAAAATGTATCCCTTTTTTATAATGTAAATATACTTTAAAAAAATGTATCTCTGTTTTTATAATATAACATAAATATACAATACGTTCCAAAAATGTATCACTTTTTTATAATATAACATAAATATACGTTCCAAAAATGTATCCCTTTTTTATAATATAACATAAATATACGTTTCAAAAATGTATCCCTTTTCTTAGTATTTTACATAACTTTGAATTCCAGCACATCATTCCTTAAAGTTCATTTTACTTGAATTAAAACGATCTCTTCCTAGCGCAATGAGATGTGCTCCTATATTTTTAAAGAAAATTTATCCCAAAATATTCCTCGTCTTTAAATCCTTAATATGTTTATTCCCATATTCCTCCCATTTTCGTTGTGAATTATATTTTTTTAAACTTTTACATAAAAATTACATTAATTAACGAAATTTAAGAGACGGTTATTGATACTTATAATTACTAAACAATAGCTGATTGATTGGAAAAATTGCTATAAAGCAATAAATCCGCCAGATCTATTTTCAATATTTGAATAAATGAAAAAGGTTTAAAACAAATCACTTTGCTTTAAAAAGATCCAATTATATCGATAGTATTTAATGTTCGCCGTTATTTTATTTTTTATTACAAATTGCGTCGTAAGAAAATAATACGCTGCCTGTAAAATATCCTTTAATAAGGCAATTTCATGAATTCTCCAAGTGTCAAGACCAATATATAAATTCTCCAGGTTTCAAGACCAATTTATGAATTCTTCAGGTTTCAAGACCAATTTTTGAAAAACAAATTTAATAAAAATTTACTCATAATTTTTTTCAATTATTAACTCGTCACTTCTAATGTTATCATATTTACATTAACTAAGCTTTATGTTTCTCTTCTAAACAAAACCTACCAAAGTTAACGTTGAAAACTTTTGAAATTTATTCAAAAGGAATAAAAGCTTTGAAAATAAGCATAACGTCTAAAGAAAGACCGTTAGTACGGTTGATTTTTTTTGTAATTTAAATCATTATAAATTTATAACTGTAATATATAATTACATCTTACATTTACAATTACTAATTCTATTGGTCTGTTATTTTTTTGCGTTAAAAAAACTCAATAATATACAGTACATATTTACAAAATTTCAACAATCATAAATTAGTTAGAAAATATTTCCAAAAAAACAAAAAGGAAATCGTGAAACGTTTTTAGTTTTCAGAACCGTCGGATAATAAAACGAATACTGAATTATTTGGAAAATTACGAGTTACTTTAAACGATGTTATTAAATGGTTTAGAAAAGGTTCTAACATTAAGTTAAATGGCAAGGTATAATAAATTAAATAATAGAAATACTGTACCGTGTCAGACTGTCATTCGTAAAATTTATAACACTTATAATCAAAACACACACTTACACTTAGATTTCATTAAATCTATGTTAATTTTTCATTTGATTATTATAATATTCACTATGTAACTTAAAGAACACTATAAAATCACAAATGTATGTCGAGAATTCGTTTAGGCTTTCGAGCGATATTGATAAGAAATACGCTTTCGAGCGAAGGCGTCGATATTTCGTTAGTTGTAACGGCGAGAACGTGCGTCCCGGCGCTTCGGCGGCGTTATAACGACTGAAAGAAATCTCTCTCGTTTAACGGAACGGGTCGGGGAAGAGAGAGGATCGATGCAAGAGAGGGATGGATACATCACGTAGGTAAGGAAAGTAGAGCAACGATATATACAGAGGTACGAATTTTGTATAGCTGTTTTGTTGGGTAAGAACACTTTGGGGTTGTTTAATTTTTTTTTATAATTGTTACTTTTTATTTTACAGTTTTGATAATTTCGTACGTCTAAAATAGTGCGTAACCAAATAAAAGTCATTTTATCAAATTAGTATTTGTGTTTAAATTCAGTTTGTTACAAATTTTTACCGTCGCGTTTATAAAACGCGTGTTAAAAAAGGCGTGTTTAAAAAACGTTTCAGCATTCTGGGTTCAACTCCCAGTGGATTTTGTCCGGATTCATTTTCTAGACTTTTTGGGGGAAGTCCTGAATTATGTTTATTTTTTTATAGACAACGTCACGCCACATCCCTATACTAGTGAGCAAAAAGAACAGATCTCAACTTTTATTATATTCTGGCAGACATCTTTCGCTTCTGCCAACTTCATACACCTCATCACGCATACTCCTCTCTCTTTCAAAAGTTGATTGATTTGGCAGTAAAACGAAATACACTATGACGCTACTATAGCTGACAAATGTTATTTGTTCTTCTTTCGAATATTTTCGTGTAAATTTTATAGTGACAATGGAGTTTGATTTGGCGTGATGTATACATATGTAATTAAGTGTCACTGTTTGTCAGGTTGATGAGAATGTGCAACGATGTTTTACGTAATCCAAAATCGGAAAGAAGTACCGATTTATTTTTTCATGCTATATGTCTTCAGTGAGATATGTACAGGCAAAAGCCTAGTTTACTAGGGACACGACAAATGAAAGGTAACAAACCCAGATCCATTAAAATTGTGTGTCCAAATGAAATTACCTGTTATTTTTTCGCAAATTATGTATATTTCTTGTCATGTGTAAAATAAATAAATAAAATGGACGTTTGTTTATTCTTCAATAAACTTTTTCACTTATAGATCGATCTATCGGACAACCTCCGTGGCCTAGTTGGTAAGACGCTTGTGTTCCAGCCCGGAGGCTACAGGTTCGATTCCCATTGGAACCCAGATTATTCAAAAAAGGATTTACCAGTCTGGTGTTCACTTAAGACCTCCTGGTTGGCTGGAAGATATTTATTTTTTATTTATTTATTTGTTTAATTACCGACACAACAGTGTCTTTATATACAAATGAACATGTGACACGTTATACAAGTACTTAAAATTATTGACAAATAATACAAAACTTTATCTTAAACTAACATGAAGATACAAAAAGCAGTTGTAATAATAAATAACAGTCATTGTTTTTAAATTATTTGATAATCTTTGAGAGTTTTGTGGGAATTTTATGGATATATATTGAGATATAGAAAACACATGGCCTCATTAGTAGAACGAGATGCAAGTTGCTTTGCAGAAGTAAAAGCTTCGTACATGTTGTTGCAGGGTTACTCAACTCCAGAGGCAAAGTATTGTCCTTAATGTTTGATTTATATTACGTTATTTATAATAATAAAGGAGAGCACAAAGTTAGTAGCTATTTCTAAATATTGATATTCTGGCGAATACTATATATACTTATATTAAAAATATCTAAATTGTTGCAAAACTCGTTTCCAAGTCTTTGCATACGAATTATAATAGAGGAGTTGATTTTATAGTTAGTATAGCAATTTTCGGTATAAAAGGGATTGAGCTGTCTTGTGGATCTAGTGAGAATACGAAATGAAATACTTGCGAGTAAGTGAGGTGCATCAATCACTGAGTGAATGATTTTTGCCACATGACAATAAGCCAACCAGTGTTTACTGTATACAACGAAAGTGTAATACAGTACCATTGTTAATATTTTGAAACGTAATCAGTTTTGAAACTTTTAATTGTCTGGAATTAACATTTTTTTAAATAAGTTTTAATATTTTGACTCGTATATTTGCACAGTGACTTTGGTTACAAAAATCATCGTGGTTTGAATGAATTGCCTCTTAAAAAATGGTTTTATATTTACTGGCGAACACATTTTAAAATTAATTGTTTCGACGTTGTTCAAATAACTATCGAAGTATTAACGGTATGAATTTTTTCCTGAAAAAAAAATTTGCGACCAAAATATTTCAGGTGTTTCTCGTTATCCAGATTTTTCCATGTATTGTAAAAAAATACGAAAAAAAACAACGTAACCTGAAAAATATGATTCCGTTAGAAATTCGCCCCAACTTTCGCCCATTGTATAGTCTTTCTGTTGTCCTTCATTTTATTTAAAATTTTCAAACTGTTAACTCCTTACATACATACATATTATTACGCCGTGTCGCTTGTGGCGTAGGCAGAGAGAACAGATCTCCAAACTTTCAATCTAAGCACATATATTTCACATCCTCCAGACTAATACATCTCGTCATGCACCTCCCCTATTACTCACACTTCTTACTTCACTTTCTTTCAAAATCTGGCCCATTTAGTCCATCGACGTGGTCTACCTGTTCCGGGCGAACTTTGCACTTCTGACTTGTATATTTGCTAAGTCAATTAAAGTGTTGCAAAGATTCCTACCAACTAAAACCAAAATTTTACTCGTACAATCTCTGCTCTTTCCGATTCTGGACTATGCGGACGTATGTTACTTGGATGTTACAGAGGAACAGCTGGACAAATTACAGCGTCTTCAAAATGTGTGCCTAAGTTTTATTTTCAACCTACGAAAGTACGACCATATAACTTCATACCAGAAGGCATTGAACTGGTTGAATGTTAGAAATAGACGCCAAATTCACATACTGTCCCTATTGTATAATATCCTTAACTGTCCCGCCGCACCCTCTTATCTCGCCGAAAATTTTCAGCGTCTTTCCAATCATAGATTAGCGCTACGCTCAAACAGAGACTGTTTATTGGCCTTTCCAGTTCACCGCTCTTCTTTCTTTACGACGTCCTTTACTGTCCATGCAGTGAGACTCTGGAATCAGTTACAAACCAATATAAGACTCGCTCCGTCCTTGGCATGCTTTAAGAAGTGACTGAAAAAACTCTTAATTTCTAGTCAGTAAAATAACGTGTTTCATTCCTGATTTTTCTTTTCCTTTCCTCTCCACCATCCTTTCCTTTCCTTTTGATTGATGATATCTCACTTTATATGAAAAATAATGTTCGGGTGATTGTCCGTCTTTGTGGGGTTTGTGGGCATGTTCTCACGTATATGTTTATGGATTTCGTGGGGATGAATAGTCATTTGAATGATTTATGCGACCACGTAACTTGCTTCATTTACTTTTGTCTGGTTGGTTGGAAGAGATTGCCGCCTGGCAATAAGCCCGCCAGATTGTATTGCAATAAAAGTGTTAAATAAATAAATATTTCAACACTCATTTTCTTCACATGTCCAAACCACCTTAAAGCTCCTTTCTTAATCTTACTTAAAACATTAACATTATCTATGCATTCACTACTAATGTCTACATTCCGCCTTTTTTCATACATTGACATCCCAAATACGTTCCTCAGTTCACGCATCTTCATAGCATTGATCTTACTCTTTTCCTTCTTCTGCCAAGTCTAAGTTTCACTTCCATACATCAAGATGGACACCAATACAATATTATGTATTGTCATTTTTGTTACTGTTGATATTGCGCAGTTGTTGTATATAATATTAAGTACTCCGTTTACCTTATTTCTTATAGCTACCGTTCTTTCAATGTAACTTTCAACTCGGCCATACAGTTATTCAATCATTGTTTCCTTACTTAATTCACGTCATTAATATATAAACTAGTTGCAGCCCGTGGAATATTCACGAAAGTAAAACAAATTCTACATTTATGAAAATATATATTCATAAATGTAAAATTTGTTTATATATCATTTATACATCGTCCCCTTTTACACCGGTTCAAAAATTGTTAGCTAGGTATTTCAAATTCGTTCAGTATAGTTTCGACGGACCCACCGAGATTCAAATTTCGAATTACTTTCCTTCCTTTCACGCTCTTTTGTATTCAAAATTCAATTCTCGTATTATTTCTTTGACGACAACCGTCGTATGGGTTTTTGCCTATTTATACTATGACTAGCTACTCTCAAATTCCCCGTTTTGAGCCAAAGACAAAGCAAATTATTGTGGCTTTTTTGGATGGTTCGAAACCAGAGCTATATTTCGCGGGGGTAATAATTGTTTCGCGTCTATACTGTCAAAATATAGCTGCAACATAGTCTATAAATTTATATTTTTCAAGTCACCGTGGTGATCCTTCACCTAAGATAAATAAAACCACCTTACCAATGACCCGCTAAGGTATTATCTCGGGTTGCATACATCTTGACATGTTCAACCGTTTGGTTCGTTCCTGGCGGGAATCATAAAATATTCTGATATGGATGAAGCTGAATGGATAAGGCTAACAAATAAGATGGTAACTTGCTGTGATATAACTTCGTTCTCCTCCTAATGGTGGAAACGTTAAATACGACCCTTGATGAGGTGCAAGAGACACACTGTCACTTGTTCTAGGATTCTGATAAAAAACAGAGGTCTGTCGATAGTTGCTTGACCTCAATTGTGAAAAGATTGTCTGCTAATCAACTTCAAGATATTGGGGTTCATACTAATTGCATTGGCATACTGGATGGTCAGCATCACTGTTAGAGAGATCGCTGTCAAGACACCAAGAACGACAGAAGCCTGCATTTGGGAATGGAGCTGGTCCCAAATTAAAGTCCTCCAATACTCATCACCACTAAAAAAAGACATATTCACCTGCTGCTCCATTATATTACAGGTCAAAACTCTTGGTGGCACCAATCTTCGGCCTCTCATAATGACCCGGTACTCATAAGTTGACCCCACCCCCATATAAACCGCTTTGAATTTGTCCTTTAATTTGTAACTATCTTGCATTTCAGGATCGGAAATGAGTAAGTACGCTGCAGTCTCGGACATTTTTTAATTTAGTTTATTATTTACCTATAAGGAATGCCTGAAAAAGGACTTTCGAATATTCAAGCCTTGAAATGGAATCCCACGTATCTTTGAGGACTTTCGAGAACTTTCAAAGAACTTTTATGAGCTGTTTTTTTTATTGATTATTTTGTTTTTTTTTTAATCTATTTTTGTGATTTTTTCCCCGTGCTGAAGGATATTTGTGAAGTTGCACCTGTTTAATTCTGTTTTTTATACTTTGTTTTCAATTATTTGTTTTTTTTTTGTGTTTGTATTTTTGTTTTTCAATGATTTGTTTTTTGTGTATTTATTTGTTGTTCAGTACAGGCTGTGCACTTGTGGCCGCCGCGTATTGTGTTTGTTACATGTGATTTTGTACAATTTGATACCTGTTTCTGTCTGTTAATCGTGTACAATTAAATATTTTTTTCTTTATTCTGTCCTACTTATTGTGATAAGCACTCACTATTGTCTCTTAATTTTTTTGTAAAAGTAACATTGTGTCGTTTTCTTTATATAAATAAATAAAACTCTTTTATATGTGTTGGTCTCGTCCCTTGAACTATAATTAATAAATGTTACTTTCAACCAATTATCTTTAATTGCTAACACTAAAACAATATTCTACAAAAGAATAATATTTACAAGAATTATTTTTTTTACCTGGCGAGTTTATTGCCATGTGGCAATCTCTTCCAACCAACCAGAAATATGTTTTTATAGGCCATAAGTGTTAACCAGACTGGAATCCTATTTAAAAAATCTTGGTTCCAGCGGGGATCAAACCCGCAACCTCCGGATCAGCAGACAAGTGTCTTACCACCAGGCCACACGTAGGTCGTCAATTTTGACACTCCTATAAATAAATTGCTATAACAATGCACTCTTCTCAAAAAAGTTGAAAAAGTATCAATATATGAGCACTTTACACATACACCATCTCACGTATTGTAAGCCTTTCAAAGGTTTCTTTGTAGTCAATCAAGTTTTTTTAAATTTTCTTACCAAATATTTATCTAAAAGTTTTCAAGGAAGACCTTATATCTAAAAGCCGTAGCCACCAACTAACTACCCTTAAAATTGAATTTTTTTCTTAATATTTTCAATCTGTTAATCAAAACCCAAGTTAGAGCAACCTTAAAAAGTGTCTACTCCCTAATCAGCGCTATGTAAATTATCATATTCATTTCGATACCACCATCACCCACGCTATTATAGGGGATCAAATAAGTCCCTTTCCAGCGCGATCTACACTAGAATATCGAAATCAATTTTTATTTTTTTAAGAGCGTGACGTCACGTAGTGACGAAGAAGGAACTGCCCAAAGGGACTTCTCCTCCAGTGACGAGATATTTGGGTGTAAAGAGAATAGTAGGTAACGACGGCCTTTAGGGGATATTCTACTCTAGAGGCATGAATTTCGGGCGTTTTTTTCAAACTTAATAAAATAACAACTAAAAATATTTTTCGTATACATTTTTAACGGTTTGTTTATTGATGATTTGAGAATGTACAAAAAATTTTTGAAAAAAAAATAATTAAAATTCAAGATGTTATCAGCTGTCTTCTTGTAAAAATAAAGGGAGGGTGAGCTGGTCGACATGATTGGAACCCTTTCGTAAATTTGAAACAAAAATCATACACAGTTTCTTGATAAGTAATAATCATGTCGTTATAGTTGGTATCAAAGAGAAAATAAAATTTTGTAAAATGGCGGTTGTATGAAAAAAAATTCATTTTTTACCCTTTCTTTCAAATTTTTTAATTTAAAAAAATATTTTTGAATTTTTCAACGTAAGAACGATATAAAAACATTTTCTACCAAATTCAAAGGCAATCGGTTGGATAAAACTTGAGATTTTATGTCGACCAGGTCGAATAAAGTAGTTTCGAGAAAAACGCGTTTAAAGTTTTGAGATTATTATCCGAGTCATTTCGGTGTGGTGTTATTGTTTGAGTCATTCAAGATGTTATCAGCTGTTATATCTTGCCGTTTAAAAAAAAAGGGGTTAAGCTGGTCGACATGATTGGAAATGTTGTGTACATTTTAAATAAAAATCATACACAGTTTTTTAATAAAAAATAATGTCGTTATAGTTGGTACCAAAAAAACAAAAAAATAAAATAAAGGCTGTTAAAACAATTCAATTTTTTATCATTTTTTTTAAATAGTAAAAAAAATAGTTTTAAACGATATAGAAACATTTATTAAAGTTTCATATCAAATTTGAAGGCAATCGGTTGGATATAACTTGAGATAATGTCGACCAGGTTGAAAAAAGTAGTTTCGAGAAAAACGCGTTTAAAATTTTGAGATTATTGTCTGAGTCATTCCGGTGCGGCGTACTATAATTGCTGCCTCATTTATAGCTACAACTTCGTTAATATTGGGAATTTAAAAATTTCCTTTTAAGAACATATTTTTAAAGGTTTAAACTTTAAGAATATGCAAAAAAAAGTATCTAGACTAGAATATCCCCTTAAGGTCTGACATAACAACATAAGGAAAATGATTCGCAACGCTGCAAATTTTTTTCTTAAATACCTTAAGGCCTGAAGTTCAAACAGCCTAGCAAGTGGCCAATACTTTCACAGAAAATTTCAAATGCAATAAAACTATCATTTAATGCTACTTAATCGAGTAGCCAATAGCCAATATGTCCAAAGATGAACCGATGTAAGGCTAAGTGAAGTTCCCTAAGGGAATTACCGACTCAATTATCATCGCAGTACCACCAACTTTGCTCTGGGAATTGATCCAGATGGTCGCAAAATTGCAACAGGACGAAGGGAGAAGATGTCCTTTTATTATTTTCTTATTTATTTATTTATATATGACAAAAAATATTATAAACACACAATTGTTTGTCGGATGAGCCCGGACCTTTTAATGTCTTCTCTCTTGAATGTATTTTTTTGCCATCTATTTATTTTCATTGTTTTTTTTTATCTTCTTGTTCTACGTGTTCAAGGGTGTGGGCTGAAAAACATCTGGTGTCCCCGTGACTGGGCTCGCTCTATATTGTATCTTAGCCGGGGGGGAGGTTATTAGATGAGCCCAGACCTTTTGATAGCTTATGTTTTTTAATGTGTTCTCTTTTTAATGTGTTCTTGAAATGTGTCTAAATGTATTATGTACATACCATGTTATGTTTCTATCAATAAACCTGTATTTATTTATTATTATTATTATAATTTGTGAAAAAAATAACAGATAATTTGATTTAGATACACACTTTTAATGGCTTTGGGTTTGGTTGCCTTTCGTGGGCTGAAAAACATCCGGTGTCCCCGTGGCTAGGTTCGCCCTATATTGGTGGGGTGTATCTTGGCCGGGGGGATGTTATTAGATGAGCCCAGACCTTTTGATAGCTTCTGTTTTTTAATGTATTCTCTTTTAAATGTGTTCTTGAAATGTGTCTAAATGTATTATGTACATACTATGTTGCTATCAATAAACCTGTATTTATTTATTATTATTATTTGTGAATTAAACAACAGATAATTTGATTTAGACACACACTTTTAATGGCTTTGGGTTTGGTTGCCTTTCGTTTGTCGTGTCCCCAGAAAACTAGGCTTTCACCTGTATCTTACTGAGTTTCTCCAAAACTTTTCATACCTTCTTCATTACTCTATACATAATATTTGTAAACATGTCATTGATTCAATTCCCAGCAGATTTGGTCCAGTTTCAAATACTGGTCTTCTTTTGTTATTATTCTTCTTCTCAGTGTCATATCAGATCCCCTTAACGTTGAATATCACTTGAGAGTAGACATCTTTGTCCCCGGCAGCCCAAAAAAGATCCCCAACGCTCATTATGCCAGTCCTATCTCGTGTATTGCGGAGCCAGCAGATTTGCCTCCTGCCAACACCTATTCGACCCTCCATTTTGCCTTGGATGATCAGGTGCAGTAATTTGTAGTTTGCTCCTCTCAAGTACATGACCCAAGTAGGACTCCTTTCAGATTTTAATATTAGTCAGCAACTCTCTATCAACTTTGGCTCTTTGAAGAACCCTTGTATTGCTGACCATATCCGTCCAGGGTATCCGTAGCATTCTCCGTTGCATCCACACTTCGAATGCTTCCAGTCATATGTTATAAGGAAGTTTTTTTAATCGCGCATGAAGGATTAAAAAAAATAGCCTCATATTTTTTATCATCTTTATCACCATCATGCAACGTTCTAAGTAGGGTACTCAGAGAGAACAGCCTTTCTCCTATTTCCTTCCTGACATACACATATTTCGCTAAATGCCACAACCACTTACCTCTTCATGTATCATTATTAATACATACATATACTTTCAATTTCCATCACTGCAAAGAAGTTCTGATAGAGTTTATATAAAAGCGTTTAAAAATAAAAATTCCCCTAATTCTTTATTAAAACAAACACGTATACCCAGATAGGGGTGGTAAAGATGGGTTAGTGAATGCGTAAGACGCTAATGTCTGAGGATAGTGTAATTCAGTGCGTATGTTCCGATGATGGATTATCCCCCAACCCTCTCGTGTCTCAGCGTGACATATCAACACGTTACATCGTAAAAATCTAACGAGTATCATACACAGATATTGCGTGCACAGTGGCTTCTTTGTTTATGTAAGGCTTCTTTGCCATATTTTTGATTGGTTAAATGAGATTGTAAGCATGATTATAAGCCCACCATAATGTGCTGTTATACAATACAAAATGAGAATCCTTACCAATAGAAGTATGCCAGTTTTGTTGCCTTTAATCTTGGGGTATAGTATTTCTAACAAGTATCATGCCGAAATACGAATATAAATAAATAAATATTTATTTATTAATTTATTTATTTAACACTTTTTTTGCAAATACAATCTGGTGGGATTATTTCCAGGCGGCAATTCTTCCAACTAATCAGATAAAAGTAAATGAAGCTAGTTAAGGTACAAATATAGGTTTATTGATGGCAACATAGTATTTATATACATATATTAGATATTAACATAAGATGTGTCCGTTTTTTTTCCAAATTTAAAAATGAACACCAAAAGTAAAACAAAATGGTAAAGGTTATACGTCATTCGAAAGAAAATTTTCTGCTCTACAAGATATTATGTTTGCTTTTACGTTACATATATTATTTTATTTGATTACAAGCCTTCAAAATGGAATATCAAGTAGACGAAATTGAGCATTTTCGACACCTCCTTGTGTTCGCGTTCAATCGAGGGAATAAAGCTGCCAAAGCTGCTCGCGATATTCACGAAGTGTACGGTGAAGATGCTATGAATTAAAGGACAGCTCGTCGATGGTTTTTGCATTTCACAGACGGTAATTTTGACCTGAAAGACATGGAGCGTTCCGGACGACCAGTGGACTTTGGCGTGGACCGTTTAAACCACATTGTTCATGAAGATTCCCTTATGTTATGGTCCTGCATCATTGTTTGCCTCTTGCGACGTCGTCTGCCAGCTGGAGGTCTGCTTGCTTGGGGGATACTGTCCCTGGCCATTCTTACGGCTCTTTGTTCCGCCATTCTGGATACGTGTTCGTTCCAGAACCTTCTTCTCTGTCGTCCCCATCTGACAATACCTTCTCCTTCGCACATCCTTCGGATTTCTGTGTTAAGTACTCTATCACGAAGGGTTTTGCCAGCGATACTCCTGAGTACCTTCATTTCGCTGGTTCGAAGGAGATTTTTGGTTCTGACAGTGTCGGCTCTGGACTCTATGCTGTATGTTATTATGGGGCGGACGCAGGTCTTGTATATCCTCACATGTTCAATTGTATAATATAATTGTTGTATGTTACATTGTATTACATCACACTTTCGTTGTACAAATTTCGTTGTACAAATTAAAAATGTAATTACATTCCAGTCGTCGTTGCCGAGCCTCGTTGTCGAGAATCCCCTCGCCACTCCAACGTCAATCTTGAACCGTTCTTCCACATCGATCATGTGATCTTCTGTGAGAAAACAGCCCGAATGTCACAGACATGTCAACCCTGCTGAGCCGTCTGGCCATGCTGACGCATGTTCGCAGCGCGCTGAATGTTTCTCACACGTCTAGCCGTTGAGATGCCATCAGCCCAAAAACATACGGCTCCCCACCCATCACGGTCACGAGCCACCCATTCCCAGTCCTCAAGCGCCGCGCACAAAGTAAGTCACTCTCGCAGACTGTCCTTATAGCGCTTTCTCTGCCCACCAACTCTTCGCTTGACCACCACTTCCTGTACAAGACGCATTTTGGGAGTCTATGATCGCCCATGCGTATCACATGCCCGGTCACCGCAATTTCGCCTTTACAACCATATCTTCTATAACATAGGTTTACAGTTGGAGCATTGCAAGAACGAAACATTTATGACATGATCACTCCAGTGGATCCGAAAAATTTGGCAATCGGCAATCTCTTCCAAGCAACCAAAAAGGTGCTTAAACAAACCTTAAATGAAACCCAGCCTGGAACGTTTTTTTATCAAAATCTAGCTAACAACGACAATCAAACTTATTAATTTATTTATTTAACACTTTTTTTCCAAATACAATCTGGCGGGCTTATTGCCAGGTGGCAATCTCATCCAACCAACCAGATAAAAGTAAATGAAGCAAGTTACGACGACCTCCGTGGCCTGGTGGTAAGACACTTGTCTACCGATACGGAGGTTGCGGGTTCGATCCCCGCTGGAACCCAGATTTTTTTTAAATAGAATTCCATTCTGGTTACCACTTAGGGCCTATAAAAACATCTTTCTGGTTGGTTGAAAGAGATTGCCACATGGCAAAAAACTCGCCAGGTTAAAAAAAAAACTTACAACTTACGAGCTGAAAGATAGACGTCTTACCAACTAGGCCACGACGGTTTTCAATTAAATGTCAGCATAAAAAATAATTCATTGAAGAACTCATAAAGTTTATTGCTTTTTTTGAAAATCAATACTATGAACAGGACATATTCGCGAGTAATTTTTATCCCATAGCATACTGAACCACTGTGCGTCGGCCGCTTTTATCCTCATTCCTAACACTGGCATTGATGACGTGGAAAATATATAAAATGTGCTAAAATTACTCTGTGACAAGATAAAATTTCGCAATGAAAAATATTCCCAATGTTTGTTTTCGCTGTCGGATTATGGTTGATGAAAGACTTAAAAGATTTTTTTAATATCTACTCCTGAGAACATAAATAAAGCGTATGAATACGGTATTTATGTTCATTGATGTATTGGTATTCTGAGATGTGTATATTTTTGAAGATGTGTATATACGAGTATATGTGTATATTTTTCCATAGTTTGTCGAGCTATAAAAATACGCCGATTACAGAGATGACGAAGTATTGAATTTGTACTCGACTATTATTTTCATGTAAACGTCTAATTGGTATGGTGCGGGCAGCTGACTGGCGATGGCTCCATATCTTGGGATCAATTGTGGTAAATTATTATACCTTTGTTATACCTTTGTTATCATACAATAGTTTGTCTAGCTATAAAAATACGCCGATTACAGATATGACGAAGTATTGAATTTGTACTCTACTATTATTTTCATGTAAACGTCTAATTGGTATGGTGCGGGCAGCTGACTGGGATGGCTCCATATATTGTGATCAATTGTGGTAAATTATTATACTTTTGTTATCATACTAAAGTTTGTCTAACTATAAAAATACGCCGATTGCAGAGATGACGAAGTATTGAATTTGTACTCGACTATTATTTTCATGTAAACGTTTAATTGGTTTGGTGCGGGCAGCTGACTGGAGATGGCTCCATATCTTGTGATCAATTGTGATAAATTATTATACCTTTGTTATCATAGTTTGTCGAGCTATAAAAATACGCCGATTGCAGAGATGACGAAGTATTGAATTTGTACTCGACTATTATTTTCATGTAAACGTCTAATTGGTATGGTGCGGGTAGCTGACTGGAGATAGCTCAATATCTTGTGATCAATTGTGGTAAATTAATATACCTTTGTTATCATAGTTTGTCAAAAGTAATAAAATATATTCAAACTGGAGAATATTGACGCAAAATTTCGCAAAATCCGAGGTTTGGAACCAAAAAAACGAGAACTTGTAGAACAAATAATAATTATGTCATGATTTTGTACATATATAGTATTCGTGAACTTGGTTGTAAATGCCAGTTTTTAAATGTAAATGCCAGAGTAAAAAGTGTGAAATTTCCGCCTCTACTAACGAATTAACATACAAATTTAGCACATTTTGACGTTTTATATCACAATTAACGTCAATGCATTTATTCTACACTGCTGTCTTGATACATTATAATTCTAGCATTTTTGTTCACAAATGTGGTTTTTTTTGTTAGTTAAAAGTAATAAAGTTTATTCAAACTGTAAAATATTGACAAAAAATATTGAAATATGCAAAATCAGAGGTTTGGAAACAAAAACATGAAAACTTGTAGAACAAATAATATTTCTGTCATGATTTTGTACATATATTCGTAAACTTGGTCGTCAATACCAGTTTTTCGAGTAAAAAGTGTGAAATTTCCGCCTTTACCAGCGAATTTACATCCAAATTTATCTCATTTTAACGTTTTATATCACAATTAACGTCAATGCATTTCTACTACTTTTGTATCTTGGTTCATTATAATTATAGCATTTTGGTTAAAAAAATGTTTTTTTGTTAGTCCAGAGTAATAAAATTCATTCAAACTGGAAAATATTGAAATTTCGCAAAATTAGAGGTTTGGAACCAAAAACTTGAACAGCAAATAATATTTCTGTCGTGGTTTTGTACATATATTTGTAAACTTGGTTGTCAATGCCAGTTTTTCGAGTAAAAAGTGTGAAATTTCCGCCTCTACTACCGAATCAACATACAAATTTAAAACATTTTAACGCTTTATTTCACAATTAACGTCAATGCATTTCTACTACGCTTCTGTCTTGATTCAGTATAACTCGAGCATATTTGTACAAAAATTGTTTTTTTGTTAGTCAGAATTAATATAATTCGTTCAATATTGACGCAAAATATAGAAATTTCGCAAAATTTACGGTTTAGGACGAAAAACACGAAAACGTGTAGAACAAATAATATTTCTGTCGTCATTTTGTACACATATTCGTAAACTTTGTTGTCAATGCCAATTTTCGGGTGAAAAGTGTGAAATTTGCGCCTTTTACTAAGAAATGTACCAACATACTCGTATATTCGTAAACTTGGTTGTCAATGGCAAATTTTCGGGTAAAAAGTGTGAAGTTTGAGCCTTTTATTAAGAAATGTACTAACATATTTAGCAGGTTTTGAGATTTTATATCACAATTACCGTAAATGCATTTCTCTTACACTTTTGTCTTAATTCATTATAATTCGAGCATATTTGTACAATAAAATGGTTTTTTGTTAGTCAAAAATAATCGTTCAATATTGACGCAAAATAAAGAAATTTCGCTAAATTTGAGGTTAAAAACGAAAAACACGAAAATGTGTACAACAAATAATATTTCTGTCGTCATTTTGTACATATATTCGTGATCTTGGTTGTCAATGGCAAATTTTCGGGTAAAAAGTGTGAAGTTTGCGCCTTTTACTATGAAATGTACTAACATATTTAGCAGGTTATGACATTTTATATCACAATTAACATAAATGCGTTTCGACTACACTTTTATCTCAATTCATAATAATTCGAGCATAATTGTACAAAATATTGGTTTTTCATTAGTCAAAATTAATCGTTCAATATTGATGCAAAATATAGAAATTTCGATAAATTTGAGGTTAAGGACGAAAAACTCGAAAATGTGTAGAACAAATAATATTTCTGTCGTCAATTTGTTACATATAATCTTAAACTTGCTTGTCAATGGCAAATTTTCGTGTGAAAAGTGTGAAGTTTTCGCCTTTTACTAAGAAATGTACTAACATATTTAGCAGGTTTTGAGATTTTATATCACAATTAACCTAAATGCGTTTCTACTACACTGTTGTCTTAATTCATTATAACTCGAGCATATTTGTACAAATAATTGGTTTTTTTTTGGTCAGAATTAATATAATTCGTTCAATATTGACGCAAAATATAGAAATTTCGCTAAATTTGAGGTTAAAAACGAAAAACACGAAAACGTGTAGAACAAAGAATATTTCTGTCGTCATTTTGTACATATATTCGTGATCTTGGTTGTCAATGGCAAATTTTCGGGTAAAAAGTGTGAAGTTTGCGCCTTTTACTATGAAATGTACTAACATATTTAGCAGGTTATGACATTTTATATCACAATTAACCTAAATGCGTTTCTACTACACTTTTGTCTTAATTCATTATAATTCGAGCATATTTGTATAAAAAATGGTTGTTTGTCCGTCAAAATTAATATAATTTGTTCAATTTTGACGCAAAATATAGAAATTTCGATAAATTTGAGGTTTAGCACGAAAAACACGAAAACGTGTAGAACAAATAATATTTCTGTCGTCATTTCGTACATATATTCGTAAACTTGGTTGGCAATGGCAAATTTTCGGGTGAAAAGTGTGAAGTTTGCGACTTTTATTAAAAAATGTACTAACATATTTAGCAGATTTTGAGATTTTATATCACAACTATAACGTAAATGCGTTTCTACTACACTTTTGTCATATTTCATAATAATTCAAGCATAATTGTACAAAAAATTGGTTTTTTGTTAGTGAAAATTAATATAATTCGTTCAATATTGACGCAAAATATAGAAATTTCGCTAAATTTGAGGTTAAGAACGAAAAACACGAAAAGTGTAGAACAAATAATATTTCTGTCCTCATTTTGTACATATATTCGTAAATTTGGTTGTCAATGGCAAATTTTCGGGTGAAAAGTGTGAAGTTTGCGCCTTTTACTAAGAAATGTACTAACATATTTAACAGGTTTTGAGATTTTATATCACAATTAACCTAAATGCGTTTCTACTACACTTTTGTCTTAATTCATTATAACTCGAGCATATTTGTACAAATAATTGGTTTTTTTTTGGTCAGAATTAATATAATTCGTTCAATATTGACGCAAAATATAGAAATTTCGCTAAATTTGAGGTTAAAAACGAAAAACACGAAAACGTGTAGAACAAAGAATATTTCTGTCGTCATTTTGTACATATATTCGTGATCTTGGTTGTCAATGGCAAATTTTCGGGTAAAAAGTGTGAAGTTTGCGCCTTTTACTATGAAATGTACTAACATATTTAGCAGGTTATGACATTTTATATCACAATTAACCTAAATGCGTTTCTACTACACTTTTGTCTTAATTCATTATAATTCGAGCATATTTGTATAAAAAATGGTTGTTTGTCCGTCAAAATTAATATAATTTGTTCAATTTTGACGCAAAATATAGAAATTTCGATAAATTTGAGGTTTAGCACGAAAAACAGGGAAAACGTGTAGAACAAATAATATTTCTGTCGTCATTTCGTACATATATTCGTAAACTTGGTTGGCAATGGCAAATTTTCGGGTGAAAAGTGTGAAGTTTGCGACTTTTATTAAAAAATGTACTAACATATTTAGCAGATTTTGAGATTTTATATCACAACTATAACGTAAATGCGTTTCTACTACACTTTTGTCATATTTCATAATAATTCGAGCATATTTGTACAAAAAATTGGTTTTTTGTTAGTGAAAATTAATATAATTCGTTCAATATTTACGCAAAATATAGAAATTTCGCTAAATTTGAGGTTAAGAACGAAAAACACGAAAATGTGTAGAACAAATAATATTTCTGTCCTCATTTTGTACATATATTCGTAAACTTGGTTGTCAATGGCAAATTTTCGGGTGAAAAGTGTGAAGTTTGCGCCTTTTACTAAGAAATGTACTAACATATTTAGCAGGTTATGACATTTTATATCACAATTAACCTAAATGCGTTTCTACTACACTTTTGTCTTAATTCATTATAATTCGAGCATATTTGTATAAAAAATGGTTGTTTGTCCGTCAAAATTAATATAATTTGTTCAATTTTGACGCAAAATATAGAAATTTCGATAAATTTGAGGTTTAGCACGAAAAACACGAAAACGTGTAGAACAAATAATATTTCTGTCGTCATTTCGTACATATATTCGTAAACTTGGTTGGCAATGGCAAATTTTCGGGTGAAAAGTGTGAAGTTTGCGACTTTTATTAAAAAATGTACTAACATATTTAGCAGATTTTGAGATTTTATATCACAACTATAACGTAAATGCGTTTCTACTACACTTTTGTCATATTTCATAATAATTCAAGCATAATTGTACAAAAAATTGGTTTTTTGTTAGTGAAAATTAATATAATTCGTTCAATATTGACGCAAAATATAGAAATTTCGCTAAATTTGAGGTTAAGAACGAAAAACACGAAAATGTGTAGAACAAATAATATTTCTGTCCTCATTTTGTACATATATTCGTAAATTTGGTTGTCAATGGCAAATTTTCGGGTGAAAAGTGTGAAGTTTGCGCCTTTTACTAAGAAATGTACTAACATATTTAGCAGGTTTTGAGATTTTATATCACAATTAACCTAAATGCGTTTCTACTACACTTTTGTCTTAATTCATTATAACTCGAGCATATTTGTACAAATAATTGGTTTTTTTTTGGTCAGAATTAATATAATTCGTTCAATATTGACGCAAAATATAGAAATTTCGCTAAATTTGAGGTTAAAAACGAAAAACACGAAAACGTGTAGAACAAAGAATATTTCTGTCGTCATTTTGTACATATATTCGTGATCTTGGTTGTCAATGGCAAATTTTCGGGTAAAAAGTGTGAAGTTTGCGCCTTTTACTATGAAATGTACTAACATATTTAGCAGGTTATGACATTTTATATCACAATTAACCTAAATGCGTTTCTACTACACTTTTGTCTTAATTCATTATAATTCGAGCATATTTGTATAAAAAATTGTTGTTTGTCCGTCAAAATTAATATAATTTGTTCAATTTTGACGCAAAATATAGAAATTTCGATAAATTTGAGGTTTAGCACGAAAAACAGGGAAAACGTGTAGAACAAATAATATTTCTGTCGTCATTTCGTACATATATTCGTAAACTTGGTTGGCAATGGCAAATTTTCGGGTGAAAAGTGTGAAGTTTGCGACTTTTATTAAAAAATGTACTAACATATTTAGCAGATTTTGAGATTTTATATCACAACTATAACGTAAATGCGTTTCTACTACACTTTTGTCATATTTCATAATAATTCGAGCATATTTGTACAAAAAATTGGTTTTTTGTTAGTGAAAATTAATATAATTCGTTCAATATTTACGCAAAATATAGAAATTTCGCTAAATTTGAGGTTAAGAACGAAAAACACGAAAATGTGTAGAACAAATAATATTTCTGTCCTCATTTTGTACATATATTCGTAAACTTGGTTGTCAATGGCAAATTTTCGGGTGAAAAGTGTGAAGTTTGCGCCTTTTACTAAGAAATGTACTAACATATTTAGCAGGTTTTGAGATTTTATATCACAATTAACCTAAATGCGTTTCTACTACACTTTTGTCTTAATTCATTATAATTCGAGCATATTTGTACAAAAAATTGGTTTTTTGTTAGTCGAAATTAACATAATTCGTTCAATTTTGACGCAAAATATAGAAATTTCGCTAAATTTGAGGACATTTTCGTGTTATGTAGAACAAATGTGTAGAACAAATAATATTTCTGTCCCCATTTTGTACATATATTCGTAAACTTGTAGAAAACGTGTAGAACAATTAGTATTTCTGTCGTCATTTTATACATATATTCGTAAACTTGGTTGTCAATGGCAAATTTTCGGTTGAAAAGTGTGAAGTTTTCGCCTTTTACTAAGAAATGTACTAACATATTTAGCAGGTTTTGAGATTTTATATCACAATGAACGTAAATACGTTTCTACTACACTTTTGTCTTATTCATTATAAAATAGTGAAAATTAATATAATTCGTTCAATATTGACGCAAAATATATAAATTTCGCTAAGTTTGAGGTTAAGAATGAAAAGCACGAAAATGTGTAGAACAAATAATAAAATGTGTAGAACAAATAATTTCGTCCTCATTTTGTACATTCACAAAAAAATGGTTTTTTGTTAGTCAAAATTAATATTATTTGTTCAATATTGACGCGAAATATAGAAATTTCGATAAATTTGAGGTTTAGGACGAAAAACACGAAAACGTGTAGAACAAATAATATTTCTGTCGCCATTTTGTACATATATTCGTAAACTTGGTTGTCAATGGCAAATTTTCGGGTGAAAAGTGCGAAGTTTTCGCCTTTAACTAAGAAATGTACATATTTAGCAGGTTTTGAGATTTTATATCACAATTAACATAAATGCGTTGCTACTACACTTTTGTCTTAATTTATTATAATTCGAGCATATCTGTACAAAAAATTGGTTTTTTGTTAGTCGAAATTAACATAATTCGTTCAATTTTGACGCGACATATAGAAATTTCGCTAAATTTGAGGACATTTTCGTGTTGTGTAGAACAAATAATATTTCTGTCGTCATTTTGTACATATATTCTTAAACTTGGTGTTCAATGGCAAATTTTCGGGTGAAAAGTGTGAATTTTTCGCCTATTACTAAGAAATGTACTAACATATTTAGCAGGTTTTGAGATTTTATATCACAATTAACGTAAATGCATTTCTACTACACTTCTGTCTCTGGATTGATTATAATTCCAGCATTTTTGTTCAGAAATATACTTATTTTGTAAGTCAAAAGTAATAAAATTTATTCAAACTGGAAAATATTGACGCAAAATATTGAAATTTCGCAAAATTAAAGGTTGTAAACAAAAAATACGAAAACTTGTAGAACAAATAATAATGATGTCGTGGTTATGTACATATATTCGTAAACTTGGAAAGAAGAATCGATTTATTTTTTCATGCTTAATATCCTCAGTGATATACAGGCATAAGCCTAGTTTACTGGGGATACGACAAATGAAAGGCAACAAACCCAGATCCATTAAAATTATATGTCCAAATCAAATTACCTGTTGTTTTTTCTCAAATTGTGTATATTTCTTGTCATGTGTAATAATAATAATAATAAATAATAATAATGGCAGGTTTTCGAGTAAAAAGTGTGAAATTTACGCCTTTACTTACGAATTTACATACAAATTTAGCACATTTTGACGTTTTATGTCACAATAAACGTCAATGCATTTCTGCTTCCCTTCTGTATTCATTATAATTCTAGCATTTTTGTTCACAAATTTGGTTATTTTGTAAGTCAAAAGTAATAAAATTTATTCAAACTGGATAATATTGACGCAAAATATTGAAATTTCGCAAAATCAGAGGTTTGGAACAAAAAACACGAAAACTTGTAGAACAAATAATCTTTGTGTCATGATTTTGTACATATATTCGTAAACTTGGTCGTCAATGCCAGTTTTTCGAGTAAAAAGTGTAAAATTTTCGGGTATTACAAATGTTCATACATATTTAGCAGGTTTGGATGTTTTATGCCACAATTAACGTCAACGTGTTTCACTTTTGTCTTGATTCATTATATTTCTAGCAGTTCTGTAAAAAAAATTGGAAAACATTGACGCAAAAGATTGAATTTTAGCCAAAACTAGTGGGCTTGGGACGAAAATGACGAAAACACGTTGAACAAATAATGATTCTGTCGTGGTTTTGTTAATTTATTCGTAAATTTGTTCTTCAATGGCAGTTTATCGAGTGAAACGTGTGAAATTTCCGTATATTACTAACACATTTAGCAGGTTTGGACGTTGTATACAGGGTTGCTAGACGTCCTTATTTGAGCGGGACTGTACCAAGTTCGACAGACAATTCCCGAGACCCGCATTGCTTCCAAAAATTCCGACATAACAAAATTGTTGTATGGTTTTGAACTAATGAACGGCATATTGCAGTCGTTCATCCAATAAAAAGATATCTCCTGTTATGGAAACGTAGCTAGAACAACGTTACTGTAATACACTGATGACACCAAAGTAACCCGTTTCAAAAGATGATGCTTTTTGTTGAAGCGTAGCTAGAACAACATTTCTACAATGCACTGACGACACCCCAAAGTAATCCGTTTCAAAACGGATGCAAATATTTTTTATGAAAGATCGATATAATACCTACAGAAATCTTCCGACGTCTAAAGGAACAAATTTCAATCCATTTAAGTCTTTTCCTTAAAACCAAACATGATAATCAAATTTTAGTCCGTCGAAGAATTACCAAAAAATGATTTTGTAATTTATTTTTATCAAACACTGTTTATTCCACTTTTTGTGACGGTATAACCCTACCGGTTTCAAGGCTTTCACCTCATCTTCAGGGGAGCGCAAACAAGACTAAATGCTGTTCGAACTGGTACCGATATACACGCTTCAACGGTTGGAAGCTGGGGGGTGAGGGAGGTATGGGACAATGTCGGCCAAGAGCGGAGAGATTTTTGGGAAATAACTGTTCAACAGATGTTCCGATCGGTGTACTGCCTTAGAAATTTCTAGGGCCTCTAATCTGTCCAATTTATTTCCGTTACCACTGATATGTAAGAATTTGGCATCATCGATAGAAAAAGTATGATTCTCACGGTGACAATGGTTAGCCATTTCAGAATAAATTAGAGGATTTGTTAAGGCGGATTTGTGTTCACGAAATCTCTCTTCAAAAGATCTTCCTGTCTTTCCTATATAGAAATTATCACAGTCAGCACATAAAAGTTTATACACACCACTGTTGCTAAGTATTTTACAATGTCTTTAAACCTCCACAACGTTAATGCCTTAACTATAATCAACATAACTATAAACAATACAAAAAATGATTTAATATTATATGTGATATTTGGCCTTTTTTACGAAGATGTCTGTTTATTTAACATTTTATTATGAATATGTTTGAAGCAAACGAGAAAAAAACAATGGAAGAGAAATGGATAATATTTTTTAAAGATATTTTATATTGTTGAAAGATAATGATCCGCTTGAAATAATTTGTATAAAAAACAGTGTGGGCTGAAAAACATCTGATATCCTCGCGGCTGGGCTGGTCCTACTCGTATATTGGTGAGGTATTTCGGGGGAATATTACGAGATGAGCACATATTGCTTCTCTTTTAATTGTATTTCTTACTATTTCATCATTATCATTATCGATCCACTGCTGGATGAAGGTTCTTCCCAAGTTGACTCCAAATAATTCGATATTTTTGCTCGCTGGTGTCATGTTATGCTGCCATGTTTCCTGATTTCATCCATCCAGCGTACCTTGTGTCATTTAATGGGCCTCTAAATGCATTTTGGGTAATATTGAATCATTTTGGATGTCCATCGGGAGTCTGACATTCTGGCGACGTGTCCTGCCCATTGCCACTCTCTTGCACACACTTATTACGTCTTTGTTTTGTTGCGAATCCAAGTGTTTATTTATGGTATACTTTAGTTTATCCCAACATGCATCTCTTCATGTTCCTTTGTGTGGTCTGGAGCTTCTGTGGGTTCATTGTTGTGAGCGTCAATGTCTCACAGCCATACATAAGTGCTGGGAGAATACACTGGTTGTAGACCTTTCGCTTCAAAAATATTGGGAGATCACTTTTGAAGATGTTGTTCAAACGTCCAAATAAGCTCCATGCTTGTTTTGTCCTTCGTGCTATTTCCTCTGATATGACACCTACAAAAGAAATAAGTTGGCCCAAATACACATACCATATTACTGGACAAGTTCCAGCTATTTACCATATATTGAGATACAGTATGCAATTTCGTAATGTATTTATATATTAGGTGTATGTTACATACTATGTGGCTATCAATAAACCCTTTTTTATGTATTTGTTTATTTATTCATTTATTCATTTGTGGAGTCCATATGCTCGGTCAATGACCGGCGATGCGACCTTTGTATATCTTGACAATTCAAAACAAACAAGTACAAGGTCCACACGCCGGTCATTCAACTAATTGTCATACGCGGAGCGCATTCCATGCTAGAGCGAGAAGGCAGCACATCTGTCGCGCCAAATCCCAAAATAAATTGTCACCTACACGACGCACGCAGCGTATTGTGAATGCAGAAACGAGACGGCGGGATATCTTGCTCGCATTCCCGCACACATTCAAGAATAGTATAAATACCTACGTCTACCAATAAAACGTATTTTTCCGCATTGCGATCTAAAACGAGTTTTATTTATCAACAAATCATCATCATCTCTCCCTTAAGGACATAACTCCTAAAAATGTATTATTTATTAATTTTTTTTTTATTTTTTTTTATTTATATATTTATTTATTGTTTTATTTGTTTATTTATTTTTTTATGTATTTATTTATTTCTTTATGTATTTATTAATTTATTTATTTCTTTATTTATTTATTTCTTTCTTTATTTATTTATTTATCTATTTAGATGATGATAAACAATCTTACATAATCCATTTATTTTATGAATTGTAAATGGTCTTTTAAATTAAGCGTTTATTTTTATTCTTGGATAAAACACAGATGGCATCACAAACTTACCTGGGTCTTGTGACATTTGAGAAGTGTAATGTATGATATGCATAAAAAATGGAGGCGTATACATACAACAACGCGTTCAAATTGTTGAATTATTTTATGTATTGTAATCTCTGGAAACGGTGATGTTAATTGGCCACCATGATCATGTGATCTGACACCGTTGAACTATTTTCTCTGGGGTTACGTGAAAAGTTAGGTCTATATAAGAATGACCCCCGATCAATTCTTGAGCTGAAGGACGAAATTATTCGCGTTATTGGTGAGTTAGAACCGCAATTATGCCAAAATGTCATCGAAAATGTTGACAAAAAAGAGTGGGCATCTTCTGTGGAGCTGCAAGAGGTGGACATTTGGCGAATATTGTTTTTTGTGTTTAAATTTCATGCATTATGCTTCAAGGAGCAATAAAAAGTTTTTTTTAAATTAAAGCCGTTTCATTCAAGAATTGAAAAAAATGCAATTAAAAAACCCGCTCAATTTGAAAGACCCTTTATTTATATAATCAAACAAACACAAAATACCATTGTGGTACTAAACATTCAGTACATAAAAAATCTAATGTGTTTCAAGTAAGGTTTCTTTATGCAACATTACAAGAAAAAGCAGGCTTTTTACATATTTACTCAGAATTTAAGTTTAGGCGATGAATACAAGTTATCCTAAGTTGATTTAGTTTCATTGCGGGCAGAAAGTTGACGGGAATTTCATTAGCGCTTTAATTAGTTCTGTAACACCATCCCCACTATTCCACGGCGTTACGCGATTACTCAATTACTCGTTTGGCACTAATTCACTCTAATTCTAAGTCAAATTTTAAAGTGGAACTTTGCAAACAAAAAGTTTGAGAAGCGCCGCATTAAGTGGGATTAGCGCGGTCGGCATTGTGTTAGAAAATTGTTACGGTAAAATGAGGGAATTCGATTAACGGAGAAATGTCTAAGCAATTTTTTTTTAATAGGCAATCTATCCACTTTAGCATGATTTGTGACACTGCATCAAAGCTTAAAAATTATAACGTGTATCAGCTTTATTTTTATCTTCTTGTTCTACGTGTTCAAGGGCTGAAAAACGTCTGGTGTCCCCGTGGCTGGGCTCGCCTTATATTGGTGGGGTGTATCTTGGCTGGGGGGATGTTATTAGATTTATTTATTTTATTTTATTTTATTATTACACATGACAAGAAATATACACAATTTGAGAAAAAACAACAGGTAATTTGATTTGGACATATAATTTTAATGGATCTGGGTTTGTTGCCTTTCATTTGTCGTATCCCCAGTAAACTAGGCTTTTGCCTGTATCTCACTGAGGATATTTAGCATGAAAAAATAAATCGATACTTCTTTCCGATTTTTGATAACACAAAAAACCCCAGATTAGCCCAGACCTTTTGATAGCTTCTGTTTTCTAATGTATTCTCTTTTTAATGTGTTCTTGAAATGTGTCTAAATATTAGGTCCTTACATATGAAATTGGCGTTTTGTTTGGGAGGACCATATAGTTGATTTTTTTTTAATATAATATATTTATTTAATCAAAGTATGTACCATTGCTATCTATGCACTTTTGCCATCTCATAGGTAGTTCATCGATCCCTTTACTAAAAAAACCATTCGGACGGGAATCAATAAAATCTTTGAAGTCGGTTTGGACTGCCCCATCGGAGTTGAATTTTTTCCCTTGCAAGAAGTTATCCAAATTTCGAAAAAAATAGTAATCTGTTGGGGCAAGGTCCGGAGAGTACGGTGGATGTCTTAGACATTCCAATTGAAGCTCTTCTAATTTGGTAGCCGTCTGTTGTGCAGTGTGTGGTCTAGCGTTATCATGAAGCAGCAGTGGCCTAGAGCGATTAACCAGCCTCGGTTGTTTAGCAGCTAGCTTTTCCATCATGGTTTGCAGTTGCTGATAATAGACATCTGCCGTAATCGTCTGGCCAGATTTAAGAAAGCTGTAGTGAACGACACCAGCACTAGTCCACCAAACGCTCACAAGTAACTTTTTTGGAGTCAATTTTCGCTTGGGGCATGGTTTGGCTGGTTCGGCAGGGTTCAGCCATTGCGATGAGCGCTTCCGATTATCATACAGGATCCACTTTTCATCACAGGTAATGATTCGATTCAAAATCCCTTCATTATTGTGCCGGTTGAGTAAAGCAACGCAGCAGTCAACGCGCGTTTGTTGATTTGCTTCACTCAATTCATGAGGTACCCACCTTTCAAGCTTTTTCACCTTCCCAATTTGCTTCAAGTGGATTAAAACAGTTTTATCACTAACACCGCAGCCTGCAGCTAACTCGGACGTGGTTTGCGATGGATCCGCTTCCACAATAGCCTTCAATTCTTCATTATCAACTTTGGTCTCCGGCCGTCCACGGGGCTTGTTCTGGAGGTCGAAATTTCCAGAACGAAAACGTTGGAACCAAAAACGCACTGTGTTTTCTTTTGCGGCACCGTCGCCATACACATCATTAATCCTTCGAGCCGTTTCTGCAGCACTGGTGCCACGGTGGAACTCGTACTCGTAAATAACGCGATATTTCAAGTTTTCCATTTTGTAAACTGAGTGACGCAAAGAAAAAAAACAATTGAGGAAAAAACAAATGAATTATAATTTTCGAAACACAAATACTTGAGTAAATAGCTGTATAAATTTGAATTTGAAATTCATAACCAAAGAGAAGATATTTGAGATCAAAGTTGCCAGTACGGCAAAACGCCAATTTCATATGTAAGGACCTAATATTATGTACATACTATGTTGCTATCAATAAACCTGTATTTATTTATTTATTTATTCAATGTACTAAATACACATATACATACAGACCCATCACATCATTTCCCTGTCGGGATAGACAGAGAGGACAGAGTGTCATAATTTCCCATCTCGACACATCCTTTGCGTCTTCTAGCTTCCATACACCTTCTCACACAACGTATATAATTTCTCTAACTTGTCACGGTTACTTCTTTCAGAATTGCATTCACTTGATCCAACCATACTTTTATTGGTCTTCTTCTCACACGCCTCTTACTCATATTACACTACATATCTGTTTTATAAATATTTTTGCATTCATTCGTTCTACACGCTCAAGTCATCTCAGCGTGTTTTTATTTATTTAACTTTATACATCAGCCTTAAGGTCATATTCATTTGTAATCACTTCATTCCGTATTGTTTCAAAATACCGTACACTTGATCCAATCATACTTTCCTTTGTTTCCTCTTCCACTCCTTACATTAACATTTATACAGTATTTTGTTATGTTAGTATTTTATTATTTATTCTATTTTTTTATCCTGGCGAGTTTATTGCCATGTGGAAATCTCTTCACCAGAAAGATGTTTTTTATAGGCCCTAAGCGTTAACCAGACTGGAATCCTATTTTAAAAAATCTCGGTTCCAGCGGGGATCGAACCCGCAACCTCCAAATCGGCAGACAAGTGTCTTACCACCAGGCCACGGAGGTCGTGTGTTTCATTCAACATTCTTTCTACGTGCCCAAACCACCTCAGAGCACTCTTCTTCATCTTGCTCAACACACCAATTTTAAGTTCACACTAATCTCTTATCATTTCATTTTTTATTCTGCCATAACATAGTCACCCAATGATTCTTCTCAAGCATTTCTATAGCATTTATTCACCTTTTCTCAGTTTTATGCCACGAATACGTTTCACATCCATACATCCAAGCTGTTACCAAAATACTATTGTAGACTATATCATCTTAGTAATGTACTAAATTAAAAATGAAATTTAAAAAAAAACAACAATAAAATATCAGAGAATTTAATTCTTTGAATGGTTAAATGACAAGCAATGGAGGATGTGAGGCTGAGGTAAAAATAAGAAATAAACAACGTAATGCTGAAGCTGGAAAATATATGAAAGAGCAGAGACATCTAATGACATCCCCTCGGCCAAGATACACCCCACCAATATAAGGTGAACCCAGCCGCGGCGACACCAGATGTTTTTCAGCCCACAGCCTTGCACATGTAGAATAAGAAGAAGAAAAAACAGAAAATAAATAGATGGCAGAAAAAAGCGTATCATCCATAAATACCACTCAGAATAATTCAAACAAATAAATAAAGGTTCCTTGACAGCAACAAAATGTGTTCATATATATAATAAATAAAGGTTCCTTGACAGCAACAAAATGTGTTCATATATATAATAAATATAGGTTCCTTGACAGCAACAAAATGTGTTCATATATATAATAAATAAAGGTTCCTTGACAGCAACAAAATGTGTTCATATATATAATAAATAAAGGTTCATTGACAGCAACAAAATGTGTTCATATATATAATAAATATAGGTTCCTTGACAGCAACAAAATGTGTTCATATATATAATAAATAAAGGTTCCTTGACAGCAACAAAATGTGTTCATATATATAATAAATAAAGGTTCCTTGACAGCAACAAAATGTGTTCATATATATAGTAAATAAAGGTTCCTTGACAGCAACAAAATGTGTTCATATATATAATAAATAAAGGTTCCTTGACAGCAACAAAATGTGTTCATATATGTAATAAATTTATTCCGAAATTACACATTTATCTCAAAATAAACTGCATAAAATACATTTAAGAGAGAAGACATTAAAAGGTTCGGGCTCATCCCACAACATCTAGTAGCAAAACTCGTACGAGCTTGAATACGTCCAACATGTGTGTGGTAATATTTACACCATATACGATGTCGAACTGTGAGTTACTTGCCGACTCCAGTGATTCTTAACCCGAAGGTTCGAATTTTGAAGACAACGACAAGATTATCTCCCAGTTTTCCATTTTCTACACCGTGTCCGCATCACAAATTCGGATATGTTGAGGAGTGGCATACTAATAAACAAACTAAAAATGTTGAAGGCAATCGAACCCAGAACCTGCGTGTAGAAGATAGGTGTTTTATCAACAAGGTCACGGAAGTTGTCACGTTTTAAAAAACAAACCACTATAAATTTAGCATTTGTGCTATATTTTGAATTTTACTATTACATGTAAATTTGTAAGAGATACGAGTACATACACGTTAATGACGTTTATGTAAATAGTTTAAATTCCAAATAGCAAGATTACATAGGGTATTCAATAAAAATGGCAGACACTTCATAACATGAAAGGGATACTTTCATGTTATGAAACGTTATGCCCCTTTCATGTTATGAAATGTCATTTCCCTTTCATGGTATGAAACGTCATGTCCCTTTCATGTTATGAAATGTTATGTCCCTTTCATGTTATGAAATGTTATGTCCCTTACATGTTATGAAATTTCATGTCCCTTTCATGTCATGAAATGTCATGTCCCTTTCATGTGATGAATCAGTATGTCCCTTTCATGTTATGAAATGTCATGTCCCTTTCATGTAAGGGACATAACGTTTCATAACATGAAAGGGATATGACATTTCATAATATGAAAGAGGCGTGACGTTTCATAACATAAAAGGGACATGACGTTTCATAACATGAAAGGGACATGACACTTCATAACATGAAAGGGCAGATATATCATAACCTGAAAGATGAAAACATCTCATAATCTGTCCGACAGATATCTTAGAACATGTAAAACGATAGACATCTAATTATGTGAATATGGCAGACATCTTAAACATAAAAGGGGCAGACATCTTACAACCTCAAAAGGACAGCTATCTCCATAACCTGAAATCGACAGATATCTTAAAATATGTAAAACACTATACATCTAATAACATGAAAGGTACAGACGTCTCATAACCTGAAAGAGTCTGACATATCATTACATGAAACGGATTGACACCCCAGAATATGTAAAAGGATAGACATCTAATAAAATGAAGGTAGAAATATCTCATAACCTGAAAGAGTCTGACATCTCATTACATGAAAGGGATAGACACCCCAGAATATGTAAAAGGATAGACATCTAATAAAATGAAGGTAGAGACATCGCATATTACATAGGCAGGCATATAACAACATGAGATGGATAGACATGTCCGAATATGTTTTTTTTTTTCAATTATATTTTTATTTATTTATTTATTTTTTCAAAACAGGCTTAGCCCAATTACTTTGAAAATACAAAACATCAAAAAAGAAGAAAAATTACATAGAGGAAAAAAAATAAGTTAAAAAATTATATAAAATAAAAAATAATGCATATGCATACAAACGAGTATATACACACAAACATATTACACACATATATTCACAGTCATTTAGGTATGTTGATGAGGGCTTTCTAACGCGCTCAATCTAAGAAGAAAATTTACTTTTGCTTTTGGTAATGTGATATGAAATATGTCAATATCCGAAGCAGTCCCGTTCAGAAGAGTTAAGGCCCTTCCAACAGGCATAGCGGCTGGAAGACCCGTTCTTGCGTATGTTATTGAGAACAGTTCTTGCCGGCGCAGTCTAGTGTAATTGTTAGGAACATTTAACGCTAATCTTTGTTGTAATGCTGGACAACTCACAACTCCTCGAACGAGTTTGACGACGTATACCACGAGACGCACATCTCTTCTTACGCTCAAGGAGTTATAACCGAGCATGCCCAGCAGAAACTGAGTAGGATAAAGCCATGGATAGACACCGAACTCTCTCATATAGAGATATCGTAGATATTTTTTTTGTACTTTCTCCACCATGATTCTCCACTATGCAGATGTGAGGAAGTTCCTAACCTAATTCTCGTAGCCGCAGATACCACCTTAATATCATTAGTGTTCTTTAAATTATTTTTTTATTATTATAATTATTTAGGCCAATGTGTTGAGTAAGATGAAGAAGAGCACTTCGAAATAGTTTGGGTGTATAGAACCAAAAATTGAAGAAATGGATGGCAGACTTGGTGACGCCCTGAATCTTATCATGGAGAACCTTCCTGTGGCGCTTGGCTCCTTTCCCTTCTCCTCCTTTGCCTCTTCCAGTCATGTTGAGCTGTTATTGTGCTGAGTTTGATTCTGTTAGAGAACGAACTAATATCATCAGCGACCTCTCCCTTACGTTCTGCAATCAGAATTATGACAGACGCATGCATGCATGCAATAGACTTCAATTATTTATGTTGGAAGTAAGAATTACGTTTGACCCATGTGTTACGTATTTTCTGTCAGTTATTTCAAGGATTACTTTTCCCACTGTTATGTAATCGAAGAAATAAAGAAAGGCTATCAAAACAAATTTATAGTAAAATTGCATCAACGCACTATTATATTTTGTCATTTTTTTTCATTTTGATATAGCGCGGTTGTCGAATATTGCATTATATGCTCCGTTTATCTTGTTCCCTGCTGGTACCCTTCTTTCAATGAGTCTTAATATTGTTATTATCTTCTTCTTATTTTAGGCATGTTGGCCTATTATGGTCCTGCATCATTGTTTCCCTTTTGTGACGTCGACTACCAGCTGTCTTTCCATATTTTGGGAGGTCGTCCTGGAGGTCTGCTTGCTTGGGGGATACTGTCCCTGGCCATTCTTACGGCTCTTGGTTCCGCCATTCTGGATACATGTTCGCTGTCATCCCCATCTGACAATATCTTCAACTTCGCACATCCTTCGGATTTCTGTGTTTAGTACTCTATCACGAAGGGTTTTGCCAGCGAAACTCCTGAGAACCTTTATTTCGCTGGTTCGAAGGAGATTTTTGGTTCTAACAGTATCAGCTCTAGACTCTATGCTGTATGTCATTATGGGGCGGACACAGGTCTTATGTATCCCCACCTTGCTTTGGATGCTCATATAATTGTTTTTCCAGATAGTGTTCTTTATACATCCGGAAATAGCTGCGGCCTTTTGTGATTGTTCAAGCACTTCGCCATAGAGGTCATTATTGCACATTATGCTAGCACCCAAGTATGATTCATCATAATAACACTAGTTTTTAGATATTATCAATAATAACAATCTAAAAGTAAGTGTTATTATGATGAAAAACAGAATCAATCTTTGAAAGAGATGGCCAAGGGTTTTATTTCTTAGTCAAATTTTCAGCACTGCTAATTAGGAACGTAAACTTGATTTTACATTCATGAAATTCGAGCTACATTGATCTAGACACGTGCCAACGTCTTTTGACATTGATTCTTAAACTTTTATATCGAGGAAACCATCAACTGTCGTTTCCAGTTAAATAAATTTACAGGGATATTTTCTCTAACGTAACATATGTGTACATACAGAAAAACTTATAATTCCTAGTCAATAATAACATATAACGTGTTTCATTCCAGATTTTTCTTTCCTTTTCCATTGATTGATAAAATTTCACGTTTACTTTAATATGGTTATGTCCATAAATTCATAAATACGAGGTGCATGGTCGCGCGGTAACGCACTGGACTTCCGTGCAGAAGGTCGTCGGTTCGAACCCCGCGCTGTGCTACTCCCCTCGAACGACACAGGCACTTTTTCCGCCTAGTGTTCGAGGGTATAAGGATACCTATGACTTTGGTCAGATCTATTCTTAAAAAAAAAAACTAAATCTTGTGAGTATTTTTTGCGTCCATGAAACTTGCTTATTTACTTTTGTCTGGTTGGTTGGAAGAGATTGCCGCCTGGCAAAAAAAAACCACGCCAGATTATATTTACTATGAAAAGTTAAATAAATACATATAATAACGCTGTTTCCCTTGCGAGGTAAGAAGAAAGAATAGATCTCAAAAAAATTTTATCCAAGTATTCGCTTCCACATTTATATGCATCTCGTCATTCTATTGTTCATACTACTAACTTTACCTTTTCTAAAAAAATGATCCAGATACGTTTACCTAGCACTTCTGACTTGTATCTTAGCTCAGTCATTCTTTCATCATTCATTCTCTCCACATGTCCAAACCATTTTAAAGCTTCTTCCTTCATCTTATTTAAAACATCCAAAATGAATGGTATAAGTCAGATGTACATAGATCTAGATTTTAATGCATGGACACAATATCCATGCATTCACTTCTACTATCTTAATTCCGTCATCTATTATACATTGATATACAACCTTCACCTTCTCCGATTTATATATCTCGTCATGCACGTTCTTCTATAATTCATACTTTTGACATTACTTTCAAAATCATTTGGTCCAGCCACGTTTTCCTCAGTCTATATCTTCCACGCACATTTTATACTTCTAGCTTGTATATTCCCTTCGTCAGTCTTTCATCATTCATTATCCGCTCCTCTTTTTTTTATGTCGTCCTTTACTATCCATGCAGTGAGACTCTGAAATCAGTTACAAACCAATATAAGACTCGCTCCATCCTTGGCATGCTTTAAGAACCGATCAATAAAACTCTAGTCAGTAATATGACGTGTTTCATTCCTGAATTTTTCATTACATTTCCTCTCCACCACCCCTTCCTTTTATTTTGATTGATGATATCTCACTTTACATGAAAAATAATATTCGGGTGATAGTCCGTCTTTGTGGGGTTCGTGGGCATATGCTCACGTATTGTTTATGGATTTCGTGGGGATGGATAGTCGTTTGAATTATTAATGCGACCATGTAACTTGCTTCATTTACTTTCATATGGTTGGTTGGAAAAGATTGCCGCCTGGCAATAAGCCCGCCAGATTGTATTGCAATAAAAGTGTTAAATAAATAAATATCATCACATGTCCATACTATCATAAATCTCCCCATCTTCATCTTACTTAAAACATACAAAATTGATAGTTTAAGTAAGTTGACTGGATCAATTTTTTCTTGATCAACAAAAAAGTTGATCAACTCTATTGAAACAAAGGTTCTCACTACAGATTTCATTCAACTTTTGTTGATCAACTTTAGTCGGTCAACTAAACTTGAACCGTTAGAACGGGCTTTGAATCAGTTTCTATTGAAACGTGTGAACAAAAACTGATTCAAGTCGTATTGATCAACTTTAATCGGTCAACTAAACTTGAACCGTGAGAACGGGCCTTGAATCAGTTTCTATTTACACGTGGGAACAAAAACTGATTCAAGTCGTGTTGATCAACTTTAATCGGTCAACTAAACTTGAACCGTGAGAACGGGCCTTGAATCAGTTTCTATTGAAACGCATTTACAAAAACTGATTCAAGTCGTGTTGATCAACTTTAATCGGTCAACTAAACTTGAACCGTAAGAACGGGCCTTAAATTTCTAACTTTGAGTTTTTTCAGTCAGATTTAGTACGAATTAGAAATAACTGAAGAAATATGAGTTAACAAAAGTAAACATTGAGAAGCGCTCTAAGACGGTGTCTCAAAAGAGTTGTAAACGTTCGTTTAATATTCAATGTGTAATTATCGTAAACGGTTCCCATTTTTATGTTTATTCCTCATTTAACTGCAAAAGTATAAAGGCTATTCGCCTCTCGCAACTTCGAACCTCCCCTATACCCAAATACCGTCTGGCAGAGTGACAGACTATAGTAAAATAAGGAGGCCCCTGTTTATTAGGGGGCGTTCACACTATGTCCTTTAGGGAACGTTCACACTATGCCTTTTAAGACGAGGTCACACTTTATGTAAAATAAGCCATTCATCTTTTTAATACAAAGGATGAAAATTATCATAATTGTTTGTGATTGAAAGTCATAAAAATAAACAAAGATTTTTTAATATTCTGTCAGCAGACTGTTGAATCTCTTTGTTTCAAACGAACCATAACAAAGCTGACATTATATTACGGGATTTCTTCAATGACTGAGAATTTATTTTATTTCATTTGATAAAACTAAACAAATATCCACAAAACACACAAAAACAACGATCTCCATGGCCTAGTTGGTAAAACGTTAGTCTACCAAATAAGAGTTTTCTGGTTCAATCTCTGTTGGAACCCAGATTCCTTTAAAAAATTATTCAAGTCTCGTTTTCACATAAGCCTTCTTGAACATATTTCTGGTTGGTTGTAAGAGATTACAATAAGCCCGTCAGATTGTATTGTATACAACGAAAGTGTAATATGCAATTGTAAAACGACATGATATTATAGGTTTTCCTTGATGATTGGGTATTTATTATATTTCATTTGATAGAACAAAACGATGACCTTCGTACATTGTAATTTGTTAACTCAAACAATTTTTATTCCAAACAAGACGCGAGTCTTGTTCGGGTTTCCCCGATGAAGTTAAAAGCTTGAAACCGGTAGGATTTTCGCGTTATGCAAAGTAGAATAAACAGTGATTGAGTAAACAAACAACGAATATTTAATAGTTTTCACAACTGTCTTCAAACCCGGGGGCTGCAGTGTGATTCCGGTTAAAAAAAGTTGGAACAATATATTGAATCGAGGAGTAGTGATGAGAAACCGTGTCAATGAAATTAAATTGTTATATCAGGTTAGGTTTAGTTAGGTAAGGTTAGGTTAGGTAAGGATAGGTTAGGTTAGGTTAGGTTAGGTTAGATTAGATTAGGTTAGGTTAGATAAGGTTAGGTTAGGGGCTGCAGTGTGATTCCCATTAAAAAAAGTTGTAACAATATTTTTGTCTGGTATATATTGGATCGAGGAGCAGCGATGAGAAACCGTATCAATGAAATTAAATTGTTATATCAGGTTAGGTTAGGTAAGGCTAGGTTAGGTTAGGTTAGGTTAGGTTAGGTTAGGTTAGGTTAGGTTAGGGGCTGCAGTGTGATTCCTGTTAAAAAAGTTGTAACAATATTTTTGTCTGGTATATATTGGATCGAGGAGTAGCGATGAGAAACCGTATCAATGAAATTAAATTGTTATATCCGGTAAGGTTTAGTTAGGTTAGGTAAGGTTAGGTTAGGTTAGGATAGGTTAGGTTATGTCAGGTTAGGTTAGGTTAGGTAAGGTTTATTTAAACCAATGCCAAAATCTGCAATATTGATTTTTTGACGATATTTTAGTGTTTAATTTTATCTTTAAAGAAGTTTAAATGCACACGCAAAACTCTAATCAAAGTGTTACTCTTGTAATCCTTTTTTATGGTCGATAAAAGACTACATTGTAATTAAATAAAATAAAAATATATCTATGTAATGATTGTATTATATGTCAATTTGATTTTATTTCAACATTATTAATTTAGATAGTTTAACATTAGTACTTAAAAACACCGTTTTATTTTTTTAGTTAAAACTTTAGTATAACAATTCAATTTCAAGATGTAAGAAAAGTGCTGAACACTCAAATAAAATAAATAAAAATTATCTTGAAAGTGTAACCAAGTGTTGTAGTATCATCCGGCTGCCTGCTCAAGCTGAGACTCCGGCTCATGGCCGAGTGGTCAGAGCGATGGAGTGTTAACTAGAAGCTTCGAATTCGAGCTTTAACCGAGCGTGAAGTTTATTGCTTTTCCATAAAGGAGTTTTTTTGTTAAGTATCGACAAATATTGTGCGCAAAACATTTCGTTACACGATATTAAAAATTTAATTTAAATGTTTACATTCGTACTTTTGTTTATAGGATGAAATTAATATTAAAATCCGAAAGGTGTCCTATTTGGGTCATGTACTTAGAGGAGCAAAGTACAAATTACTGCACCTGACCATCCAAGGTAAAATAGAGGGTCGAAGAGGTGTTGGCAGGAGGCACATCTCCTGCCCCCGCAATATACGTGACTGGACTGGTATAATGATCGTTGGGGATCTTTTTCGGGCTGCCGGGGACAGAGATGCTTACACTCTGATAATAGTCAATGCTAGGGGGACCTGACATGACACTTAGGAAGACGAATAAGATGAAAATAAGGGATTTACATATATATAAGTCAATCTTTTTTTTTTAACCTGGCGAGTTTATTGCCATGTGGAAATCTCTTCCAACCTACCAGAAAGATGTTTTAATAGGCCCTTAGTGTTAACCAGACTGGAATCCTATTTAAAAAAATCTGGATTCCAGCGGGGATCGAACCCGCAACCTCCGGATCGGCAGACAAGTGTCTTACCACCAGGCCACGGAGGTCGTTGCAATCCGTCCCTTTAAAACCCATATTTCACGCCCTTTCAACGTGTCCCACGTACTCGCACTGAATTCTTCATTCATTTAGTCACTTATCTGAATTTAATATAGAAAACTTCTTAAATATTTAATAACTATAGTAATTCAACAAATATTTTAACGTGTCCCACGTACTCGCACTGAATTCTTCATTCATTTAGTCACTTATCTGAATTTAATATAGAAAACTTCTTAAATATTTAATAACTATAGTAATTCAACAAATATTTTAACTTTCCCTATATATGTACTTATAATATGTACTTAATGCAATGAAACTCTTGAAGCTGTGTGACGGAAGAAAAACAGCCGATATAGTACTGCTATACAAAATCATTCACTCAGTGATTGATGCACCTCACTTACTCGCAAATATTTCATTTCGTATTCCCACTAGACCCACAAGACAGCTCAATCCCTTTTATACCGAAAATTGCTATACTAATAATAAAATCAACTCCTCTATAATTCGTATGCAAAGACTTGGAGACGAGTTTTGTAACAATTTAGATATTTTAATATAACTATATTAAGTATTCGCCAGAATATCACAACAATATTTAGAAATAGCTACTGACTTTGTGCTCTCCTTTATTAATATAAATAACGTAATATAAACAAAACATTAAGGACAATACTTTGCCTCTGGAGTTGAGTAACCCTGCATCAACATGTATGAAGGTTTAAATTCTACTAATGAGGCCATGTGTTATCTATATCTCAATATCTATTCATAAAATTCCAATATATATTAATTCTCAATATCTATTCATAAAATAAAAAAAATTAAATATTTCATTTGTATATAAGTTTGTATAGTTCATTTGTATATAAAGACACTGTTGTGTCGTTAATAAAATAAATAAATATGGCGTAATCTTGCGAGTTAGGTAACAAGAACAGATCTCCAAACTTGTCTACCCGAGCAGACAACTTTGGCCTCTTCCTCATACATACATCTCGTCATACAAACAATCTTGTATTATTCATACTTATCACTTAACCATCTTTCAAAATCGGATCCACGTGATCCAGACACGTTTTCCAATATCTATTTTTTTCACGCACACCTTGCAATTTTGACTTGTATGCTCAGTTATTCTTTCGTTTTTCATTATCTCCATATGCCCAAACCATCTAAAAGCTTCTTTTTTTTATCTAATTTAAAACATCCGTTTTATCCGTACTTTAATTTCAGTCTTCATTCCACCCCTTCTTTCATACATTCCTCAGAATGATTTTAGTGCATGCATATCTCCACAGCATTTATCTTTGTTTGGAATGATTCTTGAAAATGTTGGATGTATGACATATTTTTAATATATTCATTAATGATGTCTTCCTTCCGCCTACTTACCACTCCACAACATTTTCTTAGTGAAAGCATCTCCATAGCTTATAATCTATGTTATGCATTATCTTTGAAAATTTTGTATGCGTGACATATTTTTTTACATCTATTCATCAACTGATGTCTTCCTTCCGCCTACTTACCACTCCACAAAATTTTCTTAAGGAAAACATCTCCATAGCTGAAATCTATATTAGAAATGATTCTTGAAAATTTTGCATGTAAAACATATTTTTTTAAATCTATTCATCAACTGATGTCTTCCTTCCGCCTACTTACCACTCCACTAGTGAAAGCATCTCCATAGCTGTAATCTGTGTTTAGAATGATTTTTGAAAATGTACAACATATTTTTTTACATCTATTCATCAACTGATGTCTTCTTTTCGCCTACTTAGCAAACCACAAAATTTTCTTAGTGAAAGCGAATAATCCATAGCTGTACTATATGTTTAGAATGAGTTTTGAAAATGTACAACATATTTTTTTACATCTATTCATCAACTGATGTCTTCTTTTCGCATACTTAGCAAACCACAAAATTTTCTTAGTGAAAGCATCTCCATAGCTGTAATTTATGTTTGGAATGATTCTTGAAAATGTATAACATATTTTTTTACATCTATTCATCAACTGATGACTTCCTTCCGCCTACTTACCCCTCTATAACATTTTCTTAGTGAAAACGTATAATCCATAGCTTTAATCTATGTTTGGAATGATTTTCGAAAATTTACAACATATTTTTTTACATATAGTCATCAACTGATGTCTTCCTTCCGCCTACTTAGCAAATCACAAAATGTTCTTAGTGAAAGCATCTCCATAGCTATAATATATGTTTGGAATGATTTTTGAAAATGTTCAACATATTATTTTACATATATTCATCAACTGATGTCTTCCTTCCGCCTACTTAGCAAACCACAAAATTATCTTAGTAGCTATAAACTATGTTTGGAATGATTTTTGAAAATTTTGCATTTATAATATATTTTTTACATCTATTCATTACTGATGTTTTTCTTCCACCTACTAACCACTCGTAAAAAAATTCTAAGTGAAAACATAGATATAGCTGCAATCTATATTTGGAATAATTCTTGAAGAAAGCCGCAGAAAATTTACCAAGCGAAGACGAATTTATAAGAAATTTTGGTAGATCTTCCGATAAGTGAAACTAACATATTCAGTTTAAAGTTTAATATTTTTTAATTCTATAATTTAAATCCACTTTGTGTTTTTATTTTGTGTTGATATTATCTCTTATAACATCTGGTATGTTTTGTATAAGTAATTTTTCAATTTCAGTTGAAATTGAAAAATTTAACTTTTAATTTAAATTTAACTAAAAATTTAACCGTATATTTTAATAGATTAAAAAGAGGTTTTCCTTGAACTAGTCAAAGGTAAATTGAAAATTAAATTTCCTACCTCGGAAATGGGTGATTTCCCCATCCCGTCCCACATCCCTTCAAAATAACCCTCACATGGGGTATAATACTCTTCTTTCCACCATGAGGAGGTAGCCAAGTTTCCGATAGATAAACACGAGAGGGTGTTAAACTTCACAAGAAGTTCACTCGAGGAGGAAAAACTTACTTTCTGATGGGAAAGTATTTAAAACCAGGCACGTCTGAGGACTGTTGGATATCAAGCTACTGTGGTCTATACTCCAACCATACTTTTCTCGGTCTTTCTCTACCACAATTCACACTTTGACTAACATTTATAAATTTCTTTCTTCTTCTATTCATATAAAACAAAATATAATTCATATAAAAAAAAATCTCGCTAGGGGATGACGAAGAAATACATCATACATACATATCATCACACTGCATCTCTTGCAAAGTAAGCAGAGAGAACAGATCTCCAAACTTGTCAATCCAAGCGCTCAACATTCACCTCCTAATTCATACATCTCGTCAAGCAAAATTCTCTATTATTCATATTTCTCAATTTACTATCTTTAAAAATCTGATCCATTTGATCAAGCTAAATTTTCTTCCGTCTACTTCTTCCACGCACACCTTGCACTTCTTACTCATATATATATTCGCTTACTTATGGTTTTGTTCCTCATTATCTCATTGGCGTGCTTTAAGAAGCGACTGAAAATATCTTAATTTCTAGTCAGTAAAATAACGTGTTTCATTCCTGATTTTTCTTTTCCTTTCCTCTTCACCATCCCTTCCTTTCCTTTTGATTTATGATATCTCACTGTATATGAAAAGAAATGTTCGGGTGATTGTCCGTCTTTGTGGGGTTCGTGGGCATTTGCTCACGTATATGTTTATGGATTTCGTGGGGATGGATATTCATTTGAATCCTCCACATTAAAGTACTGTATCTCCTTTCAGTAGGCATTGGTTCTTCTTTCTTCCATGAAACATTGTATGCTATCCTTAACTGTCCCGCCACCCCCTCTAGTTTCACCGAAAATTTTCAGCGTCTCTCCAATCATGGATTAGCGCTACGCTCAAACAGAGATTGTCTATTGGCCTTTCCAGTTCGCCGCTCCTCGTTTTTTACATCGTCCTTTACTATCCATGCAGTGAGACTCTGGAATCAGTTACAAACCAATATAAGACTCGCTCCGTCCTTGGCATGCTTTAAGAAGCGACTGAAAAAAATCTTCATTTCTATTCAGTAAAATAACGTGTTTCATTCCTGATATTTCTTTTCCTTTCCTCTCCACCATCATTTCCTTTCCTTTTGATTGATGATATCTCACTTTATATGAAAAGGATTGTTCGGGTGATTGTCCGTCTTTGTGGGGCTCGTGGGCATTTGGTCACGTATGTGTTTATGGATTTCGTGGGGATGGATAGTCATTTGAATGATTTATTCAACCACGTAAGTTGCTTCATTTACTTTTGTCTGGTTGGTTGAAAGAGATTGCCGCCTGGCAATAAGCCCGTCAGATTGTATTTGCAATAAAAGTGTTAAAATGTAATTTATTTTTATCAAATACTGTTTATTCCACTTTTTTGTGACGGTATAACCCTACCAGTTTCAAAGCTTTCACGTCATCTTCAAGGGAGCACAAACAAGACTAAATGCTCTTCGAACTGGTACCGATATACACGCTTCAACGGTTGGGGGCTGAGGAGTGAGGGAGGCATGGGACGATTTCGGCCAAAAGCGGAGAGATTTTTGGGATATAACTGTTCAACAGATGTTCGGATCGAAAGTGTTAAATAATAAAAATAAATATATTCACATAAATAAACTATCTTAAAGTTCCTCTCTGTATCTTTATGAAAGCATTCATTCTATCGTTCTGCCTTCTTTCTAACATTTTAATTGAACTTACTTTTATCTTTCTGACAAATCCAAGTTTTTCTTTCATAAGTCAATGTTGGCACCAAAACACTTTTATGCATTATCATTTTTGATATACTTGATATACCATATCTGAAGTTAATTAATTACGCCCTGGAAATGTTGAACATTTTTTTCTATTCAAGCACAAAAGTAGCTTTTCAACGATGTTCAAAACGCTGTTTAATTAATTGGTTCATAGCAAATTAGAAATCAATGCTTGTATTTAGAGCCCACTAAGGACACGTAGCTTTCTCATGGTGAGGAAGGTATAGAAAAAATATCTACGATATCTCTATCTGAATAAGTTGGGTGTATTATTTATCATTTTATCCCGTTCAGTCTCTGCTAGGCATGCTCAAACGTAAGAAGAAACCTTTGTCTCGTGTTATACGTTTCCAGACTCACTTGAGGAGTTATGAACTATCCAGCATTACTAACAAGATCAACGTTAAATGTTCCAAACAATCATACTAGACTGCGCCGGCAAGAACTGTTCTCAATCAAATAAATACGCAAGAACGGGTCTTCCAGCCGCTATGCCTGTTGGAAGGGCCTTAACTCTTTTGAACGGGACTGCTTCGGATATTGACATATTTCATATCACATTACCAAAATCAAAAGAGAATTTCCTTCTAAGACTGGGGACGTTTGAAAGCACTTATAAACTTATTCAAGTGGACTTTTTTAATAACTATTTTTGTTAATTCCAGTATAATTGGGTTCTTAATGATAACTATTTTTGTTAATTCCAGTTAATTCCAGTGTAATTTTTGTTAATTCCAGTGTAACCTGTGCTATGAATTGAAGTCAATATGTCCGCATTGCCAATTCCGATACGTTGATCCAAACAATCTAATAAGACGGGGTTTTATGAAAGACGTGTTGCCGTTTCTGGTCCTGTAGCATGGAATTGTATGCCTTCTAGTGTTAAAGATATGACTGGAGTGCGCAGTTTTAGGAAGCATCTAAAAACAATCATTTTAGGAGGTCTTATCAGATTTTTTTAATGGGTTCAAATTCGGAGTAAGAGCGCCCTTAACGTGAGTTTGCACTCTAAACGACGCTACATAAATTGTCTTTTTCGAAATTATTGGTAGTTAAGGTAATAACATTGTGGAGGTTTAAAAGCATTGTAATTATTTTTTTATCAAACACTGTTTATTCCACTTTATGTAACGATATAACCCTACCGGTTTCAAGGCCTTCACCTCATCATCAGGGGAACACAAACAAGTCTTGATTGTACTCCCATGATGATCAGGTGACAACCTTGAAACCGGTAGGGTAATATCGTTACATTAAGTGGAATAAACAGTGTTTGATAAAACAAATTGCAATGTCTTTTTATTAATATTGAAAATCACAATACGAATTAATGAAAAAATCACTCCTCAAAGGTAACTGTCCCAAATTGTATTGTCTTGTATAATAATTTCCTTGTATACAGTATAATATGTCTAGCTTATTGCAATGTGACAATATCTTCAAACCAACCAGAAAGCTGCAATAAAAATCTTTCATGAAAATCAAACTGGAATTCATTTTAAAAGACCTGGGTTCCAGCCCGCACCCGAACCCAAAATCTCTGGATTGAAAATCAGTCATCATACCCATTAGATAACATAAGTTATCTTTATTTGATGGCAGTATTTTAAGACGTGGGATAAAAGAGGAATTCATTAATTTCTCTTCAAAAACACAATATATTTTTAACACTAATTGAACTCGAAGTTTGTCAAAATCAATGTTTTTCTTGTAGTTTTAACGTGGATATTGGGTAAAGGGAGTTAACTGGAAATGGAGAGAATCAAAGGAAATAAAATTTGACACAGGATAAAATTGGATATCTGACCTCTCGAGCTGGAATGTCGAAACTTGACGGGAAGGTATCCCTTAATTGACAGGGCAGATCAAATAAACTGCTCTAGTGATGTAAAGAATTCCAAAATAACTCTCAAATATAGGGGTTGTAAATCTATGGCAGATGAACTTAGATGAACGTACGTATACAAAATAGAAAAAAAAAAAAAAAAAAGCATGCAATGATGCAAATGTTCTTCATCAATTGTTGGCCTCGGCATTGTTCATAAATAACGGTAAAATATAATTCAAAACAAAAACAATAAATTCACAACTCTCACTTTCCTAATGGTAACAAATAATACGTGTTTCCTGAACCGTGTCTCGAGATAAACTGACTAAAAAGGTACGTCCCAAAATTTTTATTACTTTCCGGTCCCCCTAATATATGTTTATATACACTTATACCATCATGCAATTTCCCTGTTAAGGTTTGCAGAGAGGATTGAATGTCAGAATTTTCTATCTGAACACATACTCGTATGTATATTTCGCCTCTTCCACATTCATAAATCTTCTCATACAACGATTCCTATGATTTCTCTTACTTCATATTTATTTATTTATTCATTATAAAACAAGACGGCTTCCGTGGCCTAGTTGGTAAGACGCCTATTTCCCAGCCCGGAGGTTGCTGGTTCAAATCCTGCTGGAACACAGTTTTTTTTTAATAAAATTCCAGTCTTGTTTTCACTTAATACCTTTTCACCAACATTGTGGTTGATTGAAAGAGGTTGCCGCATAGCAATTTAATCCCCAGTTCATACTACATACAATGAAAATGTGACACAATATATTGTAGTACAATGATAAAGTTTAATGTGAAACAGTAACATTTAAACACGTTTTTTCAGAATATATTAATACAGACAGTATAGTTCGATCCCTTGAAGAAGAGTAAATTCAATTCAATACATTAAAATACAGTTCAGTGCATTACTATGCAGTTCTGTACATAACAATACAGTACAATACATTACAATACAGTACAATACATTACAATACGTTTCAATACAGTGCATACTGATTTGAATAAATGTTTATATTTTTATTATACGAGTATGTCACTACAGTCTGTTGGTGCTCACATTGACGTACCAAAGTAAGACTTGGACTTAGCAGTAGATGGATAAAAGTTGAGATGCATGCCTTTAGAAAAAAATATTGGAATGTCAATGTATGAAAAAAAAATGGAATGAATGCATAAAAAATGAACGCATAAATATAAAAAGGGTGTTATAAGTAAAATGAAGAAAGAAGCTTAAAGATATTTTGGACATTTAGAGAGGATGAAAAACAAAATAATGACTAAAAGAGTGAGTCAGAAGTGTAAGGTTGGCATGAAATAGATAGACAGTAGTGTAAGGTAGACATGGAATAGATATACAGAAGTGTAAGGTAGGTATGGAATAGATAGACAGAAGTGTAAGGTAAGCATCGAATAGATAGACAGAAATGTAAGGTTGGGATGGAATAGATAGACAGAAGTGTAAGGTAGGCATGGAATAGATAGACATAAGTGTAAGGTAGGCATGAAGTAGATAGACAGAAGTGTATGGTAGGTATGGAAAAGATAGACAGAAGTGTAAGGTTGGCATGGAATAGATAGACAGAAGTGTAAGGTAGGCATGGAATAGATAGGTAAACAAAAATATGGCTAGATCAAACGGCCAGATTTTAAAAGAAGTAAAGTAAGAATCGTGAATAAGTGACGATTGTCAATGACGAGGTCTATAAATGTGGATGTGGCAAAAGATGTGTGATTCTATAAAAAAAAATTGAGGATCGATCCTTTCTACCTACCACGCGCAATATCAACAGTAGCAAAATGATAATACACAATGGTGTGTTGGTGCCCACCTTGAAGTATGTAAGTGAACCTTGAACTTAGCGAAAGAAGGATAAGATTAAAAATGTGGAGATAAGCACTAAGGGAATTGGGTGATGTGTTAATGTTTGAAAGAAGGCGGAATGAAGAAGTCAGAAATTGATGTTTAAAGGACGATGAAGAAAGGAGCTTTAAGATGAATTAGACATATGGAGAGAGTGAATGTTAAAAGTGTGACTAAGCAAGTATACAAGTCAGAAGTGAAAGGTGTGCGTGGAAGAAGTAGACCGAAAAAAACGTAGCTGAACTAAATGGACCAGATTTTGAAAGAAAATGAAGTGAGAAGTGTGAATAATGGGAAGATAAGCGTGACGAGATGTATGACTGTGAACCAGGTAAAAGTGATATAAAAAAAATGTTTGAGAGTTGGTTCTTTCTGCCTACTCTGCAAGGAACACGATTTGATATCGTCACTTTAATAATGTATATATATATATATATATATATATATATATATATATATATATATATATATATATATATATATATATATATATATATATATATATATATATATATATATATATATATATATATATATATATATATATGATATACAGGGTGCATTTTATGTTCCAGACCAATTTGGTTTGGCCGCCATTTTGATTTGGCTGTTATTTGTCAGTTATTACTATAATTAAATACCAAAATTTTGTTTCTGTTATTGATAGCTATGTATATTTTTAATTTGTTGTATACTAATGAGTTTTGATATGAATATTCATGTATTTAAGAGTGTTATGAAAATATATTAAGTGAATTTATTGCTTCCAAGCAATTTCTTCCAATCAACCAGATTTTTCTATGATTTTTTTTATATGTGTACCAAAACAATGTTTGAGAAAAACTAACATATTTCTTCATCCACTTACGTCTCCCTTGGAGAGCGATATTATAAATAGAGACAAGGCATGATGGGTGGAGATTTAGTTTCGGGAGAAATGAAAATATCAGATGGGAAAGGGCCGAGGGCCCATAATGCGGGCCGAAATATCGCTGGAGGCTATACAGCCGTGTTTTGAATACATAGCCCGCAAATAGCTGCTTATCGGGAAAGGGGGACAACTTATTGGAAAGACATATATTTTTTTTGCATTCTAGATTCTCATTTACGAGTATATTAGGTTATTCAGAATAAGAAAAATAGATTGGAATACTTGGGACACATAAATAAATAAATATAGATTTACTTATAGCGACATAGTATGACAAATATAAACATATTCCAACATTGCATATACAGGGTGTCGCAAACACAATGTATCCACAATTATAATGATCATAAAGTCTGTATTTATTAGCACACTGTTCCCTTTCAACGTGCATAGGGTTTACTGTGAACGTAAACACAGTAAACACTGTGAACGTTGTAAGGGAACATAAATGTATTTTTTATGCATAGCGCCTGTTTTCAAACTGATGGCTATTTTAATTTGCACATTGCTGGCAAAGCGAAACGAATGAATCACAAATATCGAGAATCATTTCATTTGGTATTTGGGCGCATTCTCTTTCAACGGTTATTCGTATGATATGACATTGACGGTTTCAGTTTTTTATGCATAGCGCCTGTTTTCAAACTGATAGCTATTCTAATCTACACATTGCTGGCAACGCGAAACAACTGAATCACAAATATCGAGAATCATTTCATTTGGTATTTGGGCGAATTCTCTTTCAACGGTTATTCGTATGATATGACATTGACGGTTTCAGTTTTTTTAGCATAAACTTTATTCTTGAGAAATCCCCAAAAGAAAAGTCTACTACTACCGCCTTTTCGTACTTCCATTCGCACTTCAAAATAAACTTGCTTTATTCAAAACTTAGTCTGGTTTCAGCCATAAATTCTCAACGGTTAAATACAAAACAAAAAAAAAATCAGTAAGCTACCAGATATTAAAGTATGGATACATTTTTATTATAGGCGATTGAGAAGGTATGGGCACATTGGACGCAGAGCACCCGATCACATTGTGAACCAGGCAATCTCCATGGATCTTCCTCGAATAACAACCAGAGGAAGACCAAAGAATTCATGGGTGGTGCAAAAAGATAACCAGGTGCAGAGGCACGGCCTGGGGGACGTAGTCCGGGACAGAAGAGCATACAACCTGAGGGCGAAGAGAGCTGACCCCAACAGTCTTCGCAGACAATGAGTTGGGATGGAGCCAGGAAGAGAGATAAATTTTTATTATACTGTTAAATTCCTGAATTACTGATACCAAAAATATCTCATTTCCAATTTTCAAAGTTGTCCCTCTATGTTTCTAAGGGTGCTTGTATGTCCCACCGCGATATCTCACGAGGATGTGTCAATGCAGTGAAGAATAGCCGGACAGGGAGATTGCTCTCTACGTGCTACGATTAGGGATGCTGAGGGCCCGACCCTCTCAGCCTAGAGGGCGTAATAGCCTCGGTAGGGGTACAGGGTGGCTGGAGGCAGTTTTGGATTATGGAAGGTAAGATTTTTAGTGACACTTGGATGATAGATTAGCAAATATTAAAACTGAAAAGTAAATATTAGAAATATAGTCAGAAAGGACAGTGGCACACTTTTATATCGCGACAAAATATACATCACAAACAACTTCTTCGGTTTCCCGTACTCATATTCAGCCTTCACCAAGTGCTTTGAAATAATTGAAAAAACAAACAAACGAAATACTAAAAAAACAGATGAGTGAAGTGAAACTTCTTAGTTCCTAGGAAAAGTTAATTTTATGCATTGCTTTTTTTCCATTTGTTAACGATTTGTTTTTTAGGATTAGGAAATGGTTACGTGGAATTAAATTCAAGAAAATCTCTCTTAATTAAATAATAAAAAAATATAAAAAATAATAATAATAAAATACACTTAATAATATTAAATTTATGTTCTTTAATATTAAATATGTTAATATTTATAAATAATTATTCAGTTATTTATTTATTATAATATTATTTATATTATATTGTTAAAAATATTATTATATTATATTATTAATTAATGAGATTATAATTAATTATAATATAATTATTAATATTATAAAAACATATATATTATTATAATTATATATTGAATATAAATGAAATATTCAATAAATATTAAAGTAAATATTAAATAAAATAAAACAAAATAATTTAATATAAAATGAAATTAATAAATGTTAAATACTCGCATATTAATATAAAAATATAATACTTGTATAAAAAAAAAAAAATTAAAATTTTTAATAATAAATAATAATTTTAATAATAAATTATAATTTTAATACACTTAATAATATTAATTATTATTGATCATAAATCATTACTAATATTACAATAATTAATAAAAATTTATTAATAAATAAAATATTTAATAATAATAAATAATTATTTAAAAATAATAATATAATAGACCGTTTCACTTTTCGTGACGTCCAGGCCAATTTGCCCTACCGCGCCAATAGAAGTTTCACTTAAAAAAAAAACTATTCCTAACACAATCATTTTGGATTCCGCAACATTTATTCTCAGATCTTTCTCTTTACATCTCTGATATATCATGACGTCATTCATTGTCCGTCATTACAAATATAAATATGTCAATCAACAAAGTGTTGACTGCATTTCCTGTCAGTAATTTGTGCATATGCACTCGTATAAATACAAGATAAGTAGATATTTTCTAACGCTTAATAAATAATCAACATCCTAGCAGATTCATTAAAAAAATATGGAATAGAGTTGCAGTAATAAAAGTGTCGCAGAAATCTCTTTCGGACTTGCTCAACTAACTATAAGGGACTACTAGAATCCTCTCGGGTTCCAAATGATTGAACCGCACTATAATCTATTGCGAACCAGTCTTCATAAATATATAGTAATGGCACCATCTTTAAAAAAAGTTAAATAACATTTTAATATTTGATTTAACAAAAAAAAATTACAATAATCAGGATTGTACTTTACAGACAGTTAATTGGAAACTATCCTGAAAAGCATTGGATGCCAAATTAGCTTATCAATTTCCGGTTCCCTTTAAAATATTCACAAGTTTGTGAAGGAAGAAGGAATGAAAACAATTTGTGCATTAGCAGAAAAGCATTTCTGGCACTGCCTGACAGGGACAAAAAAGGAAATTCCCTTTTTTATCGTGTCCTGCATGCATTCTACCATTTCTCTCAAACAAATTGCATCGTTTTATTGGAAACTTTTCATTTTACACAGGTTATAAATTTTTAAAAATAACGGAGGGCAGATTCGGAAATTTATGGCTATGATCGAAGAAAATGTATTGAAATTTACCAGAAGTAATGAAATCAACCGTAACTCAAGAATTGAATACACTATTATTGACAGATTTAAAATATTATTATAAAATAAATATGTACATATATACACACACAAGTCGACTATAATAATATAAAGATAGGGCCTGTGGCCATTTTACTTGTTTATTTATTTATTATTACACATGACAAGAAATATACACAATTTGCGAAAAAACAACAGGTAATTTACTGAGGATATTTAGCATGAAAAATTAAAAATCGATACTTCTTTCCGATTTTTGATTACACAAAAAACAAAATGCCGTTGCACGCTCTCATCAACCTGACAAACAGTGACACTCAACTACAACTGGAAACATCTTGCGAAATTCAACCCCTCACACATCATCACTCCAGAAAGACCAAAAATATTCATCCCACAATATACCGCACACAATCATAAGAATAAAAATAAAAATTAAAACAAAAAATACACAGGAACACAAATACAAAAACAACCAAAATTAAAACAACAAGAAGAAATCCACACTCACGAGCTCACACAGATCTTTTCCACTCGTCATTAGATTTATAACTTTCCTTCATCTGCACATGATCAGAAAAAAAGACATATTTGGTAAGAAAACCGCAGAAAACTTACTAGGGGAACACAAACTATAAAGGAACCTTTGTAGATCTTCAGATATGATTGGATATTACTCCTTAAGCGTTATAAAAGATCTACACACATGTTTAAACATATAAAAATAGCTAACGATAAAAAAAGAAAACCCTTTGTTAATTTACAAACTTTCTTATAATGTACCTGAAATTGCAATTTATTCTTATCAAACACTGTTTATTCCACTTTTTGTAACGGTATAACCCTACCGGTTTCAAGGCTTTCACCTCATCATCAGGGAAGCACAAACAAGACTTGTTTGTGCAGAGTCTTATTTGTATTCCCCTGATGATGAGGTGAAAGCCTTGAAACTAGTAGGGTTTATTTATTTATTTTATTTAACACTTTTATTAGAAATACAATATGGTGGGCTTATTGCCTTAATCTCTTTCAACCAACCAGACAAAAGTAAATGAAGCAAGTTACATGGTCGCATAAATCATTCAAATGACTATCCATCCCCACGAAATTCATAAACAAATACGTGAGCACATACCCACGAACCCCACAAAGACGGACAATCACACGAACATTATTTTTCAAATAAAGTGAGATATCATCAATCAAAAGAAAATGAAGGGATGATGGAGAGGTATGGAATAGAAAAATCAGAAATGAAACACGTCATTTTACTGATTTTCTAGTCTAAATTAAGAGTTTTTTTCAGTCGCTTCTTAAAGCATACCAAGCCAAGGACGGAGTGAGTCTTGTATTGGTTTGTAAGTGATTCCAGAGTCTCACTGCATGAACCGTAACGGACGACGTAAAAATAGAAGAGCGGTGAATTAGAAAGGCCTATAAACAGTCTCTTTTTATGCATAGCCCTAATCAATGATTGGAAAGACGCTGAACATTTTCGGCGAGATAAGAGGGGGCGGCGGGACAGTTAAGGATATTGTACAGTAGACAGGATTATACCGTTACAAAAAGTCGAATATACAGTGTTTAATAAAAACAAATTTAAAAAGTCTTTCAACCTTCACAATGTTAATGCCTTACTACTCGTATAAATAGTACCTGAAATTGTTTAAGCCATCGTAAGTTGCGGGCGAAGGCGAAAAGTTCCCATTTTTTAAAAAAGCGGCATATAAAATTGAATCATTTTTCGGTTCGACATATTTATGCGAATCATGGTTTTCAAACATGAACTTAATAAAATCAAGATATAGATCTCGACTCACCGATGAGCATCTTTATGATTGTTTGCTAACAGGATTATCTGCTATCGTCATACTCTCCTAATTATGAGTATGAGGCACTGGCGCTGGCCAATGATATGCAATGCCAAAGATCACATTGACATATTGATATTATATTTTTTTATAAAATGTTTTCTTTGTATTAGTGTTTTTTGTTTACTTTGTTTACGTTTTGTAAATACATTTCTCTGTGTGTATGCAATTTGAATAATAATTTTATTATTTTGAAACATTTTTGTTTATTATTTATTAATAAATTATGAATAAAAGAAAATAAATTATGGGAAAATGAGAAGTTATGGAAGGAGTTAGTCGATTAAAAATAGGTGGTGCCCACCCCCCTACCGATACTTTAGAATGTGCTCTAGAGTACAAAAAGGTTGGGAACCCCTGGCTTAAACTATATTATTCATGAAGATCCCCTTTACACATTTTTTATCCCCATTTTTTTAACACCATTTTCAAACCATTTTTCATTACCACGTATAACATTTACCATTTTGATTTATTTTTGGTGTTCATTTTTAAATTGGAAAAAAAACGGACACAACTTATGTTAACACCTAATATTTTAGACATGTAACTTAGTTCATCTTCACCTGACAAGGAAAGCGGACATCTTTGAAACCAGCTGGAAACTAACAAAAATTAAACAGTGATGAATATAAAAGAAACATACGTTTTTTTTTATTTATTTGATTGACATAATATCTTACTCTAGTCAACTAGAAACTGCTGAAATGCGCATGCTAAGATGGTCGGCTGGTGTGTCCCTAAGAGACAAAATAAAAATCTCACGCATTCGTGGAAGCCTAGGTGTTACAGACATCAACAGCAAGATGGAGGAGAGGCGATTGAGATGGTATGGGCACGTTGGACGCAGAGCACCCGATCACATTGTGAACCAGGCAATCTCCATGGATCTTCCTCGAATAACAACCAGAGGAAGACCAAAGAATTCGTGGGTGATGCAAAAAGATGCAGAGGCACGGCCTGGGGGACGTAGTCCGGGACAGAAGAGCATACAACCTGAGGACGAGGAGAGCTGACCCCAACAATCTTCGCAGACAATGAGTTGGGATGGAGCCAGGGAGAAGAAGAAGACATAATATCACAAAGTGATATTATGTCTTCTTCAAGATACGAGAAAAGTTCAGTTCAAGATACGAAAAAATACGTTTACAAAATTGAAAAAGATAAATAATTTTCGGCCCCTATCTTAATGCAAAACCGAGGTATATGATATATATTCTTTTATTTAACAAGCGTCTTAAAATATCGTGCAGTTTGTGAGCTTAAATCCCGTTGAAACCCAGAGTTGTTAAAAAGGGTCTGGTGTTCACTTAAGGGAAATTACTCTAGAAATTTGAAAAAAAGTGTTTTTTTTTGCATGCTCTTAAAGTTTAGACCTTTAAGAATATGTTCGCAAAAGAAAATTTTGAAATTCTCAATATAGCTTTAAACGAAGCAGCAATTACGCCGCGCCGGAATGACACACAATAATCTCAAAACTTTAAACGCATTTTTTCGACCTGGTCGAAATACAATATTAAGTTTTATCTAACCGATTGCCTTCAAATTTGGTATAAAACTTTAATAAGTGTGTTTGTATCGTTCCTACCTTGAAAAATACAAAACAATTTTTTTTATTATTTTTTTTTTATTTAAAAAATTTGAAAAAAAGGGTTAAAAAGTTGAGTTTTTTTTTGGTACCAACTATAACAACATTATTTTATATTTAGAAACTGTGTATAATTTTTCTTTCAAATTTATAAAAGGGCTTCAATCATGTCGACCAGTTTAGCCTCCCCCCTTTTTACAAGATATAACAGTTGATAACATCTTGAACTTTCAATTTTTTTGTACATTCTCAAATTATCAATAAACAAATTGTAAAAAAATGTAAGGGAAAAATATTTTTAGTTTTTTTTTATTTAGTCTGAAAAAACGCTCGAAATTCACGCCTCTAGAGTAGAATAGAGTAGAATAAGGCAATGGCACATTGCAATAAGCACGGCAAGTTGCTCTATAACAGCGATAGCGTAAAACAATAATGCAATAAGCACTCAGGCTAGCCTGAGAGCTGATAAAAAATAATAATTTGTAAAAAAAAATTTTTAAAATGTTCACGTATCTTGGATTATTAAAATAACTTTTCCTGCTATAACGAAATTATTGGTCACCCTCGGGCTGTGCCGATTAATTGGATTGGCCGTGTCTGCTGTAAGCGTGTCGTGTTTTTTTCCGCGGCGACATCCACTCAACTCCTGCTGTAGGCACGGGTACCGGTAGTGTGGCACCTCTGGTATTTATGCCACCACTGTCCAAATCTACACAACACAGACTACACACCACAGCTGTAATTTTATACTTCAGGTGTTAGTAGCCAGCGGTGTGAGAGCAATAAAAATGTATCCAATAAATTATTGACGAATTCTGAGAACTTGTTTTTTTTTTTGGATAAGTCACTTCAGCATATTAACGGTTGACTTGTTCCAATGTATGAAATCTTTGAAATTAAATTATGCGAAATCTCAACTCATGTTCATGGTGATGGAAAAGTGTAAAAGGAAAGTAAATGCGACATATGGGCGGGTAATGAAAGACTTAAAGTTTGTTGAAGAATTCTGCTATTAAGGTAGTAGTTTATCAAATGATCTAAGGGTAACTAAGTACGAGTACATTGAATTATGTGTAGCGATAGGAGACAAAATCAGTGGGGCACTTAAACAAATATACTAGAACTAAACTGTTTCAAAATTTGCTAAGATAATAGCTTACAACAGTATTTCACTACAATGGACGTTTAAAACACTGTAAGCAGCCGAATAAATGCTGGAGAAATGCGTCCATTAAAAATAATCCGGGGGATAATATATGCCAAAACACGTAATAAAGTGATAAGGGATGAATGTGAACTTAAGGCTTTTTGAGTAAGATGAAGAAGAGTATTCTGAAATGGTTAAGGCACGTAGAACGAATGAATGAAAAAAACGTAATAAATATAGTATACAGTGAAAATGTATGTGGAAAGCGCGATATATAAAGATCACAAAAAGTATAGAAGGATTAAATGTTAGATATTTTAAATGAAAGAAATGTTAGTTGTCTATATAATCGTAGAAGATGTATGACAATATGTAAGGAAGTTAAAGAGATGTGTAATGTGATAGGAAAGTCTGGCGATCTCTTATCTCTGCCTGCCCGGACAGGGAGACAGCGTGAGTGTATATATGTTTCTACTTGTGCCAATGAAGAAAAATAATACAATGAATGATTATTTTGACCTAGTCTCGCGAGTGTTTTTATTCGTATGACACCGTTTTAAATATCCGATATATTGAAGAGCGTGACTGGAAGACAACATTGTCTTCAACTCTACTGAACGTGCCTTCGGGCTAAAAACCACTGGAACAACACATTGACATATTGAAAGGGGTTCTCCGATTAAGTTGCGTCAAAGGATAGTTTTATTGCATTTAAAGTGTTTTATGAAAGTTCTTAGAACTTGTAAGTCGGTTCCAGGCCTTATACCGCTTTATAAGTGGCACCATGAGATTAATTTTCCTTCTCCCAAGACGTCGGTCTTTAAGTTTTTGTCCCTGCTATTCTTTACATACTCAGCTTATAATAACAAGCCGTATGTGTTAATATCACAGAACGGAAGAGCCCAGAGGTCCTCTGAAGCTCGACTTCCTTCGGTGAGTTTTCTGCGGTTTTCTCACCGAATATGTCTTCAATACATATGCAAATGCGGGGAAACTCCAATTTTACAGGCCGCAGCCAATACCTTCCCATCCCTACACTCAACACCTACACTTGATCTTATAAATTTATGTTTTATTTTCCCTGTTAAATGTGTTATTGTCGTCGCTGCTGTCTACGCTCTTCGGTCATCAGTCTACAGTCCCTCAGACGGTAGTTAAGTAAGGGATAAAGAGCAAAGTAAGCTCACGAAGACTCGCCGTGCTACGTCTTTGCGCCTTCTTCACCGTCCTCTCCAGGATCGTCACCTCATATCTACCGTATTCACCATCGTCGCCACACTGAGGTCCCCGGGATGAGCGGGAGGACGCCTAACCTGAACTACGCCACCAGGGCCGCTGACATGAACGTTCGAACGCCTTTGGATAGTCACCATGCCCAACTATGGTTGATGCGATTAAAGAACAGAGATATAGAGAGAGTTAAAATTATGGATAAATTCGTACATAAAATACTTAATATAAGTATACATAGATATATATATATATATATATATATATATATATATATATATATATATATATATATATATATATATATATATATATATATATATATATATATATATATATATATATATAACACAATCACACATATGACACAACAGTGAAAAAGGTATTCCCTCAAATCACTGACAAAAGATCTACGGTGCAGTAAAATGCACACGTGTTAAAAAAATTAATATAAGTAAAAAAACTCGTTGCTTTCTTTTCTTTTTCAGCTTATAAAAATAAAGAAGATTTCGTTATTCTATTGTACGCTGAATGGGGATTTACTTTGTCCCCCATAAGAGCGTGGACGGTGTTGGGATAGAACTGAAGTCTACAGTTGGATTATAACCACCCATATTAGATCATATGTAAGTTTAAATTTAGATTACAATCACCTGTAAATCTTTCGGGTGTAGATCTCCTCTTAATCTTCACGATTTGATTATAATAACCCGTAAATTTTGTTAGATTACAATCGCCTGTCAATCTTTCTAATCAATCTGTAAATCTTCCTATTTAGATTATCATCACCCGTAAGTTTTGTGTTAGATTATAATTGCCTGTCAACCTTTTAATATTTATGTTTATATGAAAATCACCCGTGAATCTTGTGTTAGATTATAATTCCCTGGGTGATTGTATGACATTGCCGCCCGGCAATAAGCCCGCCTGATTATTTTAACAATGAAACGTTCAATAAATAAATAAATCTTGTGTTAGATTAAAATCTTTTGTAAATCTTCCGTGTTTAGATTATAATCTCCCATATGTTTTGTGTTAGATTATAATTGCTTGTCAATATTTCTTGTTCATAATCACCTTTTAATTTTTATGTTTACTTACATGAAAATCACCTGAAAATCTTGTGTTATATTAATCAACGTGAAATCACCCGTAGTTCTTGTGTTATAATCTCCTAGGTAGTCGGATAACATTGTCGCCCGACAATAAACCCACCTGGTTGTTTTTACAATGAAATTTTCAATAAATTTTAGGAACGTACGTTCCTTAAAGGAGAAACGATGAGGATGATTGTTGATAAATAAAAACTTGTCGAAATCGGAATGTGTAAAGAGGAATTTTATTAACAAACGTCGGTATTTATAATGTTTATTGAATGTGTGCGGGAATGCGCACGCGATATATCGCTGTCTTGTCTCTGCGCCTACGCCTACAATACGTTTGTTGTCGCGTGTAGGTATCCTTTTTGTTTTGGGAGACAGCGCGAAAGATGTGTTGCTTTCTCCTTTCCTCATGAAATGCGCTCTCGGTTGGTAGCGAGTTGAATGACGGACGCGTGGACTTTGTCCATTGCAGGTCTCGCATTGTGAAGCATGCGAGTTTGATGACCGGGCGAGCAAAGGTCGCCTCGTGGGTTCAGTGACCGCGCATACGGTCGCCACAAAATAAATAAGTCTTATGTTAGATTATAATCCCTTGGAAGTCTTCAGTGTTGATATTATAATCACCCATAAGTTTTGTGCTAGATAATAATCACCTGTCAATCTTTCATGTTTAGATTATAATCGCCTGTAAATCTTTTGCATTTAGATTATAATCGCCTTTAAATATTCGTATTCAGATTATAATCGCTCTCAAGACTTGTGTTAGATCATAATCCTACCTAAATCGAAATAAAAACATATTATCCATAGTCAACAAGCAAATGTCCCTGAAACGATTTTCAACAGATTTGCTTTGTGACTTATTTTTTTGTTACACCATAATTCTTCCATATTACAGTTTTGAATGTTTCTATAATACTTAATATAAATTCAATAAACAAAATTTGGTACCAATACGGATAGTAAAATTTTATCAAACGAAAAACTGCATCAAATTGAACGGTATTGCATTTGTTAACCTTTGTATGCTAATAAAGCTCAAAAGCTCGCGTTAAATACATCAATACGCACAAAGGCAGTATTCGTTAATACCAAAACAGAAAATAAACATGGATCGCTTCAAAATTCTGATAAACGCGAATAATACGCGAATTCTGTATTTGAATCATCATTATAATTTAATGTTCGTCGTTGCCATTTTCTAGTAGTATCTTGTAGTATAGGTAAAACTATTTCAGTTCAATCATACCATCAGTCACGCTGCTATCAGAAAGATATGTCACAATTCAGCGCGATTGATACTAGAAGATCAAAATCAACAACATATTTATGATGGTGACGTGTCTAAGTAACACAGAAAGAACTGCCCCAAGAGACTTCCCCTCCGGCGTCGACACACCGGAAAGAAGAAAAAAAACAGCCAGCGACTACGGACATAAGGTCTGAAAACAACTTCAAAGACGATTTACAGAATAAATTTGCTGAAGCTTTTTTATTTGGCATAGCTTTTAAAAGCACTTATTTTGTGGTACTTGATAACTGTATAAGACTAAATATAACTTACAAGTTACGGTAAATATCGATTAGATGTATGTAAGCTTATCTTTATTTTACGGTCGAAGGACCTTTTCCATAAATATTAGGTGTTAACATAAGTTGTGTCCGTTTTTTTTTTTCAAATTTAAAAATGAGCACCAAAAGTAAAACAGAATGGTAAAGATTATAGGTCATTCGAAAGAAAATTTTCTTCTCTGCAAGATATTGTACTTGCTTTTACGTTACATATATTATTTTATTTGATTACAAGCCTTCAAAATGGAATGTCAAGTAGACGAAAGGGAGCATTTTCGACACCTCCTTCTGTTCGCGTTCAATCGAGAGAACAAAACCGTCAAAGCTGCTCGCGATATTTGCGAAGTGTAAGGTGAAGATGTAATGAATTAAAGGACTGTTCATCAATTGTTTTTGCGTTTCAAAGACGGTAATTTCGACCTAAAAGACATGGAGCGTTCCGAATGACCGGACTTCGATGAGGACCGCTTAAGCCATATTATTCATGAAGATCCCCTTCAAACCAGCGTGGAATTGGCTGAGCAGATGAATTGTAGTCACATGACTGTATACCGCCATCTTAAATCAATGGGAAAAGTCCAGAAGTTCGGCGCTTGGGTTCTACATGTTTTGAGTGAAAACAACAAAAAATCAATTGTCGAACGATCACTGAGAATATCCTTTTACCCTAATTCTCCTTTTCTACTCTTTCTTATTTTCGAAAAAAGTTCTTCGAACCTTTAACTCTACCACTATTGGTCATTGCTTTATATATTTTACTCAATTTTTTTTTTTACTTACAGTTAAGTTGGTTGGTTGAAATAATTTCTGAATCGTAATAAGCTGACCTCTTCTTCTTCTTCTCAGTGTCATATCAGACCCCCCAACGTTGAATATCACCTGATAATAGACATCTTTGTCCCCGGCAGCCCGAAAAAGATCTCCAACGCCCCTTATACAAGTCCAATCACGTACATTACGGAGCCAGGATACATTACGGAGCCTCCGGCCAACACCTCTTTTACCTTCTATTTTGCCTTGGATGATCAGGTGCAGTAATTTGTACTTTGCTCCTCTAAGTACATGACTCAAGTAGGACACCTTTCGGATTTTAATATTAGTCAGCAACTCTCTATCAACTTTGGCTCTTAGAAGAACCCTCGTGTTGCTGACCATATCCGTCCAGGGTATCCGTAGCATTCTCCAGTGCATCCACATTTCGAATGCTTCCAGTCGGTTCATACTATCAACTTTGAGGGTCCATGATTCCACTCCATGCAATAACACTGACCAAACGTAGCATTTGACTAACCGTTGTCGTAGAATATGCTTCTCATTTTATTGAAAGCCGCACGAAATTATTAAATTCTGCACTTGACTTCAGTTTTTGGATCGAGCCCACCTGATCTACGAGTACATAGTTAACTTTATTCACAAAAAAATTAAAATATTACGCAGGAAATTAATCAAAATATTTACAGCAAAACATAAATTAATTTGATATAACTAAAGTCATACATGTCCTTATATCCATAAATACTAGACTGAAAAATTGCCTGAGTTATTCGAAAGGAGACGCTCATTGTTGGGTTCGAACTGGCGAGCTTCCGCACGAAGCTCCAGTACGTTACCTCGTGGCCATAAACCTCATTTATTATATATTCAGCATAGAAAACCATAATGTAATTACGTGTAAATGCATTTTTTATGATTTTAAAGTTATCTCACGAAACTGAACCATGCTAACGATGGAGCAAGTGTTAGGTTAGTTTCTATCTGGTGCCATTGCCTAACACCATGGACAGTAAAGGGGATGGTTACGCACCACTTGGTGTACCGAGAAGCCATACTGTCGACACGGGGATTACAAAAAGCAGTTTGTCGCTGTCGTTCTACAGGGGAAATTGATATTATAATATGTCCGGCTTTTCTTGTAAGTCCCTTTATGAACTAGACGTACTAACGATTCAATCAATGATTCGAATAATGAACCGAATATAATCATAAATGAAATACAAACGTAATCTAAGTCAATCACAAATGAAACACAGAGAAAACATACATAATTTAATATATATTAACCATACATCAATCCTGCTTACACTCCTTAATGACTTTCATTTGTGCTCTATTATGTGTATTTCTTGACTATCATTTGTACTCAATTATGTGTACTTAATAACTTTCATTTGTACTCCATCATACATATGTATTTTATAACTTTCATTTACACTCAATCATGTGTACTTCATTTGTACTCCATCATGTGTACTTTATAATTTTTCTTTGTATTTCATCATCTCTACTTTAGAACTTTCACCTGTACTCCATCATGTTTAATTCATAACTTTTATTTCTACTCCATAACTTTCATTTACACTATATCTTGTGTAACATACTTAATAACTTTCATTTATACTCCATAACGTATCTTCATAATATTTTAATTTGTACTCCGAAAGGTGTAATTCATAACTTTCATTTGTACTTCACATTTTTCATTTGTACTCCATCAAGTGTACTATATAATTTTCATTCGTACTCCATATTTGTATTCCACATATACTCCAGCTGTATGGTAACATTCCTTAATTTTAATAACTAATAACTGCGACCGGATCTTCAATGACAGATCCAGATGGAAGGAGACCATTAAAAGGGTCATCGACGATTGTCGCTATCCTGAGACATAAGAGACAGGACGACGGAGAGACTGAAATAAACGGGAAATCTTTCTATAGATAGTATTTCTTATTCAGGTCTTAAACTTTCGAATCTTAGGGACAAGTCGAGACTAAAATCAAACTTACTTAGTAGATCTCTAATTTTGAAGAATCCGCTACGTGCCATCTTTGATTTTACTTTGATCTTTTGAGACTGGTCCCATTGATCATTCAGCCAGCATCCAGGCATATTTATATTGTTGGACACTCTCAACAATTTCATTATTTACATCAAAAGATACCCTTGTCTGTATTTTCCTTTTACTGATATTCATAAATTTTGCCTTTGATGTGTTCAGTCTCCATCCCTTTTCATTACGACCTGTATAAACCCTTTTCATTAATACTTGTAGACTATAAATTATCTGCATGACAAATGGCATCGTATGCATAACATACCATCACGCCATTTTCCAACTGGAAACAGAAAGTCATAATTTTTTGTGAAAGTGGCATCAGGCATTCTATTTTTTTAATAATTTAACCATCTGGTTCAATTCATTATTTGTAGTTAAGGTGTTAACGCTGTGGATGTATAAACACATTGTAACTTGTTTAGTAAAACACTGTTTATTCTACTTAATATAACAGAAACTTGTTTGGTAAACACTGTTTATTCTACTTAATATAACGGAAACTTGTTTTGTAAACACTGTTTATTCTACTTAATATAACAGAAACTTGTTTAGTAAACACTGTTTATTCTACTTTATATAACAGAGACTTGTTTAGTAAACACTGTTTATTCTACTAAATATAACAGAAACTTGCTTAGTAAACACTGTTTATTCTACGTAATATAACAGGTACTTTTTTAGTAAACACTGTTTATTCCACTTTATATACAAAACTGAATTATATTCGAACTGGTACCGACATACACAAGCATCTAACGGCAATCACTCGGGTGCGATATTGTGCGTGGAAGGAGGCAGGACACAACTTCAGCAAGCAGTTATTTGTGCTCACCTGATGATGAGGGGAAAACCTTGAAACCGGTAAGGCTATACCGTTATATTAATATGAATAAATAGTGTTTTGCTAAACAAGTAATATTTGGTTTAATAAATGACATTTTACAATAAGAAAATATCGATATGTTTGAAATTTTACTAAATATAACGAAAATTTACCAAAAATAAAGATTTTTAAAATGATTAAATATTTCGCGAATGTCGCAATTATGAAATAAACTGATGAGCTCCGTGGCCTGGTAAGTAAAACATTTGTCTCCCAATCTAGAATTCGAATAGTTCGAATCCCTTTTTTTTAAGTTTCCCATCTAGTGTTCACTTAAGGCTTCTTTAACATCTTTCTGATTGGTTGGAAGATATTGCCACGTGGCGATATGTCCGCCAGGTTTTACTTTGTACAACGAAAGTATAATGCAATACAATACAAAATAAACACATTTAAATGACGGAAAATTCTCAACTCTCAAACAGAACAAATCAAGAAATAAAGACTTTAAATATCTTAGATAAATAAATATAGGTTTATTGATGGCAACATAGTATGTACACATTTAAATACATTCCAAAATCACATATACTCGTATATCTCAAAATAAATAGCAGAAAATGAATTTAAGAGAGAAGCAATCAAAAGATCTGGGCTCATCTCATAACATCCCCCCGGCCGAGATACACCCGATCCAATAAAGGGCGAGCGCAGTCGTGAGCACACCAGATGTTTTTCAGCCAACCCCCTTGTGCACAGTTTCAGGAATACCTAAAAATCTTCTAAATCATATTTAACTTGAACAATTCTGTCAAAAAATAACAAATAACGCCTGGCAACTACAACAGCACCCGAGCGTGATGTATGTTTAAAGTGAACGTGAAATTAAAAAAGAAATGATTAAAATAATAAAACCTAAGAAATATATAAAGGTCTCTCACACTTGCAAAATTCAAATAATACAAAATTTAACTAACAAAACTCCACGACCCATATTCATAAAGGGTAGCGAATTACAAAAACAAAGAATTATTTTGAATAGATCTGTATGTATAATTAAGTATGCAGAAACAGAGGTCTCGGATGCGATTTTTAATTAGAAAAACACGCCAAACAACGAGAACGAACACATGAAAATCATTTGCCACGAGGAATATTTATGAGGTAGGTTAACGAACCATAAACCGTATTCTGTGTGGTTTTAATAAAATTAACGCGAAATTATATTTATTTCTCAACTAGAATTTTAGGAGAATGTTGTCTGCTGAAAAGTATGAATTTTACTAATTTTGAAATAAAACAATTAAATAAAATCCTCCATGTATATTTTTTTAATATTTTTTTAAAGTTAACTTTGCTGCCCATGCGGTGAGACTCTGGAATAAGTTATAAACTTATGTTAGGACTCTGGAATAAGTTATAAACAATAACATTTCATGTAGGAAACTTAAATGAACTTTGTTCATAGTTATAATATATAACTTAGATTATTTTTTAATATATTTCTTTGCATGTAGGTATAGCCTTTGGCAAATGTTTGTGAAGGGTCTTTCAAATTGAGCGATTTTTTTAATTCAATTTTTTTTTAATTCTTGAATAAAACACACAATTTGCTTTGATTTCAAAAAACTTTTTATTGGTCATTGAAGTATAATGTATGATATTTAAACACAAAAAATAACGTACGCTAAATATCCGCTTTCTGCAGCTCCACAGATGTCCTCTCTTTTGTCAAAAATTTCGATAACATTTTGGCATAATTGCGGTTCTAACTCACCAATAAGGCGAATAATTTGGTTTTTCGGCTAAGGAATTGATTGCGAATCATTTTTATAGACTTGTTTTTTCACGTAACCCTAGAAAAAATAGTCCAACGGTGTCAGATCACATGATCTTGGTGGCCAATTAACGTCACCGTTTCCGGAGATTACAATACATAAAATAGTTTAACGATTTGAACGCGTTGTTGTTTTGTATACGACTCAATTTTTATAAATGTCATACATTACACTTTTCAAATATTACAAGACCCAGGCATGTTTGCGACGCCATCTGTGTTTTATCCAAGAAAAAAAAGACGCTCAATTTGAAAGACCCTTTATTATAGATAACTTGAATAAACAAATTTAAAAAATGTACGTGGATATGGGTCTGTTGCCTTTCATTTGTCGTGTTCCCAGTAAACTACCGCTTCATCACTCTTCTTTTTTACATCATCCTTTACTGTCCATTCACTATGGAACAAGTTACAAACCAATGTTAGACTCGCTCCGTCCTTGGCATCCTTTAAGAAGCGACTGAAAAAAACTCTTACTTTCTAGTCTTCCGTCAGCATTTAGCGATGTCATTTTGAGTGTCCTCCATCAGCATTTTGGGATTTCAAAAGTCAGGGCAAGGTGTACCCAGAATGCTCTCGCCACTTCAAACACGACAACGTGTCGAATGTTTACGATAGTTTTTGGACCTCTGCACAAACAACAAAAATGATGTTTTGAGCCGAATTGTTAAAATATGAATCTTGAATTCATCATTATGAGCCTAAGTTGAAGAAGGCACACAGCCCCCTGAGGAGTTCAAAGTATCGCAATCGGCTGGAAAAATCATGGCTACAATGTTTTGGGATGCGGGAGGCATACTGCTGATAGATTACAAAGATAAGGGCATCACAATAACTGGAAAGTACTATTTTAGTCTGCTGATGTAGTTGAAAGAAGCTGTGAAGGAGAAAAGAAGAGGAAAATGGACAAAGGGGTGCTTCTTTTGCATGACAATGCACCCGTGCATCAAAACAATTCTGTATTGACTGCTCATCACAACTGTGGCTTCCAAACATTAAATCTCCCTCCCTACAGCCTAGACTGGGCTCCGTTTGACTATTATGTGTTTCCAAATAAGAAAAAAGAACTTAGAGGGAAGAAATGTATGAACTCAGTGCACACTGTTCTACAGCATTTATTCAAATTCTTTCAGTATTTTTCCATGGCCACGTTTCACTTTCATACATCTAAATTGACATTAGACTTCTGTTGTGGACTGTCAACTTAGTAGATTTTGATACGAGTCCGAATCCAAAATATATGTTTAAGTGGTCAATTGACTTTGTTTATTTTCGCTACATTCCGTTCAATATCGTTCAGTCTGATTAACACTTAGACTTAGCCTATAAAAACATCTTTCTGGTTGGTTGGAAGAGATTGCCACATGGCAATTAACTCGACATATTTAAAAAAATATCAATCACTGCTCTTCCATCATCATATAAAATAAGTTAATGTCTTCCAATTCCAGTATGTGTAAGTAAATTAGATATTAATCAAGTGTTACATATTTTAACGGTTTCCCAATGTATGTGTATAACTCATTTCCAACCCATGTTTTATTTACCCGACTCTTTTTTTTGCACACTTTGCAAAAAACACTACCCAACTCCTTCTAGCGAATATTTGAGGCATAATGACTCGCGAATTCCGTCAGGCCTACATATGGTACCTCACGACAGGATCTGAAGATCGAGGGTGAAGGAAAGACAGGAGTCAAGAAATGTCGTTAACTTTATCAGCGACATACTTTGGCAGGGTCTCTCCCTCGAAGGAATCTGATACAGGAAATGTAAGGAGGTTCCGGGAGTATGTAACACGATTCCTCATCCCTCATTTTTAAGGCTGTATACAGTGTAACTGTTACTTAATGCGAAAATTTTAAGAAAGTAAATATTTGCAGAGGAAACTGTCATGAATTGAATTCTGTATCAAAATATTTATTCAAATTGACGACCTTCGTGATCTTGCGGTAAGACGCTCATCTTCCGGATTGCCACGTGAAAGACATTGCCACGTGGCAATAATCCCGCCAGGTTGTACTGTATACTAAAAAAGTTCAAGATATCAAATGCAGTAACTTTACAAAGTAAAAGGTATGAAAATTCTCAATTAGGAAAATGAAAATTGAAGGCTTTAATAGTTGTATATATCATACAAGTTAAAAAATCTATCCAAGGATGTGCAAAAATGCCTATTTATATTCTATTCCATCACGCCTTGTATCTTACAAGGTAGGCAGAGAAAATGAATTGCGATACACGTAAATTCTGTGACGAATTATTGTTCAAAGCATTTCATCTGGTTGAGGGGTGAGGGGTGAGGGAGGCATGGGACTCCTTGACTCCTGTCTTTCCTTCAGCTCCCAACCGTTGAAGCGTGTATATCGGTACAAGTTCGAACAGCATTTAGTCTTGTTTGTGCTCCTCTGAAGATGAGGTGAAAGCCTTGAAACCGGTAGGGTTGTACCGTCACAAAAAAGTGGAATAAACAGTTTTTGATAAAAATAAATTACAATGTCTTTAAACCTCCACAACGTTAATGCCTTAACTATAAACAACATTATTTTCCTTAGTCGGTCCGTGTATCTCATTTTGATTTTATCGACTATCGTTGGAGATCCTTGATCTTCGATCCTCATAAAGTGATTGTCTTTGTTCAGCGTTTATAGTTTGTCGTCGTAGCTAGTGTTGTTCTATTTTTCATCGCCTTACAGAAACACGCTATTCTTTTGTCAATTTGGTTCTTTCAGGAATTATTGAACATATTATTTATAGTTAAGGCATTAACTTGTTGTGGAGGTTTAAAGATATTGTAATTTGTTTTCTCAAACACTGTTTATTCCACTTTTTTGTAACGGTATAACCCTACCGGTTTCAAGGCTTTCACCTCATCTTCAAGGGAGCACAAACAAGACTTGTTATATAAACAATGTTTGTTAAAAATAATTACAAAAAAAATTGGACAGTTTTTTGAACCGAACACCAAATGTTACAAACTTTATGCATTTATTAAGTAAAGAAAAATTAAGTTTTTTTGACTTTCAAACATAATCAAACGTGTGCAATGTTTCACTTAATAATTACCTCATTTTCCAATGCGCACGTACTTAGAAATGTGTGAATTCTATCAAATATATATGTGTAAATAAGTGCTGAAAAAAAATAAAGTAGCGATAGAAAACAGAGGCAACGAGGCACTACAACATATACTGTATCAAGTCCAAATCACGTGTTTTTGCGTGATCGATATATTTTCCTAAAAAGGACATTACTGACATCTAGTTAATATTTTGGTAAACCATTCAACTTTTGAAAGATAGTTTTTTTTTTATTTCTGGTTCCTTATTTCTAGCATGGATATTAATACCCTAGACCAGGGGTCGGCAAACCACGGCTCGCGAACCACATGCGGCTCTTTTCATAGACATTTTCGACTCTTCAATTCCAGCTTCACCAATGCAAGGAACTGTGGAGCAACAAATTCACAAATCTGACCAGACGCTTGGAAGAGCTCGAAAGAGAGTATTCCAATTTGATCAGCATAAGGAGACAGCTGAGAAACAAATGTCTAAAGTAGAAACAATTATATTTGATACGTCGAATAGTTGGCCTGGAATATATGACACAATAAAAAAACTAGCATTTGCCATACTCACAATCTTTGAATCTACCTATTTATGCGAACAAACATTCTCTTCCATGAATCAAATAAAAAATAAGTAAAGAAATGCATACATTAACCGACGACAATTTACAATCATGCCTAAATATGAAAACAAGTAGTCACTTGCCAGACATAGCAAAGCGATGCGAGGTCACCGTTCTAACTAGTAGACTTTACAATCATGCATAAAAATGAAAATAAGTAGTGACTTGCCAGACATAGCAAAGCGATGCGAGGTCACCGTTCTAACTAGTAAACTTTACAATCATGCCTAAATATGAAAACAAGTAGTGACTTGCCAGACATAGCAAAGCAATGCGAGGTCACCGTTTTAACTAGTAGACTTTACAATCATGCCTAAATATGAAAATAAGTAGTGACTTGCCAGACATAGCAAAGCGATGCGAGGTCACCGTTCTAACTAGTAGACTTTACAAAGCCCAAAAAGTGTTTTATTAGTGTTTAGATATGGTATTTGGGTTATCTTGTTTAATAAGTAGTGCACTGAGCTACTGAAGCTTATAACTCCCATATATAATATTATATTCTATTTAGGTTATCTTGTTTAATAAGTAGTGCACTGAGCTACTGAAGCTTATAACTCCCATATATAATATTATATTCTATTTGGGTTATCTTGTTTAATAAGTAGTGCACTGAGCTACTGAAGCTTATAACTCCCATATATAATATTATATTCTATTTAGGTTATCTTGTTTAATAAGTAGTGCACTGAGCTACTGAAGCTTATAACTCCCATATATAATATTATATTCTATTTAGGTTATCTTGTTTAATAAGTAGTGCACTGAGCTACTGAAGCTTATAACTCCCATATATAATATTATATTCTATTTAGGTTATCTTGTTTAATAAGTAGTGCACTGAGCTACTGAAGCTTATAACTCCCATATATAATATTATATTCTATTTAGGTTATCTTGTTTAATAAGTAGTGCACTGAGCTACTGAAGCTTATAACTCCCATATATAATATTATATTCTATTTAGGTTATCTTGTTTAATAAGTAGTGCACTGAGCTACTGAAGCTTATAACTCCCATATATAATATTATATTCTATTTAGGTTATCTTGTTTAATAAGTAGTGCACTGAGCTACTGAAGCTTATAACTCCCATATATAATATTATATTCTATTTGGGTTATCTTGTTTAATAAGTAGTGCACTGAGCTACTGAAGCTTATAACTCCCATATATAATATTATATTCTATTTAGGTTATCTTGTTTAATAAGTAGTGCACTGAGCTACTGAAGCTTATAACTCCCATATATAATATTATATTCTATTTAGGTTATCTTGTTTAATAAGTAGTGCACTGAGCTACTGAAGCTTATAACTCCCATATATAATATTATATTCTATTTAGGTTATCTTGTTTAATAAGTAGTGCACTGAGCTACTGAAGCTTATAACTCCCATATATAATATTATATTCTATTTAGGTTATCTTGTTTAAATAAGTAGTGCACTGAGCTACTGAAGCTTATAACTCCCATATATAATATTATATTCTACTCTTCTAAGTAGCCTACGACTTGTATTGTAAATTTAAGTTTTAAATAAAAATCATGATTTTATCTCGTTTTTTTTTCGTCACTAATATTTATATACGAGTACAATAGCTACAGTGAAAATTAATGTTGCAGCTCTATGAACATTGTAAGATTCAGTTTACTTAATATTTGGTTCTCCAGTAGGAAAGCAGCAAATAGCAAACATAAACACTTTGTAAAAAAACTATGTGGTATATTTATATCTTATGATAACAAATAAAGTGTAGGATACTGTATTATCGACTAGAAACGTTTTAGGCGCCATCTATCTAAACAAATACAACATAATGTTGCATTTAGTAAAAATAATACACTCACAAACAAGAATATTTTTTTAAAACTTTAAAATTAATTCAAATGTGAAGAGATTGGATATGAAATTATTTTTAATAATTACTTTGTTATTATTACTACTGCTTTTTGTATGTACATGTTAGTTTAAGGTTTTTTTTTTTAAATTTTGTCACTTATTTTAAGTATCGTAATTTGTTTTATCAAACGCTGTTTATTACACTTTGTAAAAAAACTATAACTTTGTAAAAAAACTATGTGGTATATTTATATCTTATGATAACAAATAAAGTGTAGGATACTGTATTATCGACTAGAAACGTTTTAGGCGCCATCTATCTAAACAAATACAACATAATGCTGCATTTAGTAAAAATAATACACTTACAAACAAGAATATTTTTTTAAAACTTTAAAATTAATTCAGATGTGAAGAGATTGGATATAAAATTATTTTTAATAATTACTTTGTTATTATTACTACTGCTTTTTGTATGTACATGTTAGTTTAAGGTTTTTTTTTTTTAATTTTGTCACTTATTTTAAGTATCGTAATTTGTTTTATCAAACGCTGTTTATTACACTTTATATACAAGACCGTGTCTTGTTTGTGCTCCCTTGAAACCGGTATAGTTATACAGTTACATAAAGTGGAATAAACAGTGTTTGATAAAACAAATTACACTGTCTTTAAACCTCCACAGTGTTAATGCCTTGACTATAAATAATATATTTAACATAAAATATAATTTTTAGTAGTGATATTATCTTGTATTTTATACATTTGTTTGTAAAATACACTTGTGTCGTAAATTAATTAAATAAATAAATAGATCTATTGTAGATCGTTCAGCCAGAAGAATCATTTTGCAATAGTGTGAGTAACAAAGTACATTTTAAGCTTTCGAATTTTTTTTAATTATACATAACATTAGACAAAAATCGCACTAATATGTTAGATTGCAGCACCCTTCCGACCGATCCCTAATTATTATCAATCATTACCAAATTTTAAAACAATCTCCTTTGCTTGGCCCGAAAGCGGTTTTCCCTTTCCTAATTTCGACAGGGTAGTGTTTTTCTAATCACCGAGTATTTTAACAACAATACAAACGTGCGCTCTACGCGAACCAATCGTGTGGCATTCTAAAACCAATACCACTACATAAGTTGAGAGTTTTACTCACACTATTGCAAAATGACTCTTCTGGCTAAATGATCTATAATTACTAGCTCTTCATACAATAAGATTTCCTTGAAAAACAAGCCGGACAGTAGAAACATGTGTCTTGGTTTCGATCGAGTTTTAAAGTGTTAAATTTTTTTTTTATTTCTTAATTTTTTACAACGTACAACAGTTTATCTCAATCAATTAAAAATGAATTGCAGACTCAATATTCAAAATCGTGATTAAAAACCACTCAACACCCCATCACATTGGGGTCCAGACTCCCTTTAAATTTGGGTGTGTAACCTAAAAGGAAGGTATCCACAAGTTGAGGGGAGATATCCAGCTAAAACGCAATCTAGGGGAGGGTTAGGCTAACGCAATATCAAAATTGCTGACTACAACGGCACCAGGGCCGTAGTTTTAAAATACAAAATATATGCGTTGCACGCGGATGGACAATTTTACGGGCTATCGAAGCCTGTGCCCTAAATTTATATTTATTAATATAAACATCAGTTATCAAGAACCGTTTCTTTTTTCAAGTATTTTTATTTTATAAAGCAATCTATAACATAACATATGTTATTATATACATTTGCTAAATACTATGCATGTACACAAATTTACTACTTAAGAACTAAAAAAAATATCTAATTTCAATAATATAAGCTAATTTAATTTTAAATTCCTAAATCTAATTTTTTATTGAAAAAAAATCTTAATGTTTAACATTTTTAGAAATAGTAAACACCTATATATTAACTTATAACTAGATAACAATTCTTAAAACTAATTATTTAACATGTATTGTATTACACTTTCGTTGTATACAGTTCAACCTGGCGGGTTTTTTGTAATGTGGTAATATGTTCCAACCAACCAGAAAGATGTTAAAGAGGCCTTAAATGAAAACCAGACTGAAATCATTTAACGAATCTGGGTTGCAACGGGAATCGAACCCGTAACCTTTAAGTTCAGAGACAAGCATCTAACCAACTAGGCCACGGAGTTTACAATAGTTCGTAATATTCTCATCTCGGTTGTTCGAAGAAGGCTACTGTTTCTGGTTTCAACATTGTAGGTCCTTCATAAAAAAAAACATTTTGAATAATCTTAATATTTTATTTCATAGTAATAATAAACCGCTATAAACTAATTTATAACTAGATAACAATTCTTACAAATAATTATTTTAATACTGAATATTTAACACGTGCATGTCTACTCGTTAAGACTACTTGTATTTCATCACATTCACTCACACACCTTGGTCATCCTTGCTAGTACTGTAGATAGACTAGTCAGGCAACAGATTATGCTTCGAAAGCCTGTGCATATAACTGAAAGGTTGGACGAACTTTCTCCCGGTAGCCCCCAGGGCAGCGATTAGACTTTTATTAAAATTGGTGACAGTTTCTCCTTTTCAAGATATTTATTTAAAAATTACAGACCCATTCATATTAACACAGTATATTTTTATGCCAAAAATTAAATAATGCCTGTCTTGACACCCCCATGAACTTTATTTACAATAAATTCATAATTAAACCCATCTACATGCTAAATACACATGAATTTATTTATTTAACACTTTCATGCAAATACATTTGGCAGGTTTATTGCTTAAAAACTATTTCTTCCAGCTAACCAACTTGTGTTTCACAATTTTTAATAGTATTTATGACCACGTCTTTAAATAAATACATGAAAATTATATTTGAGAAGGAAAATTAAAATAAAAGATAAATTTCAAAGAAAATGGGGATGATAAAATTGTATGGGATTTAAGGGTGAGATATTTTGAGATAAATAATGTTTTTTTTTATATTTTTAAATAAAATAAATAAAAACACTTATTTTATATTCACCACTGTTTTATTTGGGTTCACAACCGGTTTTAAAGACCTCCGTCTTTTTCGTCAGGTAAAAATTAACTAAATTATGTCTAAAATACATTTATTCTAATTGTAACAAGTACATGAGAGGGGGAGAAAGTCAGTGGTTAATAATTGTAGGGGAGTAGGTAGGCATCAAAATGATGGATTTTGAACACGAAACATATTTAGCAGAGGATTGTTATTAAAATTAACTTTGTTGTTTATAATGTTGAGACTTAATTTAATGTTTTTTTTAATCTCCAGAATTTCTAAGTTATCCAGCTGCAATCCCCCCATGATTGAATTCAAACGAATGTTTTTTTTTCGATTAAGTAGATGACCAACGCGGTTCGATCGCGGTCGTCTTCGTAACTTACAATATAACGTGCGATGTTGCTAAATCTCATAACGCTCATGCACTTATCAACGCAGTCGGTACCGGTCTGCCCTCGAAGTGTGTTCTTGTGTGATTCACCTCCTGTTTTTCTCCCGGTGAGCACACAGCTGTAGCTATAACTCAGAAAGGTAATTTGGAAAGACATTTTGTATCTTTCCATAGTAATTATCAGTCGGAATATTCGTTACACAGTGATTCAAGAAGTAGTAAAATTAAAGAGTTCAAGTCTATGTTATTAACACAACACAATGTGTTTAAAATATTTATTTTAAAATCACTTGCAATGACTACCGTATCATTCAAAGTCAGCTATCTTTAAGCAAAAAATGTAAGTCATTTTCTGATGGAGAATTATTGTTTATTTATTTATTATTACACATGACAAGAAACATACACAATTTGCGAAAAAAACAACAGGTAATTTGATTTGGACATACAATTTTACTGGATTTGGGTTTGTTGCTTTTCATTTGTCGTATCCCCAGTAGTGTATCTCACTGAGGATATTTAGCATGAAAAAATAAATCGATACTTCTTTCCGATTTTTGATTACACAAAAACAAAACCCCGTTGCACGCTCTCGTCAACCTGACAAACAGTGACACTCAACTACAACTGGAAACATCTTGCGAAATTCAACTCCTCACACATCATCACTCCAGAAAGACCAAAAATATTCATCCCACAATATACCGCACACAATCATAAGAATAAAAATTAAAATTAAAACAAAAAAATATATATACAGAAACACAAATACAAAAACAACGAAAATTAAAACAACAAGAAGAAACCCACCCACACTCACGAGCTCACAGAAATCTTTTCCACTCGTCATTCATCCTGAAAGCCCAAGTACTCAAAATCCTGTCGCAATAACAACCACGCTCCGATCGACTGTCTAAATGGGTTTCCTACCTTTACCTTTATTGAAGTCGGCACGCCATTGTATGTAATGGGAGCCAAATAATTAGTAAAGTAACTTTTCTTGAAATTAACATTATTATTTGTTAATATGTTAAATCTCACGAATTTGAAAGGCAAATCACGACTTTTTTTAAGTAAAAAGCCAATCGCGACAGCAAACAAGTTGGCCACCCCTGTCCTATCCTCCGTGGTTGCAGTCCTAAGACTGGTTTGCAGCAATTTCAACTCTTCTCCTCCATTCCCCCCTGTCCTATAGTACTCTTATATTTGAACTGCGGAGGAACCCAAACTGCAGAAGCATATTAAAATTTAGTTCTTATTAGATAATATACGTTTCGAAGGATATCGGTACTGTTAAATCTTTTTGCCAATATATTAACTAAACCCCAATATTTCAATAATAAATAAATAAACATACGTTTTTTTTTTCTTTCGTGGTTGCAGTCCTAAGACTGGTTTGCAGCAATTTGAACTCTTCTCCTCCATTCCCCCCTGTCCTGTGCGGCTCTTTTTAAGTCTGTGTATGTTGAGCAGCGCACGTCCACCAACAGGTCCTCCAGGTACTCTCGGCGTGGGCGTCCCCTAGAGTTTGTCCCCTCGGTCATGCCCTCCATTATGGCATGCAAGAGGCCCTCTTGTCGTATTATATGCCCGATCCATCTTGCACGCCTTTCGGACAGGATCCTGAGCAGGTGCCTTCCTCCTTCGATTCGTTGGAGAACCTCTTCATTTGTGATGCGGTCTCTCCAGGAAATTCCTAATAGTCTTCTATAGGACCACATCTCAAAAGCCTCTATTTACGTATATATACGTTTATTGCCTATATATACGTTTATTGATAACATATTGTATGAACATATATAATATATAACATATATACAGTACCCGGCGGTAAGTAATACACATCGAGCTTAACACTTGCCTTACTGTGCTAAAAAAAATGCTAGCCACTGTGCTGGACGCTTAGCGTCCAGTTAAAAATTTATTTTTTAAATTATAAAAATCGTTTTATTACATATTAAAACGTTGAATAGTATAATATAGGTGCAAGAAATGAAAAAAATAAGTACATTTGAAGAAATAAAATAAAATATGAGTCCTGGTCACTCGCTATCTATCACAGGGCGGCAAGTGTTATGAAAGAGACTGTCGGCCATAATCGGCTAACTTAGGCTTTATAGAGCGTCGTCTCTGTCCCTAGAACGCTTGACAACGTCTGACAAATCGCGACGGAACACGTGTATGAATGACAGAGATGACGCTCTACGAAGCCGAAGTTAGCCGATTAAGGCCGACAGTCTCTTTCTTAAGCCCGATGTGTATTACTTGCCGCCGGGTACTGTAACATATACATTCCAAAATTGCATATAACATATCATCATAATCATCATCATTGTCAACCAGGGTCGATCCACTGCTGGATGAAGGTCTCCCCAAGTTGACTCCAAACAGTTCGGTCCTTTACTCGCCTATGCCACGTGATGCTGCCATGCTTCTTGATTTCGTCCATCCAGCGTACCTTCGGTCTTCTTCTGGGCCTCTTTCTGCCTCTTGGTTACCATTGGATTATTTCGGATGTCCATCGGGAGTCTGACATTTTGGCTACGTGTCCGGCCCATTGCCACTTCATTCTTTTGCACACCTGTATAACGTCTTCTACCTTTGTTATATTGCGAATCCAGGTGTTTTGTTATCATATAACATATATCTCAAGATATGTATGATAGCTGAAAATACATTTAAAAGGAAAGCTATCAAAATGTCTGAGCTTATCTCATAACATCCCCCAGTTGACATACACACCGCCAATATAGAGCGAGTCCGGCCAAGAGGACATCAGATGTTGTTCAGCCTACATCCTTGTATACGTAGATTAAGAAGAAAAAACAGGAAATTAAAAAAATGGTGGAAAAAAATAAAAAAGTAAAGTGTATATATCATGCAATCAGATTTCATATACAGGCAGCAATACCCCTAGAGAGGGCCCAGAACACCATTAGTTAAAGGTGGTCGACCCAAGGATGGGGAGAAAGAAGATGCTTGATATTAGTGGTTGATGAAGTGGCTTACGATGAAGATGGCTTGGGTATATTTTGTCGAGTCACTTATATTCTAAAACACGAAGTCTGTTAATTACCATTGACATCGCTCCTGCATAATATTGTGCAGAAATGTGTCTTAGGAGGGTCGGAGGATTATCATTTTATAGATGCTGGTGCTGACGAGTTGAAAATAAGAAGATTAATGAATTGGTTACTGTACTAAATACTGGAAAGGCAGAACTATCACCATCATAACGAAAATGTTCCAAGTTAAGTCTCTCGTCTTCGCAATATTCATGTATGGCACGGAGACTTGTACTCTGAGAGCCAGCGAAAGGCGTAGAATAGATACATTTGAAATGTGGTGCTTAGGAAGGACGTTACTTCCTTGGAGAGCAAGGCAAACTAACGCCTCCTTTCTCGAAATACTGAGAATACTGACAGATGGTCGACAATATGCCTTCAACAAATCTTTTGACTTTTGGCACATTGCTCGTAGCCAAGGATACAGTTTGGAGAGGTATATGGTTACTGGATGAGTGGAAAGACGACGCATAACAGGAAGAATCTAAATCTAAATCAGAGGATATCATGGGAGTCACGATGCTAAGTCATGAACTACATGACAGTATGGATGACCTGTAATGACCTGTATAACGACCTATGGATGACCTGTAAATTATTAACTTTACTGAAATAACGCTTTAGAAATGCGTCTACCGAAAATGATGCGTGGACTTTCGATGAATGACAGAATACAGAATTTATATTTTGTCTGGCAGCTATAGCAGCGCCCGAGCGAATTATGATTTATTTTATATTATAATGAAACATCAAATGACAGTTTCATATATTTATTTATTTATTTAACACTTTTATTGAAAATACAATCTGGCGGGCTTATTGCCAGGCGGCAATCTCTTCCGACCAACCAGACAAAAGTAAATGGAGCAAGTTACGTGGTCGCATAAATCATTGAAATGACTCTCCATCCCACGAAATCCATAAACATATACGTGAGCACATGCCCACGAAACCCACAAAGACGGACAGTCACCCGAACATTATTTTTCATATAAAGTGAGATATCATCAATCAAAGGGAAAGGAAGGGATGGTGGAGAGGAAAGGAAAAGAAAAATCAGGAATGAAACACGTTATTTTACTGACTAGAAATTAAGAGGTTTTTCAGTCGCTTCTTAAAGCATGCCAAGGACGGAGCGAGTCTTATATTGGTTTATAACTGATTCCAGAGTCTCACTTCATGGACAGTAACGGACGACGTAAAAATAGAGGAGCGGTAAATTGGAAAGGCCAATAAACAATCTCATCATATAGTGACATTTAGAGAGCGAATTATCCTTAAAGGCGCTCTAGCCCGGAACTTAACCCCACTATTGTTAAACAAATCCTATCTGGCAGCTATAGCAGCGCCCGAGCGAATTATGATTTATGTAATATGATAATAAAACATTCAAAGGACAATTTCTTATAGTGCCATTTAGAGAGCTAATTATACTTAAAGGCGCTCTAAATTGGAACTCAACCCCACTATTGTTAAACAAATCCTATCTGGCAGCTATAGCAGCACCCGAGCGAATTATGATTTATGTAATATGATAATAAAACATTCAAAGGACAATTTCTTACAGTGCCATTTAGAGAGCTAATTATCCTTAAAGGCGCTCTAGCACCTGAACGTGTGTAAATATCAACATCAAAATCTAAAATATCAACAACTACAAACAATCGGCACAATTCAAAAAACAGAACAAAAGTCAACGTAAATACAAAAATAAATTACAAAATCCAGAGATAATGAAATAACTGCGCTTCAAGTCAAGAACTAGTATTTTATAATCATAATTTTGACCTATTACATTTGTTTTCATGTTTATTATAATAAATAAATAAATATAATATTTTACAAGTCATTCTAAGTCCCCGGAGCAATGGCGGCCGGTACTTCCCCTCGCGCCGTGACATTAGCAACTCTGATGTCTAGATTCACGGCGTGGCGACGTGGCATTCTGATTTTATGACCCTACCGCCACTGGCTAATGCATATTAAGCGCCTCCTGGATATATACACGGCGCTCTGTAAATATTTCCATCAAAACTTTTATGACTGCTCTTAAGTTGCGACTTTTAAAGGGAATGAGATAAGTGCACATTTAATCGTGAAATTTCCCGTTTTGGTTACAAATTGGATGTTTAGAAAGAAGTTAAAACGAATAAGAATTTTAATACACATCTTCTTCTTGTTGTACATTGTACCAAACTTTGGCTCCAGTTTAGTTTGACGACCTCCGTGGCGGAGAAGATCGAAAATTTTCTGTATTTATGGTGAACGCCACGTATTTACGGTGAACGTCTAGTATTTGACTCATTATGAGCTCTCCATACATGATGAATAAATCAGATAACATTATGCAGCCTTGACGTACTCCTTTGTGCATCTGGAATAGTTCTGATAGGAACTTGTATATTCTCACAGATGCCGTATTTTGTACATACAGGTTATGAACCAGAACTATTAACTATCTCAGTACACCCATATCCTCCAGAACTTTCCAAAGGCAAAGTTCAATACAATCAAAAGCCTTTTTGCAATCTACGAGTATGTTATGAAGCATTTCACGAGAAATACTATAATTTTTTTTTCAATAATTTGTTTTATGGCCAAAAAGTAATTCTTTGTTGTTCTGTTTTCCATAAATTCGGCTTCTCCTATTGGTATTTATCAGTCTAGATCATAGGTTCTCAACGTGGGCGATAACGCCCCCTTTTGGGCGTTTAGCCCACGCCCCCCTTTGAGTAAAATCGAGCCTGATATTAACTAACTCCTTAAAATGCATCAAATCTAACCTTCTCATTAGATAAGTTATAATTTCAATGTCTTTTGAATGTTAATAAAAATACTATTCAATATAATTAAGTATGCTTGTGTTTTAATTGTTCTCATTGAAACAGTCTTCTTTAAACTCAGAAATAGGCTAGGGCCATACCATACCATATCCTATCTTACGACTATAGTATATAATATTACACGGTTAAATATAATCGTGGCAATAGCTCGTGCGCCAATAATCGGTGCGCTGAGCCGGAGAAATAATTCGCAATAATTAAATGACATATTCGCTAACATGACATCCAAAAATGTTAAATATTTGTATAGATTAAATATGTGTAAGAATACTGACAAATAATACGAGTATTTTTATTTAAGTGAAAATTAAAAAAAAATTTAAGTAAAATTTAAAAAAACATTCCTTTCAAAGTGACCGGCCATGTTTGCCAATTCATACTAGAGCGATCTCGAATATGCACCTGACAGACAGAGACATACATATAGGACAGACAGAGACATATAGTAAACCGTGAGACTACATATTTATCTACGCGAATTGTTTCTCCGGTTCGGCGCGCCAGTGCGCCTCGGTACCGGCTGCCGCTGATTCCTACATAGGTTAAGTAAATAAATGTTATACATATGTATTTACTATAAGTTGTGTCCCTGTGACTGACACAGCGCCCGAATTTCGTATCGCTCTAGTTCAATCTATCATGAGTTCGTTCAGTTAACATATATAGTTCATTTCACTTTAATTTTTCATCTTTCAATCTACTAGGTAAGTCCAGAAAATAAGTGTACTGAATTTCTGTAGGTTACAATTTTTTTTTATTTAAACAAAAAAATTACGTGGTTACCGTAGTACATATGTTAGCTATTTTTCGACATAGTCGCCATTCCTCTCAATGCAGGTGGTGAAGCGGGGTATCAACTTTTTGATGCCTTCCTCGAAGTAGTTTCCCGCCAACCCCTCCGTACACTTCTCCACCTCCGCCTTTACCTCCTCGTCGGTTGAAAACCTTTTTCCACCCATGTGCAGCTTCAAGGAGGTAAAGAGATAGTAATCTGAAGGTGCTAGGTCAGGAGAATGCGCGGAATGGTTCAGGACATCCCATTTAAACGAGGCGAGCAGTTCCTTCGTGGCGTTGGCCGTGTGTGGTCTGGCATTGTCGTGCAGCAGGCAGACTACCTTTGTCAGCATGCCTCTCCTCTTGTTCTGAATCGCCCTCCGCAATTTTTTTAGGGGCTCACAGTATCTTGCAGAGTTGATGGTCTCCCCTTGAGGCATATATTCAATCTGCGATCGTCACGGAGCGCATTTTCGATTTTTTCCACAATTTCGTCAGTCACAATTGAAGGTATTCCGTTCCTCTGATCATCATGCACAGACGTACGACCGTTTTTAAACTCGCGACACCACTTGTACACACTCGTACGATTCATAGCTTTATCACCATATGCAGTTTTCACCTCATTATAAACCTCAACCGGAGGTTTTCCCTTCCAAACGAGATAGCGGATGACGCCACGTATTTCGCACTTGGTGGGAGATTGGATTGACATTTTTCACGAAACGTGTTGTCGCGTCGACACTTCTCAACATACTGACCTCAAACTGGTCTCGTTGCGGAGGGGAAGGGTCAGGCTACACGGAAGTGTAGCCAACATGTCGAAAATAAAATCCATCTGGTCGTGAGAGCCTCAGTACACTTACTTTCTGGATACGCCTCGTAGTTTGTGCAACTAGATTGAACTATATATATTAATAACCTTGTTTCTAGTTCAGTGTATCTGACCCTGTCTGTCAGACCCGATCGTTCGCGAACAACTCATCAATAATACACAATCACGCCTACCAAACGAGTGCCCTGATTCGATTCCTGACGGATTAACTTCCGGACTGGTTTTACTCTTAAACCGTTTAACGTCTAAATTTAAGTGCTTCTGTTGCTTGTAAGATGTCCTTCATAAATTCTAACAGCACTGTTAAGAAACCCAAAAATTGCGCATTGTAAAAACACTCTGCGTAACAGAAGACTGCTGCAAATTAAACCTGCTGATCGATCGTCTTGAAAGTTTTATTTTCTTGCTATCAAAACATTAAGTTTGACATTTCAAGACAGTGCGTGCTGAAGTGCAACAGCTTGTACACGATAAACTAGTATACATACAGGCGTTCTCACACGATAAACTAGTAAACTTGAAACTTGTATCTTCTTGCTATCAAAACATTAGGTGTGACATTTCAAGTCAGTGCGTTCTGAAGTGCAACAGCTTGTACACGATAAACTAGTATACATACAGGCGTTCTCACACGATAAACTAGTATACTTGAAACTTTTATCTTCTTGCTATCAAAATATTAGGTTTTAACATTTCAAGACAGTGCGTGCTGAAGTGCAACAGCTTGTACACGATAAACTAGTATACATACAGGCGTTCTCACACGATAAACTAGTAAACTTGAAACTTGTATCTTCTTGCTATCAAAACATTAGGTGTGACATTTCAAGTCAGTGCGTTCTGAAGTGCAACAGCTTCTACACGATAAACTAGTATACATACAGGCGTTCTCACACGATAAACTAGTATACTTGAAACTTTTATCTTCTTGCTATCAAAATATTAGGTTTTAACATTTCAAGACAGTGCGTGCTGAAGTGCAACAGCTTGTACACGATAAACTAGTATACATACAGGCGTTCTCACACGATAAACTAGTAAACTTGAAACTTGTATCTTCTTGCTATCAAAACATTAGGTGTGACATTTCAAGTCAGTGCGTTCTGAAGTGCAACAGCTTGTACACGATAAACTAGTATACATACAGGCGTTCTCACACGATAAACTAGTATACTTGAAACTTTTATCTCTCTTGCTATCAAAATATTAGGTTTAACATTTCAAGACAGTGCGTGCTGAAGTGCAACAGCTTGTACACGATAAACTAGTATACATACAGGCGTTCTCACACGATAAACTAGTAAACTTGAAACTTTTATCTTCTTGCTATCAAAATATTAGGTGTGACATTTCAAGACAGTGCATGCTGAAGTGCAACAGCTTGTACACGATAAACTAGTATACATACAGGCGTTCTCACATGATAAACTAGTACACTTGAAACTTTTATCTTCTTGCTATCAAAATATTAGGTTTAACATTTCAAGACAGTGCGTGCTGAAGTGCAACAGCTTGCACACGATAAACTAATATACATACAGGCGTTCTCCATCCACACGATAGCTGACAATCATACTCGATCACGAGGGATCAGATCAAATCGACTATCAATATTTTGAACACATACGGATACGAGGAAGTACCTAATTTCATGACCGCAGCCACTATCTTCCTATCTTCACGCTTAAGTTGTTGTTTTTGTAATATCTTTAAACAATCAATGATACTGAGTTCGAATCTCGAATCAGGTCGCCCTTGAGGAGAATCTGCTCTGTCACCCTTTTAATATTTATATCAAAACTGTCATTTTTATTAATAAGTTTGCTATTAATTTTACTATAATTATTATTGTTATTACTTTTATAATTTGTATTATTATTATTACTTTAAATATTATTATAATTATTACACTTCTATTATTAATATTACTAAAATTAATATTCTTCTTCTTATTATTATTGTTATTATCATTATTATTATTATTATTATTACTTTTATTATTATTATTAGAAGTAGTAGTATTATTATTATTATTAGTATTATTATTATTTTTTTTTAATATTATTATTATTGTTATTATTATTATTATTATTATTATAAGTATTAGTATAATTATTATTTTTGTTATTTTTATTATTATTATTAGTTTAAGTATTATTATTATTATAAGTATTTTTATTATCATTATTAGTATTAGTAGTTGTATTATTATTATTTATTTTTTTAACCTGGCGAGTTTATTGCCATATGGCAATCTCTTCCAACCAACCAGAAATATATTTTTTTATAGGCCCTAAGGGAAAACTAGACTGGAATCCTATTTAAAAAAATCTGGGTTCCAGCGGGGATCGAACCCGCAACCTCCGGATAGGCAGACAAGTGTCTTACCACCAGGCCACGGAGATCGTCATTATTATCGTTGTCATTATTATCATTTTAATATTATTATTGTTATGTTCCCACAAAGGGAATGTTATGTTATGTTATGTTATGAATGTTATGTCATATTATGTTATGTTATGTTAATGTTATGTTCCCAGCGCGCTTTAACGACGCTTAAAATTGATTTGTCTACATTTTTTTGCTATGGCAAAATAAAATCATTCCGTTTCTCCGTTTCGCAGCCATATATTTATTTAATAAATTCGTAGAAGGCCTACGTCACTCTTTAACATTCGGATAGGGGTGCGCGCTTAAGAAGGGTGGGTATGTTTTTAAATCATTTACATAAATTAAATTGGATTAAGTTTCAATCTCTTCCACCCTTTTAATTCGAGGGGCAACAAACGGCGAGTTTGCTGCGCATAATAAATTATCGGTGCCAACACTGATTTATAGCGGCAATTTACACGGCTGACAGCCGCGCTTAGATTCCCCTCTAAATTCCAAATGCAGGTGATTAAAATTTTAAAAAGTTTTATTCTTTGCATTTAATGTTTTACCATTAGAGATCTCAGCATCTTACTTAGGAATATTTTATCGCATTAAGATATTTTGTCTTTAAATGTGATAAAATATGAATTAATTAATTTATTTATTTTTTCAAAACAGGCTTAGCCCAATTACTTTGAAAAATACAAGACATTAAAAAAGAAGAAAAATTACATAGAAAAAAATATATAAAATAAAAAATAATGTATATACATACAAACGAGTATATACACACAAACATATGTTACAAATATATTCAGTCACTTAAGTCTGTTGATGAGTGCTTTCTAACGCGCTCAATCTAAGAAGAAAATTTACTTTTGCTTTTGGCAATGTGATATGAAATATGTCAATATCCGAAGCAGTCCCGTTCAGAAGAGTTAAGGCCCTTCCAACAGGCATAGCGGCTGGGAGGCCCCGTTCTTGCGTATGTTATTGAGAACAGTTCTTGCCGGCGCAGTCTAGTGTAATTATTAAGAACATTTAACGCTAATCTTTGTAGTAATGCTGGACAGCTCACAACTTGCAATTTGAGAAACTCTTCATATTTGAGTAATATTTTCTCAGATGATGGAAGTCTTAAGAGGAATACTGAACGGCGTGTAGTGGTAAGAAACAAAGTCATCTGGTCACTTAAAAATATTCTCGAACTGGAAAGTCTTAAAATCTATAGCCCAGAGGACAGTCCAGAATAGGATATTGGTGCCAAATTTGTTGTATGGAAGTGAAACGTGGAAAAAGACAGAGAGCTGTAGAAAGGTGACCATGGACAGAATACGAAGTGAAAGGATTAGGGATGAACGTGAATTTAAGGCTGATGTGTTAAGTAAGATATGCAACAACACTCTGAGATGGTTTGGGCGTATAGAGCGAATGAATGAAGAAAGACTTACAAAACAGATGTATAGGGCAAATTTCAATAAAAGACGTGGGAGAGGAAGACCAAGGAAAGTATGGTTAGATCAAGTGAATGGTATTCTGAAAGAAGTAAAACATAAAAAGTCAGAGAAATCGTTGAAGTTGTATGGAGTAAATTAAGAGGCTAAGAATGTGTGTCGAGAAAGGAAAGTCTGACGCTCCGTTATTTCTGCCTACCCTGGTAGGGAAATGGCATTATGGTATGTATATATAGGTTTTAAAGGTGTTTCAATGGGTCTCAATTGTAATCAATTACCTTATTCTTTACTTTTCCTTTTCTCTCCCGCATTCTTCTCCCACGATTTCTTAGCATTATTTTTCTATTCTTATTTTCCGACTTATATCTTCCGTACATCATTTAGAAAAATGGCCTTCTACAGTCTACAAAATTGTTGAGTATTCATTTATATTCATGAAATCAACCCCCCGCTTTATTTTTAAGCCATGTAATGTGATTTTTATTCACCAATTATTTTAATCCCCCTCCCTCACTCCGCGTCCGTATGAAATATGCATAAAATTGACTGAAGCTAAATTACCTTATGATGCAAAATGGGTATATTCATAACATACATATCATCACGCAGTGTCCCTTATAGGGTAGACAGAAAGAAGACATCTCCAAATTTTTCTATTTAACCACATATATTTCGCCTTCTCCACATTAATACTCGTACATTTCTGATTCCGATTTTTGACTATGCGGACGTCTGTTATTTGGATGTTAAAGAGGAACAGCTAGACAACTTACAGCGTCTTCAAAATGTTTGTCTAAGATTTATTTTCAACCTACGAAAGTACGATCATATAACTTCATATCAGAAGGCATTGAACTGGTTGAATGTTAGAAATACACGCCAAATTCACATACTGTCTCTATTGTATAATATCCTTAACTATCCCGCAACCCCCTATTATCTCACCGAAAATTTTCAGCGTCTTTCCAATCATGTATAGCGCTACGCTCAAACAGAGATTGTTTATTGGCCTTTCCAGTTCACCGCTCCTCTTTCTTTACGTCGTCCTTTACTTTCCATGCAGTGAGATTCTGGAATCAGTTACAAACCAATATAAGACTCACTCCGTCCTTGGCATGCTTTAAGAAGCGACTGAAAAAACTCTTAATTTCTAGTCAGTAAAATAACGTGTTTCATTCCTGATGTTTCTTTTCCATTCCTCGCCACCATCCGTTCCTTACCTTTTGATTGGTGATATCTCACTTTATATGAAAAATAATGTTCGGGTGATTGTCCGTCTTTGTGGGGTTCGTGGGCATATGCTCAAGTATGTGTTTATGGATTTCGTGTTTATGGATGGATAGTCATTTGAATGATTTATGCGACCACGTAACTTGCTGCATTTACTTTGTCTGATTGGTTGAAAGAGACTGTCGCCTGGCAATAAGCCCGCCATATTGTACTTGCAATAAAAGTGTTAAACAAATAAATAAAAATCTTTACGCAGTGTTCCTTATAGGGTAGACAGAAATAACACATCTCCAAACGTTTCTATTTAAGCACACATATTTCGCCTTATCCACATTAATACATCTCGTTATATTTTATTATTTATACTCCCCACTTAACCTTCTTTCAAAATCTGCTCGATTTAGTCCAGCCACGTTTTCCTTGGTTTGCCTCTTCCACGCACATCTGATTTGTATACTAGTTTAGCAGAATGTCCTTGAAGGACGAGATGATGATAGTAGTTGTTGGTAAATAATTAAAATACGTCAATTAGCAATGCGGAAAGAGAGAGTGAATGAATCAATGAATAATAATGCTTTATTTATCGGTAAGTGGGTATTTATACATTTCAGAATGGGCGCGGGAGTGCGCCCGCAATATATTTTTATCTCGCTTCTGTGCGTGCAGAAATGGTCGATTGAAATATTGCAGATATCGCAAATAGTATTGTGGGTAGACAATTTGTTTGCGAAAACGGCGAGACAGCGTGATGCGTTCTCTTTCTACCGTGGAATGTATCGTAAATAGTATTTGTGGGTAAACAATTTCAATGTTTTGGTATGCGACCTTTGGACATATCCAAAGGTCGTTTCGTCGGCCGTTGACCGTGTGTGTTGACAATATTCAGCGACGACCGTGGTTTTTACACTAGCATAGTCATTTGTTTTCTCCATAAGTTCAAACCATCCTAAAACTCCTATCATCTTAATTAAAACAATATTATTTACACTTTACCTTATTTCAAAATCTGGTTTGTTTGGTCCAGCCACGTTATCCTCGGTTGAGCTTTTCCACGCATTTGACTTGTATACTCGCATAGTTATTATTTCATTAATTCATTCTCTCCACATGTCCAAACCATCTTAAAGCTCCTGCCTTCATCTTACTTAAAACATCCATGTTATCCATTGTTATAAACTTTATTAAATACATACAGATGACCACGTAGTGTAAGCGGAGAACAAATATGAATCACAGAGTTTGATATCTAAATTATATAAGATTTGTGATGAAGAAGGTCTATCGAGAGGGAATCCAAAATCATTGTTCCCATTAAATACAATGGTGTGCCGACTTCAATAAAGGTAAAGGTAGGAAAACCATTTAGACAGTTGATCGGAGCGTGGTTGTTATTGCGACAGGATTTTGAGTACTTGGGCTTTCAGGATGAATGACGAATGGGAACGATTTGTGTGAGTTCGTGAGTGTGGGTTTCTTCTTGTTGTTTTAATTTTGGTTGTTTTTGTATTTGTGTTTCTGTGGTTTTTTTTTGTTTCAATTTTAATTTTTATTCTTATGATTGTGTGCGGTATATTGTGGGATGAATGTTTTTGGTCTTTCTGGAGTGATGATGTGTGAGGAGTTGAATTTCGCAAGATGTTTCCAGTTGTAGTTGAGTGTCACTGTTTGTCAGGTTGATGAGAGCGTGCAACGGGGTTTTGTTTTTGTGTAATCAAAAATCGGAAAGAAGTAACGATTGATTTTTTCATGCTAAATATTCTTAGTGAGATACAGGCAAAAGCCTAGTTTACTGGGGATATGACAAATGAAAGGCAACAAACCCAGATCCATTAAAATTGTATGTCCAAATCAAATTACCTGTGGTTTTTTCGCAAATTGTGTATATTTCTTGGCATGTGTAATAATAAATAAATAAATAAATTGTGATAGAAAAGAGTGACAGGAAACGTAAATGAGATATGTGAGTGAATGAAAGAGTTAATTGAAGAATTATATAATTAACGTAATATTTTCTCACATTATGGAAAAGTAATGAGGGATATCGAACGACGTGTAGCGGTAGGAAATAAAGTCAAAGTGGCATTAAACTATATATTCTAGAACCGTGCAGTATTAAAATTTGCTAGGGTGATAGCTCACAACAGTATTTTAAAAGCAATTTAAAAGACTTAAAAAATACAAACGCATGCACTATAAAAAATCCCAAGTTAATTATGTATGGTAGAATACGGAACTAACGACGGAGACGACCTCCGTGACCTGGTGGTAAGACACTTGTCTGCCGATCCGGAGGTTGCGGGTTCAATCCCCGCTGGAAACCAGATTTTTTTTAAATAGGATTCCAGTCTGGTTAACACTTAGGGCCTATAAAAAAATCTTTCTGGTTGGCTGGAAGAGATTGCCACATGGCAATAAACTCGCCATGTTAAAAAACTATAGAACTAATGTGAACTTAAGGCTGATATGTTGAGTTTGATTAAGAAAAGAACGATGGGATGGTTTGAGCATGTAAAACGAATGAATTAAGAAAAACTTCAAAAAAAATATTCAGTGAAAATGTGAGTTGAAGGCGGGATAGAAGGAGCTCAATAAAAGTTTAGTTAGATCAAGTGAATAACATTTTGAATTAAAGATACATAGTCGTAAAAATTTTATGAGGACTCGTCGAAGGTATATGTTGTCAACAATCTGTTGTTGATTCTGAGTTCTTTGAGAATAGGGGCATGAGTTCTTTGAGAATAGGGGCATTAGTTCTTTGAAAAAAGAGGCATTAGTTCTTTGAGAATAGGGGCATAAGTTATTTGAGAATAGGGGCATTAGTTCTTTGAGAATAGGGGCATTAGTTCTTTGAGAATAGGGGCATTAGTTTTTTGAGAATAGGGGCATTAGTTCTTTGAAAAAAGAGGCATTAGTTCTTTGAGAATAGGGGCATAAGTTCTTTGAGAATAGGGGCATTAGTTCTTTGAAAAAAGAGGCATTAGTTCTTTGAGAATAGGGGCATAAGTTCTTTGAGAATAGGGGCATTAGTTCTTTGAGAATAGGGGCATTAGTTCTTTGAGAATAGGGGCATCAGTTATTTGAGAATAGGGGCATTAGTTCTTTGAGAATAGGGGCATAAGTTATTTGAGAATAGGGGCATTAGTTCTTTGAGAATAGGGGCATAAGTTATTTGAGAATAGGAGCATTAGTTCTTTGAGAATAGGGGCATTAGTTCTTTGAGAATAGGGGCATTAGTTCTTTGAGAATAGGGGCATTAGTTCTTTGAGAATAGGGGCATTAGTTCTTTGAGAATAGGGGCATTAGTTCTTTGAGAATAGGGGCATTAGTTCGCCTTGCTGTTCATGGAATTCGTAACATCCTTCTCATTTCATTATAATCAATTCGTATGTATAAGATGACTGTAAAAATATCAAGATAGTGACTGCGGCCATTAGATTAGGTACTTCGCAAAAAAAACATAATACTTTTTTTTATTGTAAATACAATCTGGCAGTCTTATTGCAAGGCGGCAATCTCCTCCAGCCAATCAGACAAAAGTAAATAAAATAAATTACATGATCGCATAAATCATTCAAATGACTATCCATCTCCACGAAATCCATAAACACATACGTGAGCATATGCCCACAAAGACGGGCAATCACCTGAAAATTATTTTTCATGTAAAGTGAGATATCATCAATCAAAATTAAATGAAGGGATGGTGGAGAGGAAAGGAGAAGAAAAATTAGGAATGAAACACGTTATTTTACTGACTATAAATTAAGAGTTTTCTCAGTCGCTTCTTAAAGGATGCAAAGGATGGAGCGAGTCTTATATTGGTTTGTAACTGATTCCAGAGTCTCACTGCATGGACAGTAAAAGAACGACGTAAAAAAAGAGGAGCGGTGAACTGGAAGACGAAACATACCAATGGTAGACGAGCTACAAAGAAACCTTTGTAGATCTTCATATACTCGTATGTGTAGTTCGTTTTCCTCATGAAATAGGTAGGAGTAGAAATACGACGGAATGAATAACGTTTGATTGGTTGTTGATTGATTAAACATTGATATCAATATTTGGACATACAAGGGAGAGATATAAAAGGAAAATAATATGTGAAACGAAAAATAACTTACAAATTGAATGGAAAGGAGGTAAAATGATTTTTGTAAGTTAATGTTTGACGTACCCTTATGCAAGTCTTTTGTGAGTTGATAGCGGATTTCAGAAACTGACAGCATGAACAACAAAAGATAACGTAAAGAAGGAAGAGCGATGAACTAGAAATGCCTAAAAGCAATACGTGATCAAAGACATGCTTAAAGATTTCAGCAAAATGTCAAAGGTTACATTTTGCTGAAATCAAAAAGAGGGTTGCATTTACATATGTGGCGTGCACTGGCTGCTGAATCAATTGGCATTCGCAGACTGAAACTTGAATTTGTATTTCTGCACCGTTCGCCCTTTGATTAGACGGTAGTCATTAGTACTCTAATCTAATCATTTTTTAATACTTTCCGAACGAGCATTAAAAAAAATTATCTAATATAACAAGAAAAGTGATATTTTAATTAGTTGTTTAACTCTGACGTCACTTGATAATCACAACAATATCACACATATTACGCAATAAAAAGCCTAGAAACCATTGAAATACATAAGGCGAACAAACGAAACTAAAATATCATAAATTAGCAATTAAACGTATTCTCTTCTTCGCTTCTAGCCATATTCCCCCTTAGTACCATCAACAACAAATAGTATGGACACTTTCACTCTTTTTTATCGTGAACAACACACATCATGGTGTATCGTGAACAACACACATCATGGTGTATCGTGAACAAAACACATCATGGTGTATTGTGAACAACACACATGGTGTAATTAATATCTACTTCAGTTCTTGATAATTTACCTGATGATGACACAGCAAGTGTAGAAATGCAGTATGGTTTGCAATAAATATAGTGGAATAAAGCCAAATGAACATTATTAAAAACTCACAAAACCCGAATGATCTTCAGCACCAGCTGCAAGAATTGGCAGAGGTCAGTAAAGAAGTAGGTTTAAAAATGAATATATTAAAAACCAAATATATGATGAACAGCTTTGCTACCCCAAAACCAATAAATGTAAATGGAAAGCCGCTATTACTTGTCCAGGAATATGTGTACTATATCTGGGCCAACTTATTTCTTTTGTAGGTGGCATGTCGGAGGAAATAGCACGAAGAACAAAACTAGCGTGGAGCTCATTTACAATCTTCAAAAGTAATCTCCCAATATCCTTGAAGCGAAGGATCTACAACCAGTGAATTCTCTCAGTACTTACGTATGGCTGCGAGACATGGACGCTCACAGCAAAGAACACACAAAAGCTCTAGACCGCACAAAGGGGCATGGAGAGATGCATGCTGGAATATACTAAAAGATACCGTAAACGAAACACCTGGATTCGCAATATAACAAAGGTAGAAGACGTTATAAACGTGTGGATAAGAATGAAGTGGCAATGGGCAGGACACGTGGCAAGAATGTCAGACTCCCGATGGACATCCGAATTAATCCAATGGTACCCAAAAGGCATAAAGAGGCCCAGAAGAAGACCGAAGGAACGCTGGATCGATGAAATCAGGAAGCATAGCAGCATCACATGGTATCAACGAGCAAAAAACCGAACTATTTGGAGTCAACTGGGGAGACCTTCATCCATCAGTGGATCGACCCTGGTTGACAATGATGATGATGATATCAAAAATTATTTAAAACATTTATTTCATCTTGTATCAGTGATATGTGCTTTGCGTGTCATATAATTAATACAATGGAGGTTCATGGACGCGTAGTAACGCACTGGGCTTCTGTGTGAAATTTCGCCAGTTCGAATTCTGCGTGGTGCTTTTCCCATCGAATGAAACACATTTTTCCGCCTAGTATGCGGGGATATAAGGATTCATATGACTTATTTCAAACCAGCATGATAATCAATATGATAGCAAACTTCCGGTATCAATTACAAACACTTGTGGAAGTGTATAGACTGTAAGTGTATTGTACTCCCATCGAATGACACATACATTTTTTCGCCTAGTATGCGGGGATATAAGGATTCCTATGACTTCTTTCAAACCAGCATGATAATCAATATGAACAAACGTCTGGTTTCAATCACAAACACTTGTGGAAGTGTATAGAGTGTAAGTGTATTGTACTCCCATCGAATGACACTTACATTTTTCCGCCTAGTATGCGGGGATATAAGGATTCCTATTAATTATTTCAAACCAGCATGATAATCAATATGATAGCAAATGTCCGGTATCAATTACAAACACTTGTGGAAGTGTATAGAGTGTAAGTGTATTATACTCCCATCGAATGACACATACATTTTTCCGCCTAGTATGCGGGGATATAAGGATTCCTATTACTTCTTTCAAACCAGCATGATAATAAATATGATAGCAAACGTCCGATTTCAATAAGAGACACTTGTGGAAGTGTTTGGCACTCCCATCGAATGACACATGTTTTTTCCGCCTAGTATGCGGGGATATAAGGATTCTTATGACTTCTTTCAAACCAGCATGATAATCAATATGATAGCAAACGATATGTTTCCTATTTAAAATCCACCCCCCCCCCCCCCCCCGGATATCCAGACCTTACCTGCCCTTAAGATTCACTTTCATTTTTCCCCGCCTCATTTACCATTGCATCACATATCTCCCCACTTCTCTCCCCCTACCTCATTCCTCTTATATTATTTACACTTGTACAGGAAATATATTTTTAGCAATTTAGTTTATATTCACCTAACGATGAAGACGGTGGTCGTCGAAACCTGTGGTGAACACAAAAATATAAAATAAGTTTTTTATTTACTTATTTTTCCTTTTACATGATAGCAAATGTCCGATTTCAATAAGAGACACTTGTGGAAGTGTATGAATACGCGGTAACATTCCATGTGGAAGGATGCCAGTTCAAGCCCCGCACTGTGTTAAGCTCCCCTCGAACAAAACAGGTATTTTTCCGCCTTGTATTGGATATAAGAATTCGTATGTCTTCGGTAAAATCTAACCTTTCAAAAAAAAATGCTGGTATGCTCCAGTCGTCTCACTTCGTCGTGCCATCGGATCCAGTACATCGGTGTGGCCGGTGAGTTTGCTGGTGTACAAAGGCTCACTCATTAAAAAAAAAAAAGAAAAAAAAACTCCACGGCACAGCATTGCTTTCCAACTGATGTGACGTTGGAATGGCGAGAAGTCTTCTACTGTGAGGTCCAACAACGACGATGGTTTATATTGTATTTTAAACAAGGTATACAAAAACTGTTTGATATGAGACGAACGTTTCGAAGAACCTCACGTGAGAAAGACGTTTTGTATGCTAAATGTGATGAAATGTGTATCTGAAAAAAAAAATCACGCACAGACGTGAGTGCCTCTTGTGTAGCCCTGCAAAGGTTAACGAGAGAATTAAGGGTGTTATACAAAAGTGATAAAACGTGTACTTGTTTTTTTTTTAATCTCTCTTCTTTAAGGGTTTATGTTATAGTTTAAATTATATCTTAAACATACATTTCAACAATCTACGTTGCCTTGTTGAACATGTCTTCCAACCCGGGGTTGACGAGTTTAATTTCCGTTGGAAATGTTTCAATCTGTTTTTTTAAGAAGTGTTCCAATCTGTTTTTTTAAGAAGTGTTCCAAATTTTTGGAAATGTTCCAATATGATTTTCAATTAAGACTTATTCAAAGAGATTGTCACATGGCAATAAACCCGCTAGATTGAATTGTATACAACGAAAAAAGTAGGACGCTTGTCTTACAAACCCCTGTATAAGAAAACAAGCGCTTACCAAAGAGGCTTCGGAAGCAAATGTGTTAATCACATAAACTGAAAATACAGATATATTTAAAAAAAATTAAAAGAGCTGAATTTATGGTATTAAAATGCGTGCACTTAGAAGAATACATGGGGTGGCATGTTCGACAGAATAAGGTATAACGTGATAAGGGATGAAAGTGAACTTAAAGCTGATGTGTTGAGTAAAATGAAAGAAAGCACTCAGAAATGGTTTTGGGTATTTGTAACGAACGAATGAAGAAAGACTAAGAAAACAAATATACAGTTCCAATGGGAGTAGGAGGCGTGGTAGAGAAAAACTGAGGAAAGTATGATTTAATGATATTTAGTAAAAAATATACTGTAAAAAGTAAGAGAAATCACAAGAGCTGTATTAGAAGTTATATGGTCGTTGAAAAGGTGAAATATGTGTGTGTCGAGATACGAAAGTGTGGCACTTTCTACTATCTGCCTACTTCGATAGAAAATGGTGTGATGGTATGTTTGTTTGTATATATTAGAAGTTATTATTTTCATGAAATATATTTAAACAAAATATGAAATCGACACAAAATTATATGATGTGTGTTATGAAGGTTGAAGATTCTCTTGAATGGTATGTTGTGGCAATATGAAAGGTCGTAATTCTTTACATATAAAATAATAATGTTGTCCCATCAGCAAACAATGAATTAATATTACATAAATAATTAAAAATTATATTTATTTCCACTTGCTTGGTTGACGCCCTGGTTTCTCTACCTACCCCAGCAGGAAAACGGCGTGATGGTATGTATGTATGTAAAGGTTTTTGAATATTTTTATGAACCATTTTATGAATTTGATTCATTCCACTAACTACCCTTCTAGGAAAATTAATCTCATCTGCACCCCTGTGCGCTAGATCCTCACCCTTTAGAAAGTCAAGGGGAGGAATAGATTGTAATTGATTCGCCAATCGCATTGACACGCAGGCACATGCATTGACATAGGCAGTCATGCACGAACACAGTGACATAGGCAATCATGCACGAACACAGTGACATAGTAAGTCATGCACAAACACAGTGACGCACGAACATATGCAAAATTGATCACATTTACGTCCGAATACACAAATTGGGTAATTTTGACGTCATATGCGGATGCGAGAAAATACCTTATCTAAAGACCGCCGTCACCACCTTCCTATATTTACACTCTACTTATTTACTTATCATAGTGCTGTTCTTGATCTTACTTTATATGTTTTATGTCAATAATAGTGGGTTCGAATCTCGAGTTAGGGTGCCCGTACACTTAGAAGAATATATAAGGTGAGAATGTAGGAGCTGAATGAGAAGATATATGTATATGTTGGGATTTTGAGATAGGAAAGTCTAGCTTACTATATTTTCTGCCTACCACAGCAGGAAAGCATCTTGATGGTATACACGTATGTATGTAAGTCAAAAAAGACGAACTCTATGGTATATTTGGTAAGGTGTGTGTATATCTTTCAACCATGAAGTTACGGTTTCAATCCCCATCGATAATTCTTCCCATTTAAAAAAAAAGGCTCAAGTTGGATTTTAATTTACGACTTCTTTTACCTTTTCTGGTTTAAAATGACAATTTTGCGTTATCATGGCATCGTGTGAAATTTTTTCTGTAATGTACACAAATATAACAGAAAAATATATTTTCTCATTGGAAATATGGTCTCATCAGAAGGCTTTGGATCTTGGTCTTCTTGAATAGTAAATACGATATTTAAACAAAATATTTTCTATTCATTAATTTGACAGCTGACCGGGCGGGCGGTCTACGAGTAATGGTTCATTCGCGTCAACATTGTTCGTTTAATGAAAATTTACATAGATGGCAGATTTAGCAGAGGCTCAAACCAATCTTGAAATTGTGACCAAAAACTGGAAAAAAATAATTTATAACACTGGCTAAATGTGTTTGCAGTTTTATGATAAAAGCAAAAGTATATTATTATACTACAAGTATACATAATTTTTTTATACAACTAGTAAAAAAAATTTTTTTTATACAACTACATAGTATAATATATATTATTTTTTCATACAACTAGTATACATAATTTTTTTATACAACAAGTATACATTATTTTTTTATAGAACTACATAGTATACATTATTTTTTCATACAACTAGTATACATTATTGTTTTATACAACTAGTATATATTATTTGTTTTACAACTAGTGCACATTATTTTTTATACAACTAGTATACATTATTGTTTTATACAACTAGTATATATTGTATTATTTGTTATACAACTAGTGAACATTATTTTTTTATACAACTAGTAAACATTATTTTTATATACATCTACATAATTTTTTTATACAAGTAGTATACATTATTTGTTATACAACTAGTGAATATAATATTTTTACACAACTAGTATACATTTGTTTTTATACAACTGCATAGTATACATTATTTTTTATATAGCTAGTACATATAGTTTTTACACAACTAGTATACATTATGTTTTTATACGACTAGTATACATTATTTTTTTATACAACTAGTATACATTATTTGTTATACAACTAGTGAACATTATTTTTTTTACACAACTAGTACTCGTATACATTATTTTTTTATACAACTACATAGTATACATTATTTTTTCATACAACTAGTATACATTTTTTATACAACTAGTAAACATTATTTGTTTATAAAACTAGTAAACATTATTTTTTTATACAACTAGCACATTATTTTTTTATATAACTAGTACAAATTATTTTTAAACGACTAGTATACATTATTTTGTATACAACTAGTATACATTATTTGTTTATAAAACTAGTATACATTATTTTTTTATACAACTAGCACATTATTTTTTTTATATAACTAGTACAAATTATTTTTATGCGACTAGTATACATTATTTTTATACAACTAGTATACATTATTTTTTTATACAACTAGTAATAATTATTTTTATACAGCTAGTATAAGTACATTATTTTTTACACAACTTGTATACAAAAATAATGTATACTAGTAGTATAGAAGGTACACGAAATTGGGAAGATCCTTAGAAATGTTACATGACAAATTCTAAAAAGGAGGAGATTGAAAGCCTTTATGAAAGAAGAATATGCATGCCGAGGTGTATGGACATGGTATAAACGAAAGAGATGTATCAAGATACAATGAAATAAATATTCTTTCTCTCTGACTATCTCAATAGAAGATGAAGTGGGGATGATTACGATACCTTTATCAAATGAGTTATGGTTTATGATTATTAAATACATTATGGATTTCCTTCGCGATCTAGTTGGTAAGACGTCTGTCTTCCAGCCCGAAGGCACCCAGATTTAAAAAAAAGGACTCTAGTCTGGTTTTCTCTAAAACCTCTTGAACAACATTCTGGTTGGTTAGAAGAAATTAATGCATGGATATAACCCTGCCAAGTTGTACCATAGTCACCGCAACACATTGGACTTCAATGCGGAAGATCACTGGTTTGAAGCCCGCGCTGTGCTCAAGTTCGAACAAATCAAGTTTGTTTTCGCTTAGTATGCGAGAGTATAAAGATACCTATGTTTGTTTTCGCCTAGTATGCGAGAGTATAAAGATACCTATGTTTGTTTTCGCCTAGTATGCGAGAGTATAAAGATACCTATGTTTGTTTTCACCTAGTATGCGAGAGTATAAAGATACCTATGTTTGTTTTCGCCTAGTATGCGAGAGTATAAAGATACCTATGACTTCAATCATATGCATTCTCAAAAAAGCAAAGAAAAACATGCCGGTGTGCTATGATCGTCTCACTTCAGTGTGCCATTGGATGCAGTACAACGGTGTGGCTAGTGAGTTTGCTAATGAGCAACGGCTTACTCACTTAAAAAACAAACCATGTCACAGATTTCCTTTGCTACTGAATTGACGTTGGAATGACAAAGAGATCCTGACTACAAGGCCCAGCAAGAACAGGACGGATAATGAACAACGAAAATGTAATATAATATGGTCGTCACAGTGAACCGATGTTGCTTCTTTCCATGAAGCACGCATAGTATCGATCCGTGTTACGGTTACGGACCATATACGAGTATATGTTACATATACAACGAAAATGTGATACAATATGGTCGTCACAGTGAAACGATGTTGCTTCTTTCCGTGAAGCACGCAGAGAATCGACCCTTGTTACGGTTACGGACCATATACGAGTATATGTTACATATACAACGAAAATGTGATACAGTATGGTCGTCACAGTGAACCGATGTTGCTTCTTTCCATGAAGCACGCAGATAATCGATCCGTGTTACGGTTACGGACCATATACGAGTATATGTTACATATACAACGAAAATGTGATACAATATGGTCGTCACAGTGAAACGATGTTGCTTCTTTCCGTGAAGCACGCAGAGAATCGACCCGTGTTACGGTTACGGACCATATACAAGTATATGCTACATATACAACGAAAATGTGATACAATATGGTCGTCACAGTGAAACGATGTTGCTTCTTTCCGTGAAGCACGCAGAGAATCGACCCGTGTTACGGTTACGGACCATATACAAGTATATGCTACATATACAACGAAAATGTGATACAATATGGTCGTCACAGTGAAACGATGTTGCTTCTTTCCATGAAGCACGCATAGAATCGATCCGTGTTACGGTTACGGACCATATACGAGTATATGTTACATATACAACGAAAATGTGATACAGTATGGTCGTCACAGTGAACCGATGTTGCTTCTTTTCGTGAAGCACGCAGAGAATCGACCCGTGTTACGGTTACGGACCATATATACATATCATTTATTACGAAAATGTAATACAATATGGTCGTCACAGTGAAACGATGTTGCTTCTTTCCAAGAAGCTTAGAGAGAATCGATCCGTGTTACGGTTATTTGGTGCCTCGTGTCATGCAAATTGAGAACCAATCAAATCATCTCATTAAATTATCATTATTTACGGGAAAATTGAGCCGTTCCATAGATACTTGAAACCATGTTTCAAAAATCTAAATTTATACATTGTTTATAGTTAAGGCATTAACGTTGTGGAGGTTTAAAGACATTGTAATTTGTTTTATCAAACACGGTTTATTCCACTTTTTGTAACGGTATAACCCTACCGGTTTCAAGGCTTTCACCTCATCTTCAAGGGAGCACAAACAAGACTGAATTGTGTTCGAACTGGTACTGATATACACGCTTCTAACAGTTGGGGACATTTGGGTTGGGGACTGAGGGCTGAGGAAGGCATGGGACGACCTTGGTGAGCAGCGGAGAGATTTTTGGCATATTTGTGTTTGCCAGATGTTCGCCTCAAACATACTTTTTCTATCGGTGATGCCAAATTCTTACATATCAGTAATAATGGAAATAAATTGTACAGATTAGAGGCATTAAAAATTTCTAAGTCAGTACATCAAGGCGAACATCTGGCAAACACATATATACCAAGAATCTCTCCGCTGCTAGCCGAGGTCGTCCCATGCCTCCCTCAGCCCTCAGTCCCCAACCCGAATGTCCCCAACCGTTAGAAGCGTGTATATCGGTACCAGTTCGAACAAAATTCAGTCTTGTTTGTGCTCCCCTGAAGATGAGGTGAAAGCCTTGAAACCGGTAGGGTTATACCGTTACAAAAAGCGGAATAAACGGTGTTTGATAAAACAAATGACAAAATCTCAATTTATATCACTCTTGATTAAATTAATGGCACTGTATTGACACTAAGAAAAAATATATAAAATAGTGTTTCTATTAAATCTAATGCAATCGTATGTACAAAAGACTCCGTTTACACTGCACTCATCTCTTGTATGAGCGTACTTGCGTCCTGATCTGTGTCAACAGTAGCAACAGGTTCATAAGTAGTCCGTTCGTTGCTGGACTTCGTAGTCGAAGATCTCCTCGCCATTCCAACGTCGATTCAATTGGATACCGAAGTTATCTCGTGGAGTTTGTTTTTATTTTAAATAAGAAAGCCGTTGCACACCAGCAAACTCACCGGCGACACTGGATCCGATGCCACGCCGAAATAAGACAATCGGAATACACAGTATTGATTTTTCCCCTCTTTTTTAAAGAATATACTCGTATATATCTATAATCTTTATACCGCCGAATACTAGGAAGAAAAATGCCTGTGTAATTTGAGAGGAGTACAATTATGGTAGATGAGTCGAAACATTTGTTTTGACTTGGTTATGTTGAGAATGTCTATCTTGAAAAAATGAGGAAGTTGACTATCCAATGTAAATACCACACGGACGTATATTTGGTAGATTAAAAAACTTACTTCAGCTGGACAGAGAGTATCCATGACACATAATGTGAAGGAGTACTTGCATAGTCTTCTTCTTCAGTTTCAATCCTGATGAGGGGTTAGCAGCAAAGCTCTGCATCTTCTCTTCCACTCCGCTCGGTCTTCAGCGATCCTCTTGAGCCCTGTATAAGAGGTGAAGTCCATATCGTGGCATATTTGCTCCAGATACTCTCGGCGATGACGCCCTCTACCAAGCGATCCCTCAATCATTCCCTCCAGTATATTGTGCAGGAGATTTTCATGTCGCAGCATATGACCCATCCATTCTGCACGTCTTTCCGATATGGTGTTTGACAGGTGCCTGGTTTCTTCGATCTTGCTAAGACCTTGCCCTCGTCATTTGTAATGTGGTATCTCCAGGAAATCCTTAGAATTCGTCTATAGGTCAACATCTCGAAGGCCTCCAATCTTTTTCGATCCCTTTCGCCTATGCACCATGTCTCGCAACCATACATCAAAATACTCAACACATATATTTTGACCAATTGCTTGCGGGGCTTTAGGTCCATATTGTTAGATTCGAAAATCTTTGACTTCTTATTTAAGGCGAGATTTGCTTGGTGGATGCGACTACATAGTAGTGCATAGTAGTGGCGCTGAAACACCAACCCTAATGCATAGGGAGGAGGGAAGATGATGAATGTTGACTTCAACTTGTCATTAAATCCATAAGAATCTTCCATCCATAAGACACTTTTAACTTTGATACATAATGTAGCGCTAGTAATACTATATCATCCCTTATTATGACGTTCGATACCTTAACGTCATTTTATTATATTGTATACTATACTATCATTGTATTGAAAACGAGGAGCATGCTGAGATTAAGAGAAGAATCACAACAGGGAACAGAACATTCTTCTCCCTACTGCTGGTGTTCAAGTCCAGAAGTGTCCATAGACAAACCAAAGTCACCCTATACAAAACAATTATTAGAACAGTGGTGGCATATGGATGCAAAGCATGGACACTGACAGCTAAATCCGCAGAGTTCCTGGATGCCTTCGAGAGAAGAGTACTACGTAGGATCCTGGGCCCCGTGAATGACGGCGAAACCTGGCGAATACGATACAACGACGAGCTATATAATATCTACAAAGCTCCTAGGCTATATTTACCTATCAGACTGATCAGATTGAGATGGGTCGGGCATGTGCAGAGAATGCCGTCATTGCGAGCACCCAAAAGAATCCTGGAAGGTTACTCGGATGGGAGAAAGAGCGTGGGCAGGTCAAGGTTGCGATGGGAGGACGAAGTTGAGAGCGACGCAACCCGGCTACTGCAGGGTAGAATTGGAAGATGCTGCAGGCGTAGGATTGGAGGCAGAAGACAGGAGGAGTTGGAGGCGACGATTGACGGAGGTCAAAGCTCGATATGGCCTGTAAGACCATTGAAAGAAGAATACTATTGTAGCGAGATGCTTATCTTGATACGTCGTGATGATTTTGATATGTATTTAAAATAAATAAAAAACTCAGGAATGCGGATAAAACGAAAGTGAGAGTGAATGGCCGATAAATAATAACAAGTCTTGACAGTTGAATGAATAATAATGTTTATTTCTCTACAAGTAGGTATTTTTATAGTAGTGAGTGAATATGCTCACGATACATATTTCACAGACTTAAAAAGAGCCGCACAGGACAGGGGGGAATGGAGGAGAAGAGTTCAAATTGCTGCAAACCAGTCTTAGGACTGCAACCACGGAAAAAAAAACATATTCTGTCTCACTCTTGCGCGTGCACTGATTGACGGGTAGATATTTATTTGTATTCGGAACGGGCCGCGTCAATGCGTTCGCCGTATATCCCCATCTCACTCCTGCGCGTGCTATCACGTCGGAAGCGATGTGTTCTCTTTCTACCTTGGTATGCAGTGTAAATAATGTTTGCGTGTGCATAAATTTGACGTTTCTAGTTTGTGACAATTGTAAATAATTCATCGGTCGTTGACCCTGTATGTTTACAATATTGACAATAACTTATGTTGACAATTCAATTTTATTTAGGGGACGTAGGTATTCCCTACACTATCATTGTATGCAATATAACCGGGAATATTTATTGACATGTGGCAATCTCTTTTCATATTTAATAGAAACATGATAACCTTAGGTGAAAACCAGATTGGAACAAATTATTTAAAAATCTGGGTACCAACGGGAATCAAATCCGCAATCACTGAGTTGGAAGACAGGTGTCTTACCAGGTTATGAATATAATCAAGTTTTAAACCTGAAATCAATAAAATAAAGCATATCAACATTCACAGTGTGGGCTTCGAACTGACGACCTTCCGCATGGAAGTCCAGTACGTTACCGCACGGCCTTACTTAGTAATTACACATTGCACAATCCCATCATCATTACAACTTCACATCCAGGCAAATTATGATGTGCATTTTTGATCCAATCACACCCAGTTTTCATTTTTTTTAATACCCTGTTAATCCGCGACCCGGTTAAAGTGACTGAATAATCGAGAGTAAACGATTTTGTTCAAAATTTATTTTAATTTTTTAACTCAACTTTTAGTATTTTTACCACATACTATTCTACACATGAAAAATTATGTAATTTTAAAGATTATTCGTAATTACGTAACTCGCAAACGGTCCCAATAATGATATGAAATAATACCCTACAGTAATTAGGAAACATTAACACACACAGCCAGGGGTAAATAACGGCTGGTTTGTGTGCCTAACGGATTCGAATTTTGTTGATCAAACGAACAAAAGCAAATATTGCGGCCGAGCTGCATTTTTAATCAAAAATCAACGCACAATACCAACAGTGGTGATTATCAAATCCAAAACATATTAGTCTATGGCAGTAAAATGTGGATATATGATACAAAATTAATAAACTTAATCAATAGTTAATACCATTGAAATGAGAACGCTGAAAACAATATATGTTTTGTATTTCGCTTTCGTCGTATAAAATAATATCTGGTGAGTGTATTGCCATGTCGTAATCTCGTACAACCAACTAGGAAAATAGTTAAAAAGCCTGGAGTGAAAACCAGATCAAAAAGATAGTTGCTAGCGGGAATAAAACCCAGTATACAGGGATCGATTTCCGGTGTGTGTTGTCTTACTAACTAGGATACAGGGATCGATTTACGGTGTGTGTTGTCTTACTAACTAGGATACAGGGATCGATTTACGGTGTGTGTTGTCTTACTAACTAGGATACAGGGATCGATTTACGGTGTGTGTTGTCTTACTAACTAGGATACAGGGATCGATTTACGGTGTGTGTTGTCTTACTAACTAGGATACAGGGATCGATTGATGGTGTGTGTTATCTTACTAACTAGGATACAGGGATCGATTTACGGTGTATGTTGTCTTACTAACTAGGATACAGGGATCGATTTACAGTGTGTTTTGTCTTACTAACTAGGATACAGGGATCGATTTACGGTGTGTGTTGTCTTACTAACTAGGATACAGGGATCGATTTACGGTGTGTGTTGTCTTACTAACTAGGATACAGGGATCGATTAACGGTGTGTGTTGTCTTACTAACTAGGATACAAGGATCGATTTACGGTGTATTTTGTCTTACTAACTAGGATACAGGGATCGATTTACGGTGTGTGTTGTCTTACTAACTAGGATACAGGGATCGATTTACGGTGTATGTTGTCTTACTAACTAGGATATAGGAATCGATTTATGGTGTGTTTTGTCTTACTAAATAGGATACAGGGATCGATTTACGCTGTGTGTTGTCTTACTAACTAGGATACAGGGATCGATTTACAGTGTGTGTTGTCTTACTAACTAGGATACAGGGATCGATTTACGGTATGTGTTGTATTTATTAATTTATTTAGCACTTAATTACACAATAGTACAATACAATAAGCAGGTTTGTTACTCTAATGCAATTATGGTGACAATTGCTGGTTGAGAATTTACTAAGTTTATTGGTTGTATTGTATTGTATTACTCTTTTGTTGTATACAGTATAACTAAGCTGGCTTATTGCCATATCACAATATCTTCCAACCAACCAGAAAAAATATTTAAGAGGCCTTAAGTGAAAACCAGGCTAGAATACTTTCCTGTCGTGTAGCTCATGACAGAGCATCGTATTTCTACCATTTTAAAAATATGTAACACAATTACGAGTAGATAATTATAGTATGAATAGGCCGAAACCCGTACAACGGTTGTCGTCAAAGAAATAATACGAGAATTGAATTTTGAATACAAGAGAGTGAGAGAGAAATACTTCGAAATTTTATATTCTCGGTGGGTCCGTGATTTTTGAACCGGTGTAAAAGGGGACGATGCCAATTTATTTTGTATTATAATTCATTAAATAATTTATTTATTTCCTATTATATTGAACCTTATAATTGCTTGTGTTTATTTATCTTATGCTCTTTTTTTGAATGCGGACAATTATATGTGGCTTTTTCAAGATGTCGGAAACGTGAAAACATTAAAGTCAATATATCTGAAACAAGTCTTCAAGGAAAACTTTATCGACGATTTAAATTGAACAACAGTAATGTTTATACACAAAACATCACATCGTGTTTAAAGAGATTTTTGAGAATTAAATAATTCATCAATCAAGATGTACCTTTTTTTATTTTAAACTTTAAACATTAATGAACCCAAAAAACTTTAAACTGATCTTGCTCTATTCAGTATTTCAAAAATGTACAATTTGTTATACTTCCGTGAATATTTCACGGGCTGCAACTAGTTTATTTAAATTGTCTGTATGATGGACATCGTTCCGACGTTATTAATTTTTTTTTAATTTTCGAAGGGTACTGTTAAATCGTTTGGACCTTTGAAATCAATGATTTATGAAAGACTGAAAAAAATAATTAAGTCACGTAGATACAATATCCCTTTGTGATAGATTACGAAAAACAGAAGATATAGTCAGATGGGGACGACAGAGAAGAAAGTTCCGGAACGAACATTTAGCCAGAATGGCGGAACCAAGAGCCGTAAGAATGGACAGGAACAGTATCCCCCAAGCAAGCAGACCTCCAGGACGACCTCCCAAAAGATAGAAAGACAGCTAGCAGTCGACGTCACAAGAGGGAAACGATTATGCAGGACCATAACAGGCCAACAGGCCTAAAAGAAGAAGAGGATGCAATGTTCACCACATGTCAAATGATAACTTTTGTGTGAATTTTAGCATGCTTCAATTAAACAATAAAATCAATGAATTTATCAAAGTAACCCTCCATTCTGAATTATAGCCATGACTGAAAACTGTAACTTCCATGATAGCCTTTAATGACTTCTCTCCATCTCTTCTTGCACTTCGTAGTCTTGTTGCGTCTCCCACATGGTCAGTCCTACGCATTAAGACTTCCTCTTGTGCGTCGTTTTTGAACGCTTTCAGTGGCCGCAAGCCTATCCAAACTGTCCTCCTAGCCACGAACAACGTGCCCTTAAAAATTGTAGAACTCGTTGTAGATATATTGTCGACAATTTGTCAGTAATTCTCAGTTCTTTGAGAATGGATATATTAGTTCACTTTACCGTCCATGGAATATGTTACATATTTTTCCAGCACCACATTTCAAATGCATCTATTCTACATATCTCGCTTGCTCTTAGAATCCACGTCTCCATACTGTACATAAATATTTCAAAATACTTGGCGCATTTTTGTCGGTATTGTGATGGCTTTGCTTTTCCACATATTTTCCAGCTTTAACTTCACATTCTTCACCATTCCAACACTTCACCTTATAGTACTCCCTCATTACGGCATCTTCGCATTGTAAATTAGGGAGGCAGCACGTTAACAAAGATTGAAAAGTATGCCAAGGAAGTTGCTTTCAGAGTGTCCTTAACTAGAAATAGTAAGAACTGATAAATAGTTCAGTTCTTTTTTTCACAACTTGATTTAAAATTTGTAATATAGTGAGATGATGACATTTTAATAAAAAATTTAACTTTCTCCCCTATTTAATGTAAAGTTTGATAGTGTGCCCCATGAACTTAATTTAAGTGAAAATAATTTAACTGAAAAATAATTCTATTTTGACCTTTTTCAAACGACAAAAAACATCTGGGGGACACAAAGTTCAAATCGTCATGGGTAATTAAATTTTTATTTTTTTAAAGTCCTTTTTTAAATCTACCCACTTCATCCCTATCCCCATACATCTAACACTTTGAGGCAGACAAAGATATATCCAATTGAAATATAACCCGAGAAAATTTACATTTACCAAAAATAACGATCATCAATTCAAATAAATAAATTTAAAAGTACGACTTGTTATTATTCTTCTTCTCAGTGTCGTGTCAGGTCCACCCCAACGTTTACTACCATCTTAGAGTCAGCATCTTTGTCCCCGGCACCCCGAAAAAGATCCCCAACGCTCCTTATACCAGTCCAATCACGTATATTGAGGAGCCAAGAGATTTGCCTCCTGCCAACACCTTTTCGACCCTTTATTTTGCCTTAGATGATCAGGTGCAGTAATTTGTACTTTTCTCCTCTAAGTACATGACCCAAATAGGACACCTTTCGGATTTTAATATTAGTCAGCAACTCTCAATCAACTTTGGCTCTTTGAAGAACCCTCCTGTTGCTGACCATATCCGTCCAGGGTATTTGTAGTATTCTCCGGTGTATCCACATTTCGAATGCTTCCAGTCGGTTCATACTACCAACTTTGAGGGTCTATGATTCCATTCCATATAATTACTCTGACCAAACGTAGCATTTGACTTACTGTTGTCGAAGTTTCAAGTTTAGATTTTTTATTATTACTTCAATTTATTTATCTGTATTCTAATTTCTTTAAATAATAGGATATGACCCAAGTCTTATGTATCCTTATACCCACAAATATAAGACGGAATGCCTGTCTCATTCGAGGGGAATAACGTGGGGATCGACCCAGCGATCTTCCACAGAGAAGTCCAGCGCGTTATCGTGTGACTATACACCCTGAGGATCAAAGCCACAACATTCTCAAAATATATACGAGAATCACTTAAGCCAATTCTACACACCAATATAAGACTCGCTCCGTCCTTGGAATCAGTTACAAACCAATATAAGATTCGCTCCGTCCTTGGAATCAGTTACAAACCAGTACAAATAAAACTCGCTCCGTTCTTGGAATCAGTTAAAAACCAAAATAAGACTAGCTCCGTCCTTGAAATCAGTTACAAACCAATATGAGATTCGCTCCGTCCTTGGGATCAGTTAAAAACCAATATAAGACTCGCTCCGTCCTTGGAATCAGTAACAAACCAATATAAGACTCGCTCCATCCCTGGAATCAGTTAAAAACCAATATAAGACTCGCTTCGTCCTTGGAATCAGTTACAAACCAATATTAGACTCGCTCCGTCCATGGAATCAGTTACAAACCAATATAAGACTCGCTCCGTCCTTGGCATCCTTTAAGAAGCGACTGAAAAAACTCTTAATTTCTAGTCAGTAAAATAACGTGTTTCATTCCTAATTTTTCTTCTCCTCTCCTCTCCATCATCCCTTCATTTCCTTTTGATTGATGATATATCACTTTATATGAAAAATAATGTATGGGTGAGTGTCCGTCTTTGTGGGGTTCGTGGGCATATGCTCACGTATGTGTTTATGGATTCCGTGGGGATGGATAGCCATTTGAATTATTTATGCGATCACGTAACTTGCTTCATTTACTTTGTTTGGTTGGCTGGAAGAGACTACCGCCTGGCAATAAGCCCGCCAGATTTTATTTGCAATAAAAGTGTTAAATAAATAAATAAACTCTTACAAATATTTCAAACTACCGGAAACAACTAAAAATCTTCGAAAATTTATATAAGAGATTTGCAATCACTCAATTAACATTTTCCCTAGTCGGTGTCAATTCGATAAGTGACCGAATCGACTGCATAATTAAACTTGTACCGCCTGAACACAGTGTTCGGCTCCGCATTATCATAAATGCTAAATCAATAATTGCCTCTTATTACAAATATATACCTCAACGACAAGCGAACCGCTGTTTGTGAACTGCAAGGTTCGGAGTCATTTTCAAATCATATAATACTTTTCGAGGGGAAAATAAGGGAAGAAAAAGTTAAGTCTTGGTTGCATTTTATAAGATATCCTTCATTCTAAAGTTTCCAAAGTACCAAATATATCTAAAGAAAGACCTATTTGATTAATTTGCCTTCGAAGTATTGATTTATGGTTGATGAAATCAAAAGTAAACGCTTTGATAGTTCTGTATATTTTATTTATTTACTCAGTGACAGATGTTTCGCCATGTAATGGCCTTGTCAAACTGTGGCTAAAACTTAGTTATTCATATATACCCAAAAATGTTACCACAATATTAATAAGTCAAATAATATTTTAATTCTTAAGTTAAAAGCGACATGAAAATCTCCTGCACAATACACTGGAGGGAATGATTGAGGGATCGATTGGCAGAGGGCCCCCTCGCCGGGAGTATCTGGAGCAAATATGCCACGATATGGACTGCACCTCCTATACAGAGCTCAAGAGGATCGCTGAAGACCGAGCGGAGTGGAGGAGGAGATGCAGAGCTTTGCTGCTAACCAATCCCCAGGATTGAAACTGAAGAAGACATTACCATAACCTAAATAAGTTAAAATTAACTGCATTATTTATAGTTAAGGCATTAACATTGTGTAGGTTTAAAGACATTGTAATTTGTTTTGTCAAACACTGTTTACTAAACGGGCAAAAGGTGGACATGATAAGGTTCGCTGACGATATTGCTATGGTTGCTGAAAGTGAGGAGGAACTGCAAGAGGCCTTAACAACTATGGAAAGCATTCTTCAAAATAACTACAGTATGAGGATAAATAAAGACAAAACAAAGCTGCTGACTGTAGGCCGGGCGCAGCACCAGATGAGAATAGTGATGTCGGGTAAACCACTAAAGAACACCAAGGAGTTTGTCTACCTCGGGAGCAAAATAACATGGGACGGTCGGTCCAAGAGCGAGGTCGACAGCCGTATACATCAGGCTAGACTTGCATTTAATAAAAGGTCGAAAATAATAGAATCAAATAATATAGACCTTAAACTGAGAATACTCCTCATCAAGACCTATGTATGGAGTATCTTGATGTACGGCTGCGAGACATGGTGCCTATCCGAAAGAGATAGACGAAGACTAGAGGCTTTTGAGATGTGGTCCTATAGAAGACTATTAGGAATTTCCTGGAGAGACCGCATCACAAATGAAGAGGTTCTCCAACGAATCGAAGGAGGAAGGCACCTGCTCAGGATCCTGTCCGAAAGGCGCGCAAGATGGATCGGGCATATAATACGACAAGAGGGCCTCTTGCATGCCATAATGGAGGGCATGACCGAGGGGACAAACTCTAGGGGACGCCCACGCCGAGAGTACCTGGAGGACCTGTTGGTGGACGTGCGCTGCTCAACATACACAGACTTAAAAAGAGCCGCACAGGACAGGGGGGAATGGAGGAGAAGAGTTCAAATTGCTGCAAACCAGTCTTAGGACTGCAACCACGGACGGAAGGAATGGTATAACCCTACCGGTTTCAAGGTGCACACCTCATCATCAGGGGAGCACTGTATTGTATAAGATCTTAATTGCATACAGATACTTAAACCACTTCAAACGATTTTTTTACTATACACTGGAAATGGATATATTATAATTGAAATGCTATGTCGTCGTGACCACTTAGCATTTCAATTCATACTTTCATTGTGAAGGAACTCAAATAAGTCCTCACAAAACCCGAATGATCTTCAGTATCAACAACAGGAATCGACAGAGGATACCAAACAGGTTGGTTTAAAAATGAACATATCAATGACCAGATGTATGATGAACAGCTTTGCGACCAGAAAACCAATAATATAGTAGTGTATGGGAAGCAGCTGGAACTCATTTCCATTATGTAGCTTATTTGGAAATTTGAACAACAGTTTCAAAAGAAATTGCCTAATAACGTTGTAGTGAAAGGTCAACAATCAGTATATTCTCTCAATACTAACGTATGGCTGTGAGACATGGACGCTCAAAGCAAAAAACACAAAAACTTCAGACCACGCAGAGGAGCGTGGACAGATATATAATACTGGGGGAGGTTTGTAATAATTAACATACCATCACGATACTTCTCTGTCAGGGTAGGCAGAGAGGATAGAGCGCCACACGTTCATATCTCGAAACACATCCTTAGCTTATTTTACACCAATACACAGGGGAGTAGGTAGGCATCAAAAGGGTGGCTTTTAAACGGGAAACTAATTAAGCAATGGACTATTATTGAAATTAACTCGGATGTTTATAATATAAAGACTTAATTTCAATGATGTCTCAACATTATAAATAACTGCATAAGTGATTCCAATACAAGTCCTCTGCTAAATATATTTCCAGTTCAAAACCCTTCCTGTTGACTCCTATCTACTCCTCTACCCATATTTGCCACTACTCCCCTCCTCCTCACCTGTACATACTAAAGTTAGATAAAATATATTTATACATTTATGTCCTCAGTGAGATACAGGCGAAATCCTAGTTTACTGGGGACACGACAAATGAAAGGCAACAAACCCAGATCCATTAAAATCGTGGGTCCAAATTAAATAACCTGTCGTTTTTTTCGCAAATTATGTATATTTCTTGTCATGTGTAAAATAAATAAAGAAATAAAAAATACTACAAGATTATGTGAAAATTCTTTGCGTCTCGGCCTTCGAGTCAACGCTGGTAAAACCGAATACACGTGCAACGATGCATGTATATGCATGCAGGCGCGCCGATGATGATTAACGGCAACCGGATCCCTCAGATAAATAAATTCAGATACCTGGGTGCCACCAACATCTCCAATGGCGATCTCCGGACGGAGCTGCCCATCCGCATCGGAACTACCAGCGGGGCGTTCAACAATATGGATAGGATTTGGAAGGCGACTGGATTCAGCGTCACAACAAAATTCCGCCTGTTTAACTCATGTGTCATCCCGATCCTCCTGTACGGCTGTGAATCTTGGCATGTCACCAAGGCTCAGGAGCGCAATATACTTAGTTTTGAAAACAGGTGTCTCAGGAGGATATTGGAAATCAGGTGGTATGACCACATACCAAACGACGATGTACGCGGCGCACCCGGCAGAGGTCTGTCGTCTCTGTAATTCGGGAGAGGCGATGGTCCTGGCTGGGACATGTTCTGAGAATGCCCGATGATAGTTGGCCGAGGAGAGCGCTCTTTTTCTGTCCATTGGGGTCCCGACGGCCTGGAGACTCTCTCTCACGGTGCACCGTTCCTATGAATAAATAAATAAATAATCAATAAATAAATATTGGTTTATTGACAGCAACATAGTATGTACAAAATATATTTAAATAACACTTCTAAACACATAAACATGGCAGATAATACATTAAATACAGAAGCTATCAAAAGGTCTGGGCTCATCTAATAACATCCCTTCGGCCAAGATATACCCCACCAATATAGGGCGAATCCAGCCACGGGGACATCAGATATTTTTTCAGCCCATACCCTTGAACACGTAGAAAAAGAATATAAAAAAAAAACACAGAAAATAAATAGATGATAAAAAAATGCATTCAAGAGAGAAGACATTAAAAGGTCCGGGCTCATCCCACAAACATTCCCCCGGCCGAGATACACCCCGCCAATGTAGGGCGAGCCCGACCGCCGTGTACCGTTCCTATGACAAGGAAGTCAGAGCGTTAGGAATGTCGTGGAGGGAGATTACCAACACCGCCTAAAACCGCTCTGAATGGAGAAGACTGATGGCCTCCCTATACTCTTTCGTGGAGCTTTAAAAGAAGGGTGAAATGAAAAAAAAAATTAAATGATATAATTTAGTTCATCGTCACCTGACGAGGAAGACGAAAGTTTCTGAAACCGGTAGTGAACTCAAATAAAACAGTGGTGAATAAAAAAAATAAGTTTCTTTATTTATTTTATTAAAAAAATTATTGACATGGCACCACAAATTGAAATTTCTAAGAGTCAAGAAAATAAAATGGTTATAATAAGTTCAAATAATCAAACGAGAGCAAACCAACCAGATCGGCTTGTGACCAGATTCAGGTTGGCAAAGCATCTCCATAAAGCAGTGTTTATAGCGGGATTCTGGAGTATTGGCGGCGCTGTATGGATTAGGGGGCGGGGGGTAAGGGTGGGGGGTTCCGCGTAGCGCAGGTGCGTGCCACGTATTAGCAAATATTACACCAAAAACGACTAACTTCATTGCTCTTCTACCCACCCTGTGTCAGGGGAGATGCAATAAACATCACAAGTGGACTGCAAATAATTATATAAATAATTAATAATCAATTTAAATAACTCTGCTAAGAATATTAATAATAAATGACAATTTATGAAGCACCGTTCAGATAGCAAACTTTCCTCAAGGGTGGTCTAACTCAGGATTTGAATCTACTAATATTGACAGTTTTAAATTATAACAAAATAAATATACTAAAGTTGCGTGCAAGGGTAGGAAGTTAGTGGCTGCGGCAATCAGATTATGTCCTTACCAGCATCTACATATATTTTTCTTAAAAATTCATACGTTTATTTATAAAATACTATTATTTGAAATCATTTCATAAATTTCCATTAAATTATAATAATAATATGACAGTTAATATAGCGCTGTTTAGAGAGTAAAATCTCCTCAAGAACGCTATAACAAAGGATTTGTTATAGAAGTAGAGCAGCACAGGGCGCGAACCAGCGACATTCCGCACGGAAGTCCAGTGCGTTATTGCGGGCAACGGTGCACCTGTTGGGGTAACTGCGTCCAAATGTGATTGTAAGGAGGGATAGAGAAAGATTAAGGAAAGCATGGTACGTTCAATGTATGATATTTTGAAAGGAAGAAATATAAAAAAAGTCAGAGAAATTGTAGGAGTTGTGTGAAAAAGACGAGGCGAAATAAGTATGTCATAATAGAAAAGTCTGGAGCTCTCTTCTCTCTGCCTACCCTAGTAAATAAAATCTGTTCTGGTAAGTATATATACATATATGTATAAACTACATATTAAACAAAAAAAATATTATTTGCCCTTATCTCAGAGAGGTTTAGTACCCCTGCATTTTTATATGTGTCGTTACATTGAGAGAAATCATTATAAATGCCATGATAAAGGATAATTTAGCCAGCACTTGTAACGCCAATACATAACGGATTATAGCGCCAGGGGCGTCGAACGTGCGGTCCGCGAACCGGAACAGCATCTGCTCTAAACGCAGTGTTTTAGTGTATGTATAATAATGATTTACTGGCATAATCTTATTAATATTGCAAATTTCGATGCCTTTATCCATAATGAATAAGTCAAATACATTGTTTTGCATTTTCGAATAACTTGAATATTAACGATATATTATCATATTAAAATATATATTATACATACCACGATATTCGTAGCTTAGTAGTCCAAAAGTTTGACTCCCAATCTGGGTTTCGGGTTGATTATCGTTCCGATGGTTATGAAAAATATATATTATACATACCACGATATTCGTAGCTTAGTAGTCCAAAAGTTTGACTCCCAATCTGGGTTTCGGGTTGATTATCGTTCCGATGGTTATGAAAAAATTACATAAGTATCCCTTAATATTTTTTTTCACTCTGAAATAACAATCTTCTCCTTCTTCCCAGTGTCATGTCAGAAAAAGATCTCCAACGCCTCTTATGCCAGTCCAATCACGTATATTGCGGAGCCAGGAGATTTGCCTCATGCCAACACCTCTTCGGACTTCTATTTTGATTCAATTCAGATTTGGTCCAGTTTCAAATACTGGTCTTCTTTTGATATTATTCTTCTTCTCAGTGTCATATCAGGTCCCGTCAACGTTGAATATCACTTGAGAGTAAACATCTTTGTCCCCGGCAGCCCGAAAAAGATCCCCAACGCTCCTTATGCCAGTCCAATCACGTATATTGCGGAGCCAGGAGATTTGCCTCATGCCAACACCTCTTCGGCCTTCTATTTTGATTCAATTCAGATTTGGTCCAGTTTCAAATACTGGTCTTCTTTTGATATTATTATTCTTCTCAGTGTCATATCAGGTTACCTCAACGTTGAATATCACTTGAGAGTAAACATCTTTGTCCCCGGCAGCCCAAAAAAGATCCCCAACGCTCCTAATGCCAGTCTTATCGCGTGTATTGTGGAGCCAGGAGATTTGCCTCCTGCCAACACCTCTTCGGTCTTCTATTTTGCCTCGGATGATCAGGTGCAGTAATTTGTACTTTGCTCCTCTAAGTACATGACCCAAGTAGGACACCTTTCGGATTTTAATATAAGTCGGCAACTCTCTATCAACCTTGGCTCTTTAAAGAACCATTGTGTTGCTGACCATATCCGTCCAGGGTATCCGTAGCATTCTCCAGTGCATCCACATTTCGAATGCTTCCAGTCAGTTCATACTACCAACTTTAAGGGTCCATGATTCCACTCCATGCAATAACACTGACCAAACATAGAAATAACAATACCAAAGGACAATTTATACACAACCAACTAAAAATATGCTAAACAAAAATATTCAATTGGGTATTTGTGTCGTTTTCTAAACACAAATACAGTACTGTTCAGTTCGACCTCACCATCACCTACGCTATTATAGATGAAAAATAAGTCTTTATCCAGCGTAATCTACACTAGAAGATTGAAAAAAAAATCATAAATGTGACGTCAGGAAGTGACAAAGAAGGAACTGCACAAAAGGACTCCTTCTCCGGTGACGACACACCTGAGAGTGAAAATAATAATAGCGGCGACGGACTTAAGGTTTGACATCACGGGAGAAGGAAAATGAATATTACCATTTTACGTCACTATACTCAAGAAAATGTAGCATGGCCCCTGTGACGTTTGAAATGTCATGTCTCAAAGGGATGGGGTAAAATCGATTTTTTTTTACAAATCGGATCGTTTCTTTATAAATCGAAAAATTGTTTTTCTCTCAACTGACGTTTTAATTCCTTATTTTCATTATACTGACTTTCTAATGTATTGTATGATTTGTATGTATATTTAAATAGGTCAAGATCCACTATGAATTAATACTAATTACGAACATTTAAATTTATGTATAAAAAAATCGGAAATCCAATTATCGTATACCCCATCCCTAGCCAATGCAGACTAACGTAGTGACTTTTGACGAACGTCGCCAAATATTATTTGATTTTACAAAACTGACATATTTTTGCTAATTTGTAACAAGATGTACTAATTTGTCATTATTGTTAGTTTTATATAATGTATTTACCTAAATAACTTGCTATTTATTAGAATCGAGGCTTATATTAAAGTTGATAAAATAATTAAAATTACTGAACGTCGTTACAATGTTATATTGGGGCAAATTTGTGAAACGTCACAGGGACGAGGAGTCCTAAAAGTACGTGAAAGATATAGGAATCATAATGATAAAATAACAATTTATATAGCGCCGCTTAAGGAGCAGTCCCCCCTCAGGCGCATTTTAAGCTAGAAATCGAACGCATTTTGAATGACAGAAGGAAGTGATTAGGGATGAATGTGAACTTGAAACTGATGTGTTGAGTAAGATGAAGAAGAGCACTAGGAGATGGTTTGGGCATGTGTAACGAATGAATGAAGAAATCTAAAATATTAAATGATATAGTTTAAATGTGATACTCGTATATTGTGATTCCTCATCATAAATAACGCTATTTATACTAGAAAGCACATAGTTCATAATTTTATAATACTATATAATGAAGCCGATAAATTTTTTTTTAAATCTAATATTGGAAGTCTGAGTCGATTTTAAAATACCATCTTCCGACTCAGATTCCAACTCCGACTCTGATTCTGACTCCGACTCTGATTCCGACTCCGACTCAGATTCCGACTCCGACTCTGATTCCGACTCCGATTCTGATTCCGACTCCGATTCTGATTCCGACTCCGATTCTGATTCCGACTCCGACTCTGATTCCGACTCCGACTCTGATTCCGACTCCGACTCTGATTCCGACTTCACAAAAAACCAACCAGCTCCACGACTTTGATTCCGACTCTAAAGTCCTGACTAACTCAACAACCCAAAAACAAACATTCAACGCAATATTTATTTATTATTTTCCATATTTTGACTCAAAGTTTGAAATGAGGAGATGAAAAATATCTTAACTCATTTTCTCTATGTGGCCAAATCATCACAAGACAATTTCTTCTCTTGATTCTTACAATATCCGTCTCTTACATATATTTGTTCGTAGCATTTCTTAATCTATAATATATTGTTACATCAAGTATTCTTCAAAAGGAGCGTATTCCACCAATACCATGAATTAATGTCAATTCTAAACGAAATTTTCCAGTTGTCTTAAAATAATCCCTCTCGTAAAGATCTCCCAATGTCCATACTGATTATCCATTACCCTCTCTGATCCGGAAGGATTACACTCTGCATCTCTGAATAATTAAAACCGTCTTACTCCGAAGTACCTTCCTCGACCCTCCTAAGGGCTGGTTCTGCTGGTTTTCCTAAGGGCTGGTTCTTAAATCCTCACAAAGTATTCAAGTTTAAATGTTCATTAAGCGCCCTTCGGGTGATTATGATACTCAATGACGTTTATTAAAAATCGTTTAATGCAGTGGCGAAGCACTAATTTTTTTTTATATAATATATTTATTTATTCTTATTTCATATTTTAACAACCTCCATGGCCTTGTTGGTAAGACGCCTGTCTTCCAGCCTGGAGGATATGGGTTCGATTCCTGCTGAAACCCAGTTTTTATGAAGGTTTTCAGTCTCGTTTTCACTTAAGGTCTCTTATACATATTTGTGGTGGGTTAGAAAAGATTGCCACTGGGAAATTATCCCAAAAGAATGTGCTGTGTACAAAAAAAGTGTTATACAATACATGATTCGCTCTGGCACTAATATAGCTGTCAGGCGTAATTTGTTTAATAACAGTATGTTCAAGTCCCGACTAAGGGCGTTCCTGAGGAGAATTCGCTCTCTAAACGGAACTTTGTAAAAATTTCCTTTGAAATGATAAAAAATAAATTCCGGAACACTCCTGTTTCACTGATTTCAAATGAGTTCAACACTCAAGCTGAAACGATTTCTTTCATTTCTACCAAATATATACGAGTATATACCAGAATTATCAAATTTATCACAAAAGTCTGTGCTATGGACTTTGTTTTAAACACAACCATTATTTTCTTTTTCCAGTGGCATTGTTATGTGGTGTGGGTCTATAAAATGAATGAATTAGGAAAGACCAACAAAAAAATTGAGGCATGTGGAAAATAAAAATTGTCCACCAAATGTCAAAAAGGAAACATCGTTTTTGTTTCTCATTGCCTCAATTGTATAGTTAAAGTCAATGAGCATGATAATTCTTGATGACTACACTCCATTCCCTCTTGAACTCTGCAGTTCGTAGAACAGTAGATAAGTGTAGTATTTTAGTGTCTCTGACTTGGCCAGTCCAACACACTGGGACACTACCTCTTATACGTCGCCCTTCTACGTTCCCAGTGACCACAAGCCTCTCCAAACTCCTTGGTCATGAGTAATGTGTCCAAAGAATCGGAGGAGTTGTCTACCGGTGACTCTCAGTTCTTTGAGAATAGAGGCGGTAGTTAACATTACCTCCCATGGAATTCTTAATATGCTTCTGCATCACCATATTTCGAATGCATCACTTTTACGTCTCTCACCTACTTTCAGAGTTCACGTCTCAGCACCGTACATAAATAAAGACAAGATATTAACATATATAAGATAGAGGTCTGCTGTTACAGTCTGGCCTTGTTCCAATACCTTAAAGTGAACTATGCCTGCAATATTCTACTAAATACAAAGTAAGACTTTTTTAGGATGTATGCCTGATTTTGGCGTCAAAACTGGCGTCTAGCCTGGAGAAAGCAATTGGTTTTAGCGCTTGGTATTAACGTAAAGTACCATTCCTCATCTCCAGTAACAATTCGATGCAGCAAGATTATTTTTCCTGTATGTTTAGCAAAAGTCGCAGATTATGGTAAGCTTTGTTTTCAGTTGAAAGTTTATGTCTAGCCCTACCCGTTGAAGGGGCTCCTGAACAATAAATATATCATGATGAATTAAGTTTTTCTGATAGTTCATCGATGGTCCGACCAGGATTTGCCTCAACAACTGAGCGCAACAAGTCGTTATCCGACTCCACTAGCATTTCCGAAAAATGGACGCAGGAGAGATCGAAATCATTCAATCGGAATTTAGCGAACCAACGCAAGCAATTGCGAATATTAGGAAAAAATATCACACATAGATATGTTCCCGATGGCCGTTATCGCATTGTTCCATAAAAATGCCCCATCCACAGGTTTTATGTCACTCTTTCAGTTACGCTAAATGTGGAAAAAAAGTTCTATAAAAATTTAAAGACAAATAGATAATTAATTGTTAATAAACACTTAATAAATAACACTCCCAATTATATCATATATAAACGACATTACTTTCCAATACCCTTTGTATTGTGTATTGTTAGAAATCTTATTCTTTATGATATCATCATCATCATCATCATCATTGTCAACCAGGGTCGATCCACTGCTGGATGAAGGTCTCCCCAAGTTGACTCCAAATAGTTCGATTTTTTGCTTGTTGGTGCCATGTTATGCTGCCATGCTTCGTGATTTCATATATCCAGCGTAATTTTGATCTTCTTCTGGGTCTCTTTATGCCTCTTGGGTACCATTGGATTATTTCGAATGTCCATCGGGAGTCTGATATTCTGGCTACGTGTCCGGCCCATTGCCACTTCATTCTTTTGCACACCTTTATAACGTCTTCTACCTTTGTTATATGGCGAATCCAGGTGTTTCGTTTACGGTCTCTTTTAGTATATCCCAACATGCATCTCTCCATGCCCCTTTGTGCGGTCTGGAGCTTTTGTGTGTTCTTTACTGTGAGCGTCCATGTCTCGCAGCCATACGTAAGTACTGGGAGAATACACTGGTTGTAAACCCTTCGCTTCAAGGATATTGGGAGATTACTTTTGAAGTTGTTCAAACGTCCAAATGAGCTCCACACTAGTTTTGTCCTTCTTGTATTTCCTCTGATATGCCACCTACAAAGGAAATAAGTTGGCCCAGATACACATATTCCCGGACAAGTTCTAGCGGCTTTCCGTCTACGTTTATTGGTTTTGGTGTAGCAAAGCCGTTCATCATATATTTGGTTTTTGAAATATTCATTTTTAAACCAACCCCTTTGCTGACCTCTGCCAATTCCTGCAGTTGGTGCTGAAGATCATTCGGGTTTTGTGAGAATATAACGATATCGTCTGCAAATCTCAAATGGCTCAGGTATTTTCCATCAATCATATATTTATGTACATTGACTTGATTTTCGGTTTTCAGGCATACTATAAATTTTAATTTTATTCCGTAAAAAAATATCAATGATCTAAATCGACCATAAATTAATAAATCAATAAACCTGTGTGAAGTGTTACCGCACTGGTTGTAAAGTCATCCATTCAGGCCGAACTCTCCCTATGTTTGTTGGCATTGGTCAGGATTAGTGTGGGATTACATCACTCATCCCTTACTAATAGCAATATAGCCGCTGCCCCCCTGCTCTATACAGGTAACACCCCTGTCCACTTCACTTAACAAAACTGTTGTACATCGGAGATCTATTTCTTAACCTCTTTTTAGTTACCAAAGATAACTAAATATAAATTTTTGTAAACATCTGGCGTTTGTTAGCATCTTTTTTCTTTAACATACATTTCTTCGAGTAATATTGCAATTAGATCGAACTTTGCCTCAAAGCGTTAAGAGTTATGAGTGATGTGTGCAACTCAAAGAAGCAATTGAAGACAACCCTTTTTGAATAATCTTATCTTAATTTATGATTACATATGAACACTACACATATTCTATATATGAACACTACACATATTATATATCGTCGTTCTGCGAAAAGCAATTAAGTCCATTTTTGCTTAAAATAACTTTTTGATTCCATTTTATAGTACTTAAAATTAAAATATCTACACATGGAAAAACATTTATGTCCAAAAGTTATATGGTTTCGCTGTTATGAAAAGGTAAATAAACATATCTTCCCGAAGTAATTTCATAGTTGGTATTCATCCCTGCCAACCAGCACAAGAGTTCATGACTTAATTCTACAGTTGGTATTCACCCCTGCCAACCAGCACAAGAGTTCATGACTTAATTTCACAGTTGGTATTCATCCCTGCCAACCAGCACAAGAGTTCATAACTTAATTCTACAGTTGGTATTTATCCCTGCCAACCAGCACAAGAGTTCGTGACTTAATTCTACAGTTAGATTCATCCCTGCCAACCAGCACAAGAGTTCATGACTTAATTCTACAGTTGGTATTCATCCCTGCCAACCAGCACAAGAGTTCATGACTTAATTCCACAGTTGGTATTCATCCCTTCCAACCAGCACAAAAGTTGATGACTTAATATGGTAAACCACGACACATCAAGTGATTCGGAATAAATAATAAAATAATATAGAAAAAAACAATATTTTAGAAGCGTTTCTGTCACCTTTTTACTGTTGTTATCACCAAGAAAGGATTAAGTCAGAAACATGTGTCCGTATTTACAATTTTTAGGTAATATGTTTTTAGGTTACTCATTGTTTTGTAGTAATTCTTATAAATAAATAAACTGTCTTTAAATAACATATGTTTATATTTTATTTTATTAAAAACTTGATTTGACATCGCCCTCCGAAACTTAAATTGCATTTATCAAACTCAATATTTGGACTTAAATGCTTTTCGCAGAACAACGACGATATATGAACACTACACATATGCTATATAAGAACACTACACACAAACTAATGCCTTAATTCTCGAAGAACTGAAAATCACCGACAAATTGTCAACAATAGGCCTTTGACGAGTACTCCGATTCTTTGGGTACATTGTTCGTGGCCAAAAATAAAGTTTATAAAGGTTTGTGGTTATTGGAGGCGTGGAAGGGGTGACGCACAAGAAGAACAATCCCAATGCGTTGGACTGACCAAGTAGAAGACGCAACTGGACTATCTTAACAACTGCCCTTCGTGCCACGGAGTACAGAGATGAATGGAGAGTTGTCGTCAGAGGCTATCATGGGAGTCACATAAGCTACACGACCGGATGATGACACACATTAACAATACGCCAGTTAGCTTTTTAATTTCGCGCGGAACAGTTGCCTAGTGTTGTGCGTGAGCAGGCAACAATACTTTTATTCGTTGTTATTTTTATTGCGTAATCTAAAACATTGTTATTATAATTTTAAATCTATGTGATAATTATTATAAGTGAATAAGTTGTCTACATATACATGAGGAACTGCATCCCTAGGACAAAAGTCCCGAAAACCTCGGGAGCCAACACCACATACCGTAGAACAGACGCCAAAATGTGGCTACCACCACGAAGAAGAACTTCGGCCTCTCCATCAAGGTTTCGAACCCTGCGATCGCTGCAAACACCAGCACCACATCAGTACTAGAACCAAGATCAACAACAGCATCTCCAACACGTGAATTCCAATTTTAAAATATACGACTTCGAAGTATTGTAAAACAATCCGGCAATTGGAAGGTAAACATTTGCGATATTCAATTTAGTTGTTTATTTTTTAAACTAATCATTTATTTGGCACTTCTTTACGATTTCATTTGCGATTTCAGTAAATACGCGCTGAAAAATGAAGTCATTATTAAGCGAAATATTGCCACATTTGATGATGTTTTAAAGTACAATAATAAAATGCTAAGGATTGTATAATTGAATAAACGTAATATGTACAATATAATTGAAAAATATGTATAATTTAATAAACTACTCGTAAGTATGTATAATTAAATGTAATATGTGTAATTGAATAAACTACTCGTAAGTATGTATAATTGAATAAACTACTCGATAAGTATGTACAATTGAATAAACTACTCGTAAGTATGTATAATTGAATAAACTACTCGATAAGTATGTACAATTGAATAAACTACTCGTAAGTATGTATAATTGAATAAACTATTCGATAAGTATGTACAATTGAAATAAACTACTCGTAAGTATGCATAATTGAATCACTTCACAAGGAGGCACGAATTTTATTATTCTCGTTGTCATAATGCAATATTTAGATTTGATATTTTTTTAAATCGTGTTATTTGATGTAATTGGGTTAAACCTGTATCAAATGTTAAATATAATAAATATCAATATCAAAATTCAGGAAAAGTTTCACAAAGAAATCCACAAGAACTGACGATTTCTCCAGATAACTTCTTCTCCAGATAAACTCTTCTCCACATAAATTATTCTCCAGATAAACTATTCTCCAGATAAACTTTTCTCCAGATAAACTATTCTCCAGATAAACTATTCTCCAGATAAACTATTCTCCAGATAACTTCTTCTCCAGATAAATTATTCTCCAGATAAACTATTCTCCAGATAAACTCTTCTCCAGATAACTTCTTCTCTAGATAAACTCTTCTCCAGATAAATTATTCTCCAGATAAACTATTCTCCAGATAAACTATTCTCCAGGTAAACTATTCTCCAGATAAACTATTCTCCAGATAAACTCTTTTCCAGATAAACTCTTCTCCAGATAACTTCTTCTCCAGATAAACTCTTCTCCAGATAAATTATTATCCAGATAAACTATTCTCCAGATAAACTCTTCTCCAGATAAACTTTTATCCAGATAAACTCTTCTCCAGATAACTTCTTCTTCATATAAACTATTCTCCAGGTAAACTCTTCTCCAGATAAACTGTTCTCCAGATAACTTCTTCTCCAGATAAACTCTTCTCTAGATAAATGATTCTGCAGATAAACTATTCTCCAGATAAACTACTCTCCAAATAAACTCTTCTCCAGATGAACTCTTCTCCAGATAAACTCTTCTCCAGATGAATTCTCGGAAAACGTGGTACTTGGAAACCAACTGCCTTCGACTACTTGGGGACTACTTGGAGAGCACTGAATACACTCCGACTATGGTAGACTAGATCTAAGGTGAATACTCAAAGAATGTGATTATGTGAATGTGCAGGACTCAACACATGCTAGTTTGTCCAAACATAGGAACTACATGGACTAGGCAGGGCCTGACTGATGCGAATGATATTACAATCTCTGATGCCTTTTACTGGAAACACGTGGCATAATTGATGATTGATGAACCGGACACTGCTATGAATGAATGAGGGAGGAATGTGAACTTAAGGGTGATGTATTAAGTAAGATGACATGACATAACTAAAAGAAGTACGACCACGTGTCAAAGTTAAGAAACAAACTTCATTCTCTTAAAGAACAGGCAGCGAAAGAACTTTTATATTCTGTCGACATTATTTAGCGTGCTTTTGGCGTTTTTGTGAGAATTGAAAAAAAATATTACACCACTCAGAATATCCTTTCGTACTATTTTTCCCCCTTTCTTTATTCTTAAATGAATTTCTGTTCTCTAGTTCTACCATTATCAATTGAGATTAGTAATTTGTTTGCTTTTTCTTAAGCCTTCCTGTCCTGTGATGTGTAACTAGTACACATTGCTTCTAAACACCTTTAATATCTATAAATATAATAAATACTGGGTTCAGATTTAAGTTATTCCTCCGTTATACATTTACGCATTGAATGAAAAAATAATATTAATAATAATAAGCACTTATCGGCCACATCAGAGATATTTTGTGAAAATCGGGAATAAATTCACCAATACAATCAAACTTGTGCCAGTGTGTGACTAAGGTATATTCATTCTAAAAAACCGCTATGTGTGAGGAAGCGACGCTATTCACGTCTCACTCTGACTCTACTTCGGTATATGGGAACGCAAGAATTAGAATCTCAGTTTGCTCGCTTCAGTAGCTCGGGGGTTTTCGTTTGAGTTGTTTTTTTCATGTTTTAAGCAATTAAATTTCAATTAATATCACTTTTGACTTCAAATTTAATTAATTTAAGCGATTAGCTATGAATATTCTTATTTTTTCGATTTTAAATTGCTCATTTTTACATGTGTATTGAATACACAACACCGGAACGTGCTGATTTTTTTAGCACAGGAAGTGAAAGGTTAAATTTAAATGAATATTTTTTTTGTCAAGTCTGTCATGGATTGTAAAACAGTTTTATGTGTCAAATACGAGCTGGTTCGTTGGAAAAAAATATTTATAGTAATAAACCCACCACATGTGCCTATCATTTACGGTGATAGGCACATGTGGTGGGTCCCCGTCAGTGGCTTACCCCGGCGTGGCTTACGCTTGCGACGATTGAGACAATTGAGCTCCTCGCAATTCAGTGGAGTATGCAAGAGTGAGATGCGAATATAGTGTCGCGCTTCCCGCATACTCTTCACCTATCGTCAAGACACAAGGTCGAGGCACTCACAGCGTTTAAATGCGAATTTGTTTTCGATCTTCACAAAATACCCACGATGTAGTCGATAAATTCTGATTATTATTAATATTATTTTTTAAATCAATGCGTAAATATATTATGGAGGAATACCTAAAATCTTAACCTTGTATTTATTATATTTATAGAGATATTAATGGTTATTAGAAGCAACGTGTAGAAAATACCTAACACAGGGAAGGAAAGGTTAAGGCTTCTTTATCATCTTTTTTGTCAGTTGGAAGAGATTGTCACATTGCAATACATATGTCAGATTGTATTGTATACAAAAAAAATGTAAAACGAAAGTTTTACAACGAATCGAACTCGAAACCCTCAAGAATTGTCTTACCTACTAAGCCACGAAAGTCGTCAAATGATTCTATGTTAACTATCGAAGTAAATTTTTTATTTATTATTATTATGCAGCGAAATATCTATGTTAATCGAACAAATAAATTCAATTTATTTCTTTCTAACTAACTCGCCCTTAACTCTAGGCATTCCTATCAGATATGATTCAAACGATAATTTCCAAATCACGCCCCCGTGGATCGTGGATACCACCCCCCGAATCAGCCCTAAAGAAAGCGCGGTCCGAGTACCACGTGAAGTCTATACTTTAATACAAGGGAAAAATAAAAACACATTTACAATATATTTGGTCTATATTTTCGTTATTTTTTGTCCATAGTCTTTTTTAATACTACTTTAATTTAAGCCTGTACAAACGCACGTGCAATTTTCTAAATTGGTATATTTTTAGGATCACGGTGAAATATATATCATACATATGTACGAGTATACACAGTAGAAAAACTCTGCTATTTAGGTAGTATTTTCTCAGGTGATATATTTATATATTACGAAACTCAACAGGTCAATGGGTGGCATAAAAATAATGAAAAATGAGTGTAGATTGATATGTTAATGCCATATAAGTAATAAAGACGAATAACAGAATTTGTTGATAAGTAAATTATTAGAGATGTAAAGATAAAATTAAGATGATAGTCCGTATATAATATATGTGAATAAGTGTCAACATCATGATGGTAAAAACGTGTATACAATAGAGAAATTCTGGCATTCAGGTAGTATTTTCTCAGGTAATATATTTATATATGACGGAACTACACAGGCCAATGGGTGGCATAAAAATGTGGAATAGAAATGTGTGCAGATTGAAATGTTGATGCCATGAAATTAATTAAGACGAATAACAGAATTTGTTGATAAGGAAATAGATGTGAAGAAAAATGGTTGAGAATGAATGTTAACAGCATGATGATAAAAAAGTGCTGCTATTTAGGTAGTATTTTCTCAGGTGATCCATTAATATATGACGGAATTACACAGGTCAATGGGTGGCATAAAAAGAAATATGTACAACTGCATTCCGAAGGTCTGGAATCATAAAGTCCAGGTTCGTATGCTGTGCAAGAAACAAAAAGTTATTTATTAACTCGCTTATTTATTACTTCGATATATGGTATAATTACATTCTGCAGAATCCAACAAAGGCAAAAAAAGGGCAAGAAATTTAGGCAGTCGATCGGAGCGCGGTTGTTAATGCGACAGGAGTTGGAATGCTTGGGATTGCTAGAGTAATGACTTGTAGCATAGGTTTACGTGAACTCTTGAATGCAGTGTGTTTTTGAGGATATGTCTGGCCCATTTTGGGATGAACTTTTTGATCTGTCTGGAGTCATGAAGTGTGATGGGTTTGATTTGCATGATATATACATATGTTATTTAGCGTCACTGTTGGTGATAGTATGCAACAGGGTATTGTATAATAAAAAAATGGAAAAAAATATAAACTTATTCTTTCGTGTTATATGTCCTCAGTAAGATACAGTCAAAAGCCTTATTTACCGGGGACACGAAAAATGATAGGCGACAAACCCAGATCCATTAAAATTATCTGTCCATGTTAAATTGAGAAATTCTGCTGTTTAGATAGTATTTTTAAAAGGTGATAAATTTATATATGACGGAACTACGACGGAACGATGACTTCCGTGGCCTGGTGGTAAGACGTTTGTCTGCCGATCCGGAGGTTGCGGGTTTAATCCCCGCTGGAATCCAGATTTTTTTAAATGGGATTCCAGTCTGGTTTTCACTTAGAGCCTATTAAAATATATTTCTGGTTGGTTGGAAGAGATTTTCACATGGCAATAAACACGCCAAGTGAAATAAATTTAAAAAAAAACTACACAGGCCAATGGGTGGTATAAAATGTCGAATAGAAATGTGTGCAGATTGATATGCTGATGCCATGAAAGTAATTAAGACGAATAACAGAATTCGTTGATAAGTAAATTATATAAGAGATGTGAAAAAAAATATCCGTGAATGAGTGTTAACATCAAGATGGTAAAAAAGTGTACACAATAGGGACGACCTCCGTGGCCTGGTGGTAAGACACTTGTCTGCCGATCCAGAGGTTGCGGGTTTGATCCCCGCTGGAACCCAGATTTAAAAAAAAATAGTATTCCAGTCTGGTTAACACTAAGGGCCTATAAAAACATATTTCTGGTTGGTTGGAAGAGATTGCAACATTGCAATATACTCGCCAGGAAAAAAAAATATCTGTGGTTTATTCGCAAATTATGTATAAAATAAATAAATAAATACAGGCATAGCCTTTGACAAATGTTTGTATCATAGATTATTTTATTAAATAATAGTAATCTATGACATTAGACTCTAGAAGCAGCTTCTAGATTCTATAAAAATGGTTTCTTCGTCGACTTGCTTCCAAAAGTGACATTTAAATTATTACATACCTCTTTAATAACAAAACGCGCATTTCCCTATTCCCCATGTTATTTAGTGTCACTGTTTATCGAGCTAATGATAGTGTAGCGACCATGCGTGCGGTCACTGAACCCATTGAGGCGACCCTTGGCCGCTCGGTCATCGAACTCGCATTATAAGGAATGTGAGACAAGCACCGGGCGACCTTCGCCCGCTCGTTCATTGAACTCACTATTAGCGAAGAACGAGACAGCGACATATCTTCCGCGCTGTCCTACAAAACAATGAATACCCTACGTGATGACAATAAACATATTGTGGGTATTGTATTATCAAAAATTGGAAAGAAATATCAATGTATTCTTTCGTGTTATATGTCCTCAGTAATATACAGACAAAAGCCTAGTTCACTGGGGACACAACGAAATAAAAGAACACAAACTCGGATCCATTAAAATTGTGGGTCCACATTAAATTACCCGTTGTTTTTTTTCACAAAGTATTGTATGTGTTAATAAAATTTCATGTCATGCATAAATACAATTAAAAAAATAAAGAAAACTTTCTTTCGTTTTTACGGATTAAATTAATTGGTTATGTTTTCTAATATTATAACAGCCAATATGCCCTCATCCTGAAACATTGGACAGTCCTGCCCCATGGGGTAGATCGACGTCACGTATTATTGGAGGGAGCAAGAAACTATTATTTATTCCTCGGGCATTTCGGATTCAAATCGTGAAGGACGATAACTTCTGTCGTTTTAGATAAACGGAAAAAAAGGATAATATCTCCGGAGATGTCCTATTTTTTTTTTCGACTAAGGGAATTCACCCTGGAGAGAGTGTCCTTTATACATTTGCCCTTTATACAATTATATAGATACAAAAACTTGACTGTTATATAAGAATATGCATAAAGCTGTTATTCAAGTGAAATCGGTTTGAAACCAGCCTATAATAATAAATATAAAACAATTTATATAGCGCTGTTTAGAGACCCAACTCTCCTCCAGGGCGCTCTAACTTAAGTGTCTTTCACTATATGACGTTAGATATCCCTAGTAACTTTTCCATTATCTAAGAAAATACAACCTAAATAGCAAAATTATTCGAATTGCTCTTAACTTTCCTTACTCACCCATGTATCGCATTTACTTTCCTTACTCACTCATGTATCGCATTTACTTTCCTTACTCACTCGTGTATCGCATTTACTTTCCTTACTCACTCATGTATCGCATTTACTTTCCTTACTCACTCATGTATCACATTTACTTTCCTTACTCACCCATGTATCGCATTTACTTTCCTTACTCACTCATGTATCGCATTTACTTTCCTTACTCACCCATATATCGCATTTACTTTCCTAACTCACCCATGTATCGCATTTACTTTCCTTACTCACCCATGTATCGCATTTACTTTCCTTACTCACCTATGTATCGCATTTACTTTCCTTACTACCCCATTTATCGCATTTACTTTCCTTACTCACCCATGTATCGCATTTACTTTCCTTACTACCCCGTTTATCGCATTTACTTTCCTTACTCACCCATGTATCGCATTTACTTTCCTTACTCACCCATGTATCGCATTTACTTTCCTTACTCACCCATGTATCGCATTAACTTTCCTATCTCATCCATGTATCGCATTTACTTTCCTTACTACCCCATTTATCACATTTACTTTCCTTACTCACCCATGTATCGCATTTACTTTCCTTACTCACTCATGTATCGCATTTACTTTCCTTACTCACTCATGTATCGCATTTACTTTCCTAACTCACCCATGTATCGCATTTACTTTCCAAACTCACCCATGTATCGCATTTACTTTCCTTACTCACTCATGTATCGCATTTACTTTCTTTACTCACTCATGTATCGCATTTACTTTCCTTACTCACTCATGTATCGCATTTACTTTTCTTACTCACTCATGTATCGCATTTACTTTCCTTACTCACCCATGTATCGCATTTACTTTCCTTACTCCCCCATGTATCGCATTTACTTTCCTTACTCACCCATGTGTCGCATTTACTTTCCTTACTCACCCATGTATCGCATTTACTTTCCTTACTCACCCATGTATCGCATTTACTTTCCTTACTCACCCATGTATCGCATTTACTTTCCTTACTCATTCATGTATCGCATTTACTTTTCCTTCCATACTATTTTATCGCCATATCTTTGAATTTCGAAATGTAATTCTCAGGTCTTTATTTTTACATCTCTCGCACAATTTACTTTTAAGACTGTAAGTTAGCTTCCTTCTCTCCTAATGTGAATTATCCTCGAATCTGCCCACATTCCCATTCAACATGTGTATGACCTCTGTAATTTCTTCATTGACCTCTGTAATTTCTCTACACACAAATCTATGTAAAGTACTGAAACTTCTAGCCCTATACGCAACAGGATATGCCTATCATAAGTTGACTAACATAGTCATCTGCAGTGACACCAGCGTCAAGTATTTATTTTATTTATTTAACACTTTTATTGCAATGCAATCTGGCGGGCTTATTGCTAGGCGGCAATCTCTTCCAACCAACCAGACAAAAGTAAATAAAGCAAGTTACATGGTCGCATAAATAATTCAAATGACTATCCATCCCCACGAAATCCATAAACACGTACGTGAGCACATGCCCACGAACCCCACAAAGACGGACAATCACCCTAACATTATTTTTCATTAAAAGTGAGATATCATCAATCAAAAGGAAAGGAATGAATGGTGGAGAGGAAAGGAAAAGAAAAATCAGGAATGAAACACGTTATTTTACTGACTAGAAATTAAGAGTTTTTTCAGTCGCTTCTTAAAGCATGCCAAGGACGGAGCGAGTCTTATATTGGTGTGTAACTAATTCCAGAGTCTCACTGCATGGACAGTTAAGGACGACGTAAAAAAAAGGAGCGGTGAACGGGAAAGGCCAATAAACAATCTCTGTTTGAGCGTAGCGCTAATCCATGATTGAAAAGACGCTGAAAATTTACGTACCCTGATCAGCCCCTTTTTTTTCAAATAATATATAAATTATTAAAAAAAAGTGACGAAAAAAATTAAATTACTTTTTTACGAATCTACTCAAAATTGTTGAATGACTATAAACAAAAAAAACTATCTTCTACAGAGATGGCAGTATCTGTACCAATGTCAAATTGGTTAAAAAAACTATCTTCTACAGAGATGGCAGTATCTGTACCAATGTCAAATTGGTTAAAAAAACTATCTTCTACAGAGATGGCAGTATCTGTACCAATGTCAAATTGGTTAAAAAAACTATCTTCTACAGATATGGCAGTATCTGTACCAATGTCAAATTGGTAAAAAAAAGTTTAACAATATGAACGCGAATATACGGATAAATTATACGGATAATTATAGTGCATACTTAGAATTGAAATGGTAAATCAATGTTCGTGATATGTATAAAAAAGAGCCATCTATGAAGTGTTGATAACAACTTTAAATTTGTGATAAAAAAAGTTTTTGTTTTGAAATTTAGTAAAAAAAATATACCAATAACTTACCAATAAAAAAAGACTCACCAAAAAAAGACTTACCAATCAAAATATTATACCAATAACTTACCAATAAAAAGGCTTCCCTATAAAAGTTAGTAAAAATAATATACCAATAACTTTATTGTACATCAACACTGTTGTTTATAGAGTGTTGTTGTAAATATGTCAATGATTGTGATATATGAACACTGACATATATGGAGTGTTGATGAAAATATATATTAATGGTTGTGTCAATTCAATTTCCAAACTGTCATATTTATGTTAGACTGCCGTTTACCATTCCGAATAACTGGTCAAAAAAATAATATTTGCTTCAAGAATCAGAAATTATATCAAATAATCACGATTTAAGTTAAGATATACCGTATTAGCCCGACTATAAGGTTAGGTTTTTATTTAAAAAGGTGACACGTAAATAGGGGGGTCGCCATTTTTGTAATTATATAGACGAGACGAAAAATGTGTTTCGTGATAAGAAAGTCAGGCGCTCTTTCCTCTGTCTCGAACCCATCAGGAAAATGGCGTATTGATATAAATGTGTATGTATCTAGGCACAATAATTGTACTGTATTGTATTCAACACAATCAAGTACGTTTATTGCTATAGGACAGTCTCTCCCAACCAATTTAGATTGTGTGGTGCCTGAAGTGTAAATCAGACTGGGACCCGCTTTAAAATCGAAATCGCAACTCCCGAGCTAGAAGACAGGTGACTTAACAACTAGGATTAAATTATTAACTTCCTTCATTCAGAAAAACTAGTAAAATAAGTCAGTACTTGCTATAAGAACTAAAATTTATCAAATGTTACAATTCAAGTTTATTGTAATTCTTTTTATTAAGTCATAAAATATCATATATTTAACTACACCTATAAGCATATTTATAAATGGCGCAAAGTCCTATTTATAAAAAAACATATAAGAAATTACCAAAAAAAATCCATGTCACATAAAGCCAGCTTTTAACACTAATTTTAATCTCCGGAAACTCTTACTTAACGGAAAAGGCAAAAATGGAATACTTAGCAACAGTGGTGTGTATAAACTTTTATGTGCTGACTGTGATAATTTCTATATAGGAAAGACAGGAAGATCATTTGAAAAGAGATTTCGTGAACACAAATCCGCCTTAACAAATCCTCTAATTTATTCTGAAATGGCTAATCATTGTCACCGTGAAAACCATACATTTTCTATCGATGATGCCAAATTCTTACATATCAGTAGTAACGGAAATAAATGGGACAGATTAGAGGCCATAGAAAATTTTAATTCAGTGCATCGGGGTGAATATCTGGCCAACATATATTCCCAGACTCTCGCCGCTGCTCGCTGAGGTTGTCTCCTACCTCCCTTCACCCACAGTTCCCAATCCGAATGTTTACCGTTAGAAGTGTGTATGTCGGTACCAGTTCGAATAAAATTCTGACTTGTCTGTGATCCCCTGATGATAAGTGGAAAACCTTAAAACCGGTAGAATTATATTGTTACAAAAAATGGAATAAACAGTGTTTGATAAAAACAAAATACAAAGTATTTCTTCTTCTTCCCAGTGTCATGTCAGGTCCCCCCAACGTTGAATATCACTTGAGAGTAGATATATTTGTCCCCGACAGCCCGAAAAAGATCTACAACGCCCCTTATGCCAGTCCAATCACGTATATTGCGGAGCCAGGATGTCTTTAAACCTCCACAATTTTAATGTCTTCACTATAAATAATATAATTCAAGTTTAGTTTCCAAGAGCTATCAATATGAGTAGGAACAAGTTAGTCTAATATAACAGCAAGTTCCACATTATATCGATCTTGCACCTTGCACTATCGACACGAGCACGTGCCAAGCATGCCAAAAGGTGACCATCCACTGCCAGACTGGGAGTAATATATTCTTCGCACACCCAGCACAAATGGCCACAATATATCATTCCTATTCGCCTTGCGAACTTTCTATATTTACACACGTCCGGTCACGGAGAGCGGGCCGCGGGTTGAGAACCGCTGGATTTATTATGTTTTCACTGGCTACTTTATGTGTGTCGAGATTTTGAAGGTGTTTTATGGGCGACTTTGAGTTTACTTTCCACTTGAAAAGTATCCAGTTTTTTTATATAACCGACACTACACATAAAGGCGAATGTGTTACTATTACAAATCGAAAGATCTACAAAGATTTCTTCGTATTTCTTTAGAAAGTTTTCAAGAGTTCTCTCGCCAAGTGTATTTTTTTAAATATATACACATCCGGAAAAGAGCCTGATCTAATGACCACAGCCACCACCTTCCTATCCTTTCAACAACAAAATAACACATGTTTGTATATAAACATTTATGCATTTATTATTTATAGTTAAAGCATTTATACTTAAGGGTTCTTCAAAGAGCCAAAGTTGATAGAGAGTTGCTGACTAATATTAGGTCCTTACATATGAAATTGGCGTTTTGTTTGGGAGGAACATAAAGTTGTTTTTTTTTTTAATATAATATATTTATTTAATCAAAGTATGTACCATTGCTATCTATGCACTTTTGCCATCTCATAGGTAGTTCTTCGGGACGGGAATCAATAAAATCTTTGAAGTCGGTTTGGACTGCCCCATCGGAGTTGAATTTTTTCCCTTGCAAGAAGTTATCCAAATTTCGAAAAAAATAGTAATCTGTTGGGGCAAGGTCCGGAGAGTACGGTGGATGTCTTAGACATTCCAATTGAAGCTCTTCTAATTTGGTAGCCGTCTGTTGTGCAGTGTGTGGTCTAGCGTTATCATGAAGCAGCAGTGGCCTAGAGCGATTAACCAGCCTCGGTTGTTTAGCAGCTAGCTTTTCCATCATGGTTTGCAGTTGCTGACAATAGACATCTGCCGTAATCGTCTGGCCAGATTTAAGAAAGCTGTAGTGAACGACACCAGCACTAGTCCACCAAACGCTCACAAGTAACTTTTTTGGAGTCAATTTTCGCTTGGGGCATGGTTTGGCTGGTTCGGCAGGGTTCAGCCATTGCGATGAGCGCTTCCGATTATCATACAGGATCCACTTTTCATCACAGGTAATGATTCGATTCAAAATCCCTTCATTATTGTGCCGGTTGAGTAATGCAACGCAGCAGTCAACGCGCGTTTGTTGATTTGCTTCACTCAATTCGTGAGGTACCCACCTTTCAAGCTTTTTCACCTTCCCAATTTGCTTCAAGTGGATTAAAACAGTTTTATCACTAACACCGCAGCCTGCAGCTAACTCGGACGTGGTTTGCGATGGATCCGCTTCCACAATAGCCTTCAATTCTTCATTATCAACTTTGGTCTCCGGCCGTCCACGGGGCTTTTTCTGCAGGTCGAAATTTCCAGAACGAAAACGTTGGAACCAAAAACGCACTGTGTTTTCTTTTGCGGCACCGTCGCCATACACATCATTAATCCTTCGAGCCGTTTCTGCAGCACTGGTGCCACGGTGGAACTCGTACTCGTAAATAACGCGATATTTCAAGTTTTCCATTTTGTAAACTGAGTGACGCAAAGAAAAAAAACAATTGAGGAAAAAACAAATGAATTATAATTTTCGAAACACAAATACTTGAGTAAATAGCTGTATAAATTTGAATTTGGAATTCCTAACCAAAGAGAAGATATTTGAGATCAAAGTTGCCAGTACGGCAAAACGCCAATTTCATATGTAAGGACCTAATATTAAAATCCGAAAGGTGTCCTACTTGGGTCATGTACTTAGAGGAGCGAAGTACAAATTACTGCACCTGATCATCCAAGGTAAAATAGAAGGCCGAAGAGGTGTTAGCAAGAGGCAAATCTCTTGGCTCCGCAATATACGTGATTGGACTGGCATAAGGGGCGTTTGAGATCTTTTTCGGGCTGCCGGGGACAAAGATGTCTACTCTCAGGTGATATTCAACGTTGGGGGGACCTGACATGACACTGGGAAGAAGAAGAAGTTAAGGCATTAACATTGTGAAGGTTTAAAGACATTGTAATTTGTTTTATCAAACACTATTTATTCCACTTTTTTTAAAAGTGGAATAAACAGTGTTTGATAAAACAAATTACAATTTATTCATTTATTTTGTAATAAATTAATTTATTTCGAGTTAGAACGCTCTTGAGGAGAATCTGTCTTTTAAACGGCTCTATATAAAATGTGTTTTTATTACTTTTATGATTATGTAATTTTATGTATTTCTTCTTCTTCGTTTTCTTAACCTTTCCTTCCCTGTGTTGGGTATCTTCTACACGTTGCTTCTAATAACCATCAATATCTCTATACATATAATAAATACAAGGTTAAGATTTTAGGTATTCCTCCATAATATATTTACGCATTGATTTGAAAAAAAATATTAATAATAATCAGAATTTATCGACCACATCGTGGGTATTTTGTGAAGATCGAAAACAAATTCGCATTTAAACGCTGTGCGTGCCTCGACCTTGGGTGTTGACGATAGGTGAATAGTATGCGGGAAGCGCGACACTATATTCGCATCTCACTCTTGCATACTCCACTGAATTGCGAGGAGCTCAATTGTCTCAATCGTCGCAAGCGTAAGCTACGCCGGGGTAAGCCACTGACGCTCCGCGCCGCAGTAGCTTCTGAACTTGCAAATAGATTAGACCTACGCCCGTTCCGTGAGCGTTGCTAGATGGTTTTTTAATGTTTTCAGCAAATAAATCTCAATTATTATAATTTTTAACTTCAATTATAATTCATTTAGGGGATTATCTATGAATGTTCTTATTTTTCCGATTTAAAATCGCTATTTTTTTATCGCGTACTCACTACCCAACACCGTAGCGCGCGTTTCAATTTTAGCACCGTAAGGGAAGGGTTAAAATATCTGGACTTCTATCATCAAGAGAACAGAATTAAATTGTTAACTTCTCCGAATTAATGATTCAGGCATATTGCCAGCAGAAAGCATTGTAATTGACCCCATCAATTTATTTTATAAAGTTTTTCATTAACTGGTTCAACCCAATCACATACAGAGTTAAAGATAACTGTATACAGAACAAAGAAATAAAAGCCATCAAATAAGAAATAATTGTTCAACTGTAACAAATAACTCCCTTTCCTGAAAAAGCTCTTAATCCTATTATTATAATTATTTCCTCAAATGTTGAAGATGTCAATATCCGAGGCCCCATTCAAAATGGAAATCCCGTGATATAAATAAAGAGCACTTAGCAAGTTAGTTCTATATGCCGTACTATATTGTCAGTCTAAAAAGAGAATTATTTCGAAACTTAGAATAGTTGTCAGAAATATAATAGCGTTTATTTTCCATCCAGGTTTTATCACACAAAGGGTTCGATTACAGCGAACTTGCCATTCATCATAAGGATCCCGGTTGCGAGTGTGGTTTGTATGATGAAACTATATATCATGTATTTTTCGGTTGTCCTTTACAGAACAAATTTGATTTGCTAAATGTTATAGATCTTGACCGCGTCCAATGAATGTTGCATTTCTTCTTTCTTCGTGGAACTTTTCCACTTATAGATCGATTGTTAATTTTTTTAAGTTGACACTTTAAATTGTCTAAAGTTGACATATTTTAAGTTTATTTTATTATATTGACTTATATAATTGCATAATGACTTTGATTTGGTGCCACAAATCCTCCTATTATTGCTGGATTGCCCATCAAAAATAGAATGTATAGTGACTTTTATTTAGTGACACAAATCCTCCTATTATGGTTGGATTGCCCATCAAAAAAAGAATGTATAGTGACTTTTATTTAGTGACACAAATCCTCATATTATGGCTGGATTGCCCATCATAAATAGAATGTATAGTGACTTTTATTTAGTGACACAAATCCTCCTACTATATTATGGGTAGATTGCCCATTAAAAATATAATCACATAATGACTTTGATTTGGTGACACAAATCCTCGTATTATGGGAAGATTGCCCATTAAAAATATAATAACATAATGACTTTGATTTGGAACGCAAATCCTCCTATTATGGGTGGATTGCCCATTAAAAATATAATCACACAATGACATTGATTTAGTGCCACAAATCCTCCTATTATGGCTGGATTGCCGATCAAAAATAGAATGTATAGTGACTTTTATTTAGTGATACAAATCCTCATATTATGGGTAGATTGCCCATTAAAAATTTAATCACATAATGACTTTGATTTGGTGACACAAATCCTCGTATTATGGGAGGATTGCCCATTAAAAATATAATAACATAATGACTTTGATTTGGAACGCAAATCCTCCTATTATGGGTGGATTGCCCATTAAAAATATAATCACACAATGACATTGATTTAGTGCCACAAATCCTCCTATTATGGCTGGATTGCCGATCAAAAATAGAATGTATAGTGACTTTTATTTAGTGATACAAATCCTCCTATTATGGGTAGATTGCCCATTAAAAATTTAATCACATAATGACTTTGATTTGGTGACACAAATCCTCGTATTATGGGAGGATTGCCCATTAAAAATATAATAACATAATGACTTTGATTTGGAACACAAATCCTCCTATTATGGGTGGATTGCCCATTAAAAATATAATCACATAATGACTTTGATTTGGTGCCACAAATCCTCCTATTATGGCTGGATTGCCCATCAAAAATAGAATGTATAGTGACTTTTATTTAGTGACACAAATCCTCCTATTATGGGTGGATTGCCCATTAAAAATATAATCACATAATGACTTTGATTTGGTGTCACAAATCCTCGTATTATGGGAGGATTGTCCATTAAAAATATAATTACTATGATTGCCCATAAAAATAATTCAAATGAGGCATCTAATGGTTAGCAATATATTTTTTCAGTTTTTGATCAACATCAACTATTTTCAATTCTCGCTTACAAAATAGTAAAAATCCTAGGAAATCACTTAAATTTAAAATCCGATTTAAGATCCATAGCTCCGTTCTGTATTTCCCCACAAAATCAATATCATTACTGTATTCCTGGCAGATTTTCGTTTAACTTCGCATTATCACTCCATAAATTCAGTCGCCCTTCTTTAGTGTCGTGCCCGACCCAAAACATTCCCCATTCCAACAAGTTTCGCCATTCAAATCGATGTTTGACGTAAGAAAATATGGTCATAAATCAAATGGGGCACTTGGAAAACTTTCCAGGGAGGTTGTATATTATTTATTGCTTGGGGTGGCAGGAAAGTTACGGGAATAACGTTATTTTTATTGTCGCATATATTCTGTGTTAATATATTTGTTTTTCGTATTTTGATGTCTTTTTAAGATGTTTTAAATTTAGTTTTGTTTCCGGAGGAAAAAAATCATATATTTCGGATGCATTTCGAATATTGATAAAAAGAAAATATCTCGACATATTTTTTTATGCCTATTTTAAATCGAACTTTGGAAAAGGCAGCACGCGACTATTCCCAGCATGGAAGAAATTTTATTATTTGGCAATTGTGGCCTAACTGTTAACATTCACACATAGCAAGCAGTCAGTCTATGTTCAATTCCTGGCGTTTTCAGTTCTGGACTTGACACGTTTATTTATTTCAATAAAACCATTTACAGGACATGTATCATTGTTAATTAATACCATATCAGGTTCATTATTTATTGTATTGTATTACACTTTCATTGTAGTAAAACCTGGCAAGTTTATTACCATGCGACAATATCTTCCAGCCAGCCTGAAACTCTGGCATGATTTAAGAAGTGACGGAAAAAACTATTAATTTTTTAGTCAATAATATACGAGTAATGTGTTTCATTCCTAATTTTTGTTTCCTCTCTACCATCCTTTTCTTTTCGTTTGATTGATGATATCTACCTTTCCTCTCTACCACCCTTTCCTTTTCGTTTGATTGATGTTATCTACCTTTCCTCTCTAGCATCCTTTCCTTTTCGTTTGATTGATGATATCTACCTGTCCTCTCTACCATCCTTTCCTTTTCGTTTGATTGATGATATCTACCTTTTCTCTCTACCACCCTTTCCTTTTCGTTTGATTGATGATATGTACCTTTCTTCTAAACCATCCTTTCCTTTTCGTTTGATTGATGAAATGTACCTTTCCTCTAAACCATCCTTTCCTTTTCGTTTGATTGATGATATCTACCTTTTCTCTCTACCACCCTTTCCTTTTCGTTTGATTGATGATATGTACCTTTCCTCTAAAGCATCCTTTCCTTTTCGTTTGATTGATGATATCTACCTTTCCTCTCTACCATCCTTTCATTTTCGTTTAATTGATGATATCTACCTTTCCTCTCTAGCATCCTTTCCTTTTCGTTTGATTGATGTTATCTACCTTTCCTCTCTACCATCCTTTCCTTTTCGTTTGATTGATGATATCTACCTTTTCTCTCTACCACCCTTTCCTTTTCGTTTGATTGATGATATGTACCTTTCCTCTAAACCATCCTTTCCTTTTCGTTTGATTGATGATATCTACCTTTCCTCTCTACCATCCTTTCATTTTCGTTTGATTGATGATATCTACCTTTCCTCTCTACCATCCTTTCATTTTCGTTTGATTGATGATATCTACCTTTCCTCTCTACCATCCTTTCATTTTCGTTTAATTGATGATATCTACCTTTCCTCTCTTCCACCCTTTCCTTTTCGTTTGATTGATGATATCTACCTTTCTGCTCTACCATCCTTTCCTTTTCGTTTGATTGATGATATCTACCTTTCCTCTCTACCATCGTTTCATTTTCGTTTAATTGATGATATCTACCTTTCCTCTCTACCACCCTTTCCTTTTCGTTTGATTGATGTTATCTACCTTTCTTATCTAGCATCCTTTCCTTTTCGTTTGATTGATGGTATCTACCTTTCCTCTCTAGCATCCTTTCCTTTCCGTTTGATTGATGATATCTTACTTTAACTTTAATATGTTTAAATTTCATAAATATGAATAATCTTTTGATTTTTTTGCAATCATGTAACTTGCTTTATTTACTATTGTCTGATTAGTCGAAAGAGATTGCCGCCTGGCAACAAACCCGCCTAATTGCATTTATAATGAAGTGTTAAAAATGTTCAAATAAACATGTTCAAGAGACCTTGAGTGATATGCAGACTGGAGTCCTTTCTAAAAACGATAGTACCATCATGGTAAAGAAAGATTAAAGACACTATGGTATAATCAAGTGAACTATGTTTTGAAAGAGTGTAAGATGTAAAAAGTCCGAGAAATCTTCGAAGTTTTTTAAAACAGTATGTGTAAAAGAGGCGAAAAATGTAATAGTCGAGATAGAAATATTTGGCCCTTTCTACCCCGTCAAGGAAACGGCGTAACGGTATTTTTAGTTGTAAGAATTAAAATAATATAACTCGATGGGAGCAAATCAACAACATGCAGATACAATGAACTTCAATGTCTATTAGCCGCAGTCACCATCCTCGTTTCCCAATACTTGTATCTCTCAACTTGTTTTTTTTTTTTTGTAATATTTTTAATGAATAAACAATGAAAGACAAACATATTGGATGAATGAACAAAGAACAACAAACAAAATAAATTTGCAGTGTTAATGTGAAGAGAAAACGTTGTAGAGCAAAGTGTATTGGATCAAATGAATGATATGTTTATATAATTTAATTTGTCAATAAAAGAAGGCTCTTCAACTATGCTCGCACTTCAGAAGAGTGCTCTCTGAACGGCAATATATAAATTGTTATTTTATTATCAATATTGACAGAATCTTTTATCTCATACAAATGTTATTCTAACAAATCTTATTTTTTATCTGTTTATTGACGTTCATCTAATGGGCATTTCAACATCCTCAGTTTCATGAATTATATTTTCAAATCTTCCTTCTGGCAAATATCTGCTATGACAGCAAATATGATACAATATTGACAGTCCTTGACAGATGTAAGTGGTTCGAACGTGTTTTTATATTTTTATATCAGGTTATTCCGAAATTAATGGCCGATTTTAATATTTTATCATTTCGAATGATCTTTGCTAGGAAATATTTATCCATTTTTTTTTGTTTGACAGTTAAGAATATGCTTTATTTATTCATTTATTTATTTATTTATTTATTTATTGGGTCAAACATTAAATTTGCATTGTTTGAAATGAGATTAACAAAAAAAAAAACAACGACGTGTATTTTTTTTTGTATGAATTTAAATTTGAGCAGTATGCGTCTTAAACAAAACGCAACCAAACATGGGGTGAAGCAATCACTTCTGAATGAATAGTGCAATGTCGCACGTTGGGGTGAAACGTTGAATATCATCTCATAATTCAATATTGTGGAATGAACTACAGAATTAAAATAAGTAGTGATTTTTATTCCTAACACCCCATAAATTTCAGAAAAATATCATCATTTTTGTAGCTTCTTCCGTTGATTTATTATAACTTGTCAAAGTTGTATGTTTGGAGAGAGCAAATTTATAGCGACGATTTAAGTAAATAAATAAATATAAATAAATAAATACAGGTTTATTGATAGCAACATAACATAGTATGTACATAATAAAATTTGGACACATTTCAAGAACATATTAAAAAGATAATACATTAAAAAACAGTAGTTATCAAAAGGTCGAGGCTCGTATAATGACATCCCCCCGGCCAAGATACACCCCACCAATATAGGGCGAGCCCAGTAAAGTAAAACTTTGAACTTATATTTCTTGATTTTATGTACAATTTCAGTATTTATTTCATTATATTTTTAATATGTTATATTTTATTTTATTAAAAAATGATCATTTGATTTGTTTCTACTTAATTTATAATTAAAATATAATTTAGAAGTAAAAAAAAAATATTTATAAATTTCAATATTTTGTAATAATACGCAAAATAAAAACATGACTTACAATAATGTGTATTTTGTATTATTTTCGGTATGTTAGAAACGACTTATACTGTTTTATTGTTAGTTTTATTGTTAATTAATGTTTATAAAATGTATTTTCAATGTACTAAAACCCATATCTTCATTGTGTTTTTTTATTATCGTATGATTTAAGTAAATTATAAAAATATATATATATTCATCAACTTTTATACCCAATTTAATATTGATTGATACTCTCATTAGTTTCGGAGTTATTGAATTTTGAGATGACTTAGATCGTTTCGCTCCAATGTGCGTCGGTTCGAAAAGTTTAGGCACGAAATTGTAAGTCTTAAAAATGAAGAGAGTCGAGGACGTCCTGCTACTGTTGAAAACGACGAATCGAAAGTTTCATTGGAATAAAACACGGAACAAACGATATAGGAAGGGCCATAAGAATTGGTTGTTGGTGCTGTTATAATGTTTCTTTGCTTAAAGCAAATAAGAAAGGTGAAAATGCTTGATAAGTAGGTTCCACACGAACTTAGCGATTAGCGAAAAAAAATATCGCTTTGAAGCATGTTCTTCGTTGCTGTTACGTAATCGTAATGATCCATTTCTCTATTGTATTGATCTCAATTGAAATCATTAATAAACTGGACTAAGTAGCATTACCTCATCCGTCATACTCACCTAATTTATCGCTAACTGATTTTAACTGTTAAAGCACCTCAATTACTATTTACGACAGAAAAAAATCGTGCCCAGAGAAGCAGCTAAAAATATCTTGAAAGAATTTTTGGATTGTAATCCGCTTGAGTTTTATTCTATGGGCATTACAAATGTCAGCAATAATGCCTTGAATCAAGTGACTCTTAACATACTTAGATTATAAATTTTATTTATACTAAAATGATGTTTGATGTGAAGGTTGAAATTGGTTATATTTTTCCGGAATAACCTAATAATTAAGAAATATTTAATATCAGTTCAGTTCGATCCCACCCACGCTGTTATGGGGGGGGGGGGGGCAAATAAGTTCTCATCCAGTGCAATCTACACAAGAAGATCTAAATGTTCTTTACTTAGTTTTACTGACGCGACGTCACGTAGTGATGAAGAAGGAACTGACCAAAGGGAATCTGGTTGTGAAGCACCTGAGTTTGAAGCGAATAGAACTGACAACTGACTGAGAACTGAGAACTGACATCACGAGGTAAGAAAAATAACTAACAGCGTTGTAAATGTACTTCTAAAGTGGCTTGAGACCTGGAGTTCAAACAGTCCACCAAGTTGTCAATACTTTTACAGAATGTTTCAAATGTAGCAAAACTATCCTTTGATGCTACTTAATCAGAGAAGTCAGATCTAAGTCCGAAGGTGAACCAATGTAAGGATGAGTGAAGGTTTTTTTTGAAATTGTTGATTTGGTTATCATCGCAGCACCCTAAGAATGTGCTCTAGGGATTGGTCCAGATGGTCAAAAAAGGACGAAATTATAAGATTGAAGCTAAAGAGTGTCATTACAGCTCCCATGACCAGAGATACATTGGGTAGTCCAATAGTTTGGGTGCACCCACAGAGAGTCAAGGTGCGCCCTGGTGCAACAATAAAATTTAAATATCTGTTTAACGATGTTGCTAATGTGACAACAAGGTATCTAGGCAGGCTTTAATAATCGCGTGAGGGGTCATTCCAGGCAAGGGGTGAAGGTGGACGTCAATTATTTTTATTTATTTTATTTTATTAGGAAAACATACAGTGTTTATGTCGGTATTATTACTGATATCTATGGGTTTCGAAACACCATTTAACAGTTTTCGCATATGGTTTCAATATGTACACTTAATTATGTTAGGAGATTGGTAAGAAGGTAGTAGGTAGGCTTTAAGTAATGCTGAAAATTGTTAACCAGGAGACAGTCAGGGATGAGACAGTCAGAGATCCACACCAAACTAGTTCCCGCATATGCGCAATCTAATCGAGTTCGTAGAAGAGTTAAATAAATCGAATTCCGGGAAGTCTTCCAGGTTGTTTACGAAGTTAGATGCTCTTACAAAGAACGAATTTTGTCTGCATTTGGTCGCACTAAAGGGGATGTTCAGCCATTTAGTATGTCTTGCGGAGATTCTGGGGACGTTAAGGTTTATGTTTGAGAGTAATTCTGGGGCATCAATGTGATATTGCGCTATTTTCGTTAATAATATAATATCGGTTAATTTCCGTCTTTCGCGAAGTGGTAGGAGGTGTTGTCGCCTGCATCTGGCCTCGTAATCGTTGTCGTATTCTTTGCATTTAAATTGAAGATACTTGACAAATCTACGTTGGATTGATTCTAGCCTGTTAATACAATATATATATCGTACTGGGGGCTCCAGATTTGTGAGCCATATTCGAGTATGCTACGGACGTAAGTGCAGTACAATGTTTTGATCACTTTAATGCTAGAAAATTGAGAACAAGATCTTTTTATAAATCCAAGAGACTTGTTGGCCCTATTTGCTATGTCATCAATATGCTTGTCGTATATAAGTTTAGAGTCGTGAATTACGCCTAGATCTCGTATCTCGTTTACTATTTTGACTGGTTGACCCTTAAGTATGTAATTAAATTCAATAGGTATAGATTTACGAGTAAAAGAAATAGCATAGCATTTCGTAACATTCAAATCTAATTTGTTCAGGCGGCAGTATTCTTCGAATCTACATAGATCCTGCTGCAGCAGACGACAATCATCTGTATCGCGAATCTGTTTAAAGATCTTCATTTCATCCACGTACAGCAAGAATTCAGAATGTTGAAAACATGCAGGTATGTCATTTATAAATAGGTTAAATAGCAGTGGTGCCAGCAACGATCCTTGGGGCACCCCAGAAGGCACGTAATTCCATCCTGAAGAGTACTCGTTCAGGACTACAGCCTGTGATCTGTTCTCGATGTATGAGGTAAACCACCTATACAGATTTCCATGGATACCAGCAGCGGAAAGCTTCTGGAATAGTATGGTGTGATCAATCCGATCAAAAGCTTTGCTATAGTCTGTGAAGATGGAGTTGACTTGGCCTCCCGAATTCATGTTGGAACTTGTGTAATTAATATATTATTTAATTTAATTAATATATTAATATAATACTTATACCATAATCGAGGGCTGACCCTTATCGAGAAGAACAATCGCGGTACGACGCTGGATCTCCAGATCCAACGGAACGAGCTCCATTAAGAGCAAGAGTGCTTTCGCCAAGCATGACTTACTCGTATAAGTCTTGATGATAGCCAACAGCACCCACACATAACCATTTTTCTGCATCATTTTAAGAGATCGTACTTATGTTTACTATCAAGTGTTTTTAAATGTTACATATTGCTAACAGTTTTTTTTTGTAACTAACTACTCAGCTCTGTTAGATATTTTGTTTAAGGCACGGTGGCGGAGGCTTTTTGCCTATTTTTTGGCGTAAGGGGTGTGCGTTGCCCATACGGGGTTGAGTGGTGGATTTTTTACTAAGCTTTTAAAAACAAATACATAAATAACTGAAAATTCTCCTGAAATGTTTGTTGTAAGACTTGAAAACTAAAATCAACGGCTAGTATTTACTTGAAATACGATTCCATGAGCACTTCAATAATAACATCTCATATTAATGGACATATAACTGGTAAATATCTCATGAATAATTGAGTTATTCCTGTATACTCTTATGTGGGTTTATACTCTCGGCCCTTTAAGGGAAAAGCGAGAAGGGTGGGCGGGGGATTAAGCATTAATGGGGGTCCCTTACCCTGATCATTTCCCAAGACTTAAGGTTAATTTGGAAATGATTCAAATTCACCCCCTTGCCTACCATATCTGTCATTTCACGCGATATTTCCTTGGACAGGCGTGACCTACATTCGAATCTCTTGAACGGTTATAAAACCAACATATTCAAATAATAAACTAAATCTATGCTATTTCTCATCCATATGAGAGAAGTAAAACTTTCAGATCGAGTTCATTTTCATCTAAAAAAAGTCTACGCTAAGTTAAGTGACGCGAACGGATTGATTTAATTTTTTTATTTTGTATTTAAGTTCCTTTATGGGATTTATTAATTGTACTCGTTAAGTGACGCGAACGGATTGATTTATTATTTTTATTTTGTATTTAAGTTCCTTTATGGGATTTATTCGTTGTACTCGTTAAGTGACGCGAACGGATTGATTTATTATTTTTTTGTATTTAAGTTCCTTTATGGGATTTATTCATTGTACTCGTTAATGGACGCGAACGGATTGATTTAATTTTTTTATTTTGTATTTAAGTTCCTTTATGGGATTTATTCATTGTACTCGTTAAGTGACACGAAAGGATTTATTAAATGTTTTTATTTTGTATTTAAGTTCCTTTATGGTATTTATTCATTGTCTTCGTTAAGTGACGCCAACGGATTGATTTTATTTTTTTATTTTGTATTTAAGTTCCTTTATGGGATTTATTAATTGTACTCGTTAAGTGACGCGAAAGGATTTATTTAATTTTTTTATTTTGTATTTAAGTGCCTTCATGGAATTTATTCATTGTACTCGTTAAGTGACGCGAACGGATTGATTTAATTTTTTTATTTTGTATTTAAGTTCCTTTATGGGATTTATTCATTGTACTCGTTAAGTGACACGAAAGGATTTATTTAATGTTTTTATTTTGTATTTAAGTTCCTTTATGGTATTTATTCATTGTCTTCGTTAAGTGACGCCAACGGATTGATTTAAATTTTTTATTTTGTATTTAAGTTCCTTTATGGGATTTATTCATTGTACTCGTTAAGTGACACGAAAGGATTTATTTAATGTTTTTATTTTGTATTTAAGTTCCTTTATGGTATTTATTCATTGTCTTCGTTAAGTGACGCGAAAGGATTTATTAATTTTTTTTATTTTGTATTTAAGTTCCTTTATGGGATTTATTCATTGTACTCGTTAAGTGACGCGAAAGGATTTATTTATTTTTTTTATTTTGTATTTAAGTGCCTTCATGGAATTTATTCATTGTACTCGTTAAGTGACGCGAACAGATTGATTTAATTTTTTTATTTTGTATTTAAGTTCCTTTATGGGATTTATTCATTGTACTCGTTAAGTGACGCGAAAGGATTTATTTAATTTTTTTATTTTGTATTTAAGTGCCTTCATGGAATTTATTCATTGTACTCGTTAAGTGACGCGAACGGATTGATTTAATTTTTTTATTTTGTATTTAAGTTCCTTTATGGGATTTATTCATTGTACTCGTTAAGTGACGCGAACGGATTGATTTATTATTTTTATTTTGAATTTAAGTTCCTTTATGGGATTTATTAATTGTACTCGTTAAGTGACGCGAACGGATTGATTTAATTTTTTTATTTTTTATTTAAGTTCCTTTATGGGGTTTATAAATTGTACTCGTTAAGTGACGCGAACGGATTGATTTAATTTTTTTATTTTGAATTTAAGTTCCTTTATGGGATTTATTAATTGTACTCGTTAAGTGACGCGAACGGATTGATTTATTATTTTTATTTTGAATTTAAGTTCCTTTATGGGATTTATTAATTGTACTCGTTAAGTGACGCGAACGGATTGATTTAATTTTTTTATTTTGTATTTAAGTTCCTTTATGGGGTTTTTAAATTGTACTCGTTAAGTGACGCGAACGGATTGATTTAATTTTTTTATTTTGTATTTAAGTTCCTTTATGGGATTTATTCATTGTACTCGTTAAGTGACGCGAACGGATTGATTTAATTTTTTTATTTTGTAGTTCCTTCATTGGATTTATTAATTGTACTCGTTAAGTGACGCGAACGGATTGATTTAATTTTTTTATTTTGTATTTAAGTTCCTTCATTGGATTTATTAATTGTACTCGTTAAGTGACGCGAACGGATTGATTTATTATTTTTATTTTGAATTTAAGTTCCTTTATGGGGTTTATAAATTGTACTCGTTAAGTGACGCGAACGGATTGATTTAATTTTTTTATTTTGTATTTAAGTTCCTTTATGGGGTTTATAAATTGTACTCGTTAAGTGACGCGAACGGATTGATTTAATTTTTTTATTTTGTATTTAAGTTCCTTCATTGGATTTATTAATTGTACTCGTTAAGTGACGCAAACGGATTGATTTATTATTTTTATTTTGAATTTAATATAATCCTTTTTTTTTTTTAACCTGGCGAGCTTATTGCCACGTGGCAATCTTTTCATTTATGGGATTTATTCATTGTCTCTTGCGAATCTGTCTCTGAAAAAAAAATCTTTGGAGAAAAATGGAACTTTGAGGTCAACAATATCTTCTTCATTTAAAAAATTGGCTGTTCCAAATCAATTCAATAGGGCGGCGTATTATTATAGTTTTTGCCGTTGCTGGTCTTGTGGTGTGAAATGGTCTGCCTCCTACTTTCAAATATAGTATATGGGTGGCGTGTGTAGCGTTTGGTAGCATTTCAAGATATTTTTTTTTTGGGAGGTATTATCAAAATGTATGGGTTCGAATCATGAGTAAAAAGGTGATAATAGCATGAGAGATTTGCTCCCTTAACGACGCTATAAAAATTGCCATTTTATAATTATTATTTTTTATGATAGAATGACATGTTTACACAATACATAAAATCACTTTATTTCCCTGCTGGGATAGACAGAGAGGACAGAGCGCTAGACTTTCTTCTCTCGGCACACAGCCTTAGCTTCTTCTACATCCACACAGCTCCTCAAACAACTTCTATGATTTCTCTGACTTTATACATTTCTTCCTTTCAGAATGTCATTCGCTTGATCTTACCAAACTATTTTTGGTCTTCCTCTAACACGCCTTCTAATTACATTTGCACTGTACATATGTTTTGTTAGTCTTTCTTCATTCATTCGTTCCACATGCTTTTCTCGATCTTACTTAACACTTTAGGGGCTGAATAAAATTACATAAAAAGTTACGTAATGAATCAATTATCCATTAAAAATAAAATTAAAGATTTAAGCGCGATTTTTTTATATATAACATACATAGTCATTGTCTGCGGCATCTATATTCACACTCAGAATTAAATAAAAATAATCTATGATATTATTCATTAAAAAAGGAAATCAAGAGAAATAAGGGAAAAAATCCGAAAAAACATGTTTTTTTTTAGAATCATTTGATTAAAATTAGTAATAATAAAGAAAATACAACTTAAAAAAAAACAACAATTTCCCGGGTTTTATCTGAAAATTAAATAAAAATACAATGTTATGGTAGAAATATATTTCTACCATTTTTTTTTTTTTCTTCATAAATGACGAATTACGTAGAATCTCGAGTCAAACATTGACGATATTTTTTATAATTGAATAAACAAATCTCAAGGGCGAGACTAATTTTCGGTGTCAAATTCTTGACAAAATTTGAAACACGTGTAGAAAGACCAGGCGAGCATTTTTTTACGAAAGAATGTCAGAAGTTGGGATTTTTTTTATTTTTTTATTTATTTATTTATTTTTTCAAAACAGGCTTAGCCCAATTACATTGAAAAATACAAGACATTAAAAAAGAAGAAAAATTACAGGGAATTTTTTTTTTTTTTTTAATTATATAAAATAAAAAATAATGCATATGTATACAAACGAGTATTTACACACAAACGTATGTTACATATATATTCAGTCACTTAAGTATGTTGATGAGTGCTTTCTAACGCGCTTAATCTAAGAAGAAAATTTACTTTTGCTTTTGGTAATGTGATATGAAATATGTCAATATCCGAAGCAGTCCCGTTAAGAAGAGCTAAGGCCCTTCCAACAGGCATAGCGGCTGGAAGGCCCCGTTCTTGCGTATGTTATTGAGAACAGTTCCTGCCGGCGCAGTCTAGTGTAATTGTTAGGAACATTTAACGCTAATCTTTGTAGTAATGCTGGACAGCTCACAACTCCTCGAACGAGTTTGACAACGTATACCAGATATAAGGTCTAAGGGATAAAAGGTCTACTCATTTTTTTACGAAAGAATGTCAGAAGTTGGGAAAAAAGGTCTACTAATTTTTTTTACGAAAGAATGTCAGAAGTTGCGGAAAAAAGGTCTACTCAATTTTTACGAAAGAATGTCAGAAGTTGGGAAAAAAGTCTACTCAATTTTTACGAAAGAATGTCAGAAGTTGGGAAAAAAGGTGTACTCAATTTTTACGAAAGTATGTCAGAAGTTGGGAAAAAAGGTCTACTCAATTTTTACGAAAGAATGTCAGAAGTTGGGGAAAAGGTCTACTCAATTTTTATGAAAGAATGTCATCAGAAGTTGGGGAAAAAGGTCTACTCAATTTTTACGAAAGAATGTCAGAAGTTGGGGGAAAAGGTCTACTCAATTTTTACGAAAGAATGTCAGAAATTGGAAAATAAAAAGGTCTACTCAATTTTTTTTGCAAATAATGTATATTTCTTGTCATTTGTAAAATAATTAAAATGAAATAAATAAGGTCAACGGCGCACTTAAAAATGTATTCAATCGCAGTCTTTAAAAGGAAATATACAATAAAAGGTATAGAAATCGTAGATGTTGTATTAGAAGGCGTATAGAAGTGGAGGAGGTCATGTCAAGGTGGTTATGTCAAGACAGAAAAGTTTGGTACACAATTCTCTTTGTATACTTCAACAGGGAAGTATACGCGTGCGTGATGGTATATATACGAGTATATATTTAGTTCCTTGACTGCAAAAACTTTAAGAAAAAAATATTTATACATATGTGACCCATAAGATGTATATTCAAGGCATTCTGTGGATCTTGTAGATACAATTATTACACCAATTGAATTTTATACGAAAAGAGATGCAAATTTTATACGAAAAGAGATGCAAATTAGTTCTCTTGATTCGTTGTAGTATTATTTGGGGCATGCCGAACTGAACTAAACGTCATCTGGTTGAAATTGTTTGTTCATCAACACTCAACACCCTTTGGATATTCGCATTAGTACGAGTAGTATGTGGACTTCGTAAAGGTTGTATAAGAAGGTATTTGAATTCTAAAAAGGCAAAATTAGTGTCGTGATAGGAAAAACTCTTGTATAAATGTATCCCGACAGGAAGGCTGCGTAAAGGTATACATATATGTTTGGCAAATTTCACTCCAGTACATCAATGTTGAAAATTTTAAATCTATGTATTTTGCTATGTAAATTACCGAATAAATATAAACTCGTATGATTTAATATAGAGTATGTCGTAATATTATCCAACAATTTTGACTAATTAACGAAATTCATAAGTTAACTTTTACATAAATTAGAGTGCCTGTTAACTAACATTTCAGAATTTACAACAAATCTCAACCACGAATCCGCCTAACATATAAAATAAATAGCAAATGAAACATTCAACATCCTAGGATAATATTCAAACTTTTGTATCGCCCTACATCCTTTTAGGAAGCGGAGTACTCTAAGCCTCCGGAAGCCGACACAAAGACAATGGGGCCTCCGCATCCACGGTGGCTCTCCAAGTTTTTGAATTTCAGGAAGTATTTCTGAGAGACGGAGTTTTTGTTATTATTATGAGATAGACGTATACGTGGTGCAATACGTAGTTTTTTATAGAACATTTAATATGTTTAAGAGATGAGAAAGGTAATTTAATTCAGGTTAACTGGGCACTGGTCCTAGCATATTTAAGGTGAACAAATGTATCGGGGGAAAGAGCCACATTCTACATGAGATATCTCTGCAGAATCTTTGCACAATATGGTGACTCTAGACTGAGAAGTCAATGAATAACACTTGTGAAAGCAGCAGTAAGCACTAGTACAGGCTTGAAAATTATGACAGCAGTAACTTCCAGTACCGATTATCTGACTAAGTCAGGAATGCAACAGGGTCCTTCGAGATGTACAAAGTAAATAAGCAAAGTTGAGCTTATGTACAGGAGAAATTACAGCCTTAAGTCATAAACGATTGACTAAGGCGAAGAAATCAAATTTATTAAAACTTTAATCAGAGATATTTTTAACTGAGATGTCCATGCAAAACGTTTGCAGAACGTCGATAAATATATCTGGTGAAGGGCAGCAGAAACCAACAGTACTTGTTCGATGCTGAGGATTAATTAAATCGACAAAGCACCTATTCAAATTACTAGAGACATGATTGTAACAAGTTGAACGTTACACATTAGCCCTTCATTAGTATGGTATAATTTGAAGTATCTGAAAAATTGTAGCACGGGGCCAATTTGGGGGAATACGGTGAATGAAGAACCAATTTGGGGGAATATGGTGAATGAAGAACCAATTCGGGGGAATATGGTCAATGAAGAACCAATTCGGGGGAATATGGTTTTAGGATATGTATCCTAGAGGGAAGAGATGATGATGATTTGTTGATAAATAAAACACGTTTTGGATCGCAATGCGGAAGAAGAGGAATTTTATTAGTAACGTAGGTATTTATATCATTTTAGAATGTGCGCGGGAATGCGCTCGCGATATGCCTACGTCTCGTTTCTGCGAATGCAAAAACAATTAATGTTGTATGTAGGTATCATTCAAATACGGAACTGGCGAGACAAACGTGGTGCGTTCTCGCTCTAGTATGGAATGCGGTCCGCTCCGGGCTATGGGTTGAATAGCCGGCGTGTGAACTTTGGACTTGTTTATTTAGATTTGTCGAGGAATGCAAAGGTCACTTCATCGGTCATTGACCGTGTGTATGGATGCCCACAGTGTTCCGAGTGTGCGACTGAGTGTGCGACGACCGCCACATGGTGAATGAAGAACCAATTCGGGGGAATATGGTGAACGAAGAACCAATTCGGGGGAATATGGTGAATGAAGAACCAATTCGAAACTCAACTCATGTCATTTTACCATTGCAATGGTCGATTTGTAGGAAAACGCGTTGTCCTGGTGGAACAGCACATTTTACGTGCCAATCTTGGCTGTTTTTCCTTGACTTTTTCTATTAAGCGGTCTTATAATGTCGTATTATAGACTAGTTATAATCTTGCTCTTTTCCAAATAGTCAAATATGAATTATCAGGAATCCAAAAAAACTGTGACCATCACTTTCCTAACTGACAAAACGATCTTCGTCTTCTTAGCGTGCTTTCATCAGTTGTTGTCCATTGTATTTACTATTGTTTGGACTCTGGTGTGTATTTATTTATTTATTTAACACTTTTATTGCAATACAATCTGTCGGGTTAATTGCCAGGTGGCAATTTCTTCCAACCAACCAGACAAAAGTACATGAAGCAAATTACGTGGTCGCATAAATCATTCAAATGACTATCCATCCCCACGAAATCCACAAACATATACGCGAGCACATGCCCACGAACCCCACAAAGACGGACAATCACCCGAACATTATTTTTCATTAAAAGTGAGATATCATCAATCAAAAGGAAAGGAAGGGATGGTGGAGAGGAAAGGAAAAGAAAAAAAAATCAGGAATGAAACACGTTATTTTACTGACTAGAAATTAAGAGTTTTTTCAGTCGCTTCTTAAAGCATTCCAAGAACGGAGCGAGTCTTATATTGGTTTGTTACTGATTCCAGAGTCTCACTGCATGGACAGTAAAGGACGACGTAAAGAAAGAGGAGCGGTGAACTGGAAAGGCCAATAAACAATCTCTGTTTGAGCGTAGCGCTAATCCATGATTGGAAAGACGCTGAAAATTTTCGGCGAGATAAGAGGGCGCGGCGGGACAGTTAAAGATATTATACAATAGAGACAGTATGTGAATTTGGCGTCTATTTCTAACATTCAACCAGTTCAATGCCTTCTGGTATGAAGATATATGATCGTACTTTCGTAGGTTGAAAATAAATCTTAGACACACATTTGTGTGTAGTAATTGATCCAAATTTTATTTATAGTCATGAATCAATGCCAACTGTTTTTCGAATTGCGATAAAACATCACTGAACGCTGCGTTGAAATATCCTTTCGAGTGCGATTTTAGATAACGGTCAAAAATCGTGGCACCCATCGTACAGACAGCTTTTTCATATTCAATTTTTCGTGTGTGATATTGTGCATTCATTCACTTGAGATGCGTACAGTCTCATCAATCTCAGCGTGTTTAATTTGCGATGACGATTTAACTCATTTATCCAGAAATAAACAGTATTCAGCACTGGTACAGAGTCCCTGTGAAATTCATCCAAGTCGGCTTTAATTTGCGCGACTGTTAACTTTTTCAAACAAGAATGTTAAATGATACCATTATTTTTTCCTTTTATTACGGTAAATGTCAAAACGATCGATTCAATTTGCTGTCAAAAGTTCGTCGCATCAGGTCAAAATTTTCACAGAACTTGCTTGAATAATTATAGTTGTCAGCAGTGGTGTCACTTTATGAAGGCTGTGTATATATTTTAATTGATTTTACTTAGCTTTTAAAACTACTCTAGTATATATGTATGTAACGTCATCGACGACATAAACTCGATCATTATCACCGTGGCTTAGAAAAAATATATATTCCAAACAACAATTGGTATTTTGGCCTCCTTAAGTAAGGATCCAAAAACAATTCACAAGCTCTTCGGCTATTCGTAATATGGAATCGACATGGCTGCAGATGGTGAACTCGACTGAGAATAACGAAATTATTGTATCAACGAAAAAACAATAATATAAAAAAAGCTTTTATTCCTAAAAACAAGAACGAAATTAAAATGAAAAAAATATGTTTTTGGAGTGGGCATAAATTGTGTCTTAGTATTGTTTTAAAAAATCAAAAAAGACGAATACATGAGTGCTATAAAAATAATACACGAGGTTAAAATGAATGACAGAATACGAAATAAAATAATTTTGTGTGAAGACTAATGTGTGAGTAAGATAAAGAAGAGCGCTCTGAATTGGTAGATGGTGTGTAGAATCAAAAGATCAAGAACTTAATTGATATATCAGTAAGATGAAGAAGGGCACTCTGAATTGGTAGATGGTGTGTAGAATCAAATGATCAAGAACTAAACTGATATATGAGTAAGATGAAAAAGATTACTCTGAATTGGTAGATGGTGTGTAGAATCAAATGATCAAGAACTAAACTGATATGTGAGTAAGATGAAGAAGGGCACTCTGAATTGGTAGATGGTGTGTAGAATCAAAAGATCAAGAACTAAACTGATTATGAGTAAGATGAAGAATATCACTCTGAATTGGTGGATGGTGTGTAGAATCAAAAGATCAAGAAATAAACTAATATGTGAGTAAGGTGAAGAAGATCACTCTGACTTGGTAGATGGCGTGTAGAATCAAAAGATCAAGAACTAAACTGATATATGAGTAAGATAAAAAAGATCACTCTCAATTGGTTGATGGTGTGTAGAATCAAAAGGTCAAGAACTAAACTGATATGTGAGTAAAATGAAGAGGATCACTTTGAATTGGTAGAAGGTGTGTAGAATCAAAAGATCAAGAACTAAACTGACATAACGATTAATATTGCAAACGTGAGTAAAAAGCGAGGTAATTGAAGGTCATATAAAGTATGGTTGGATCAAGTGAATACTATTTTAAAAGGACATGTAAAAAGTTAAAGGACTTATATTAAAAGGTGTACGGATGAAGAAAAGGATATGTGTCAAGGTGGAAAGTCAGGTACTCTCTCCCTTTGTAACCACAATAGGGAAATAGTGTGATGGTATCGTGCAATCTCTGCTCTTTCCGATTCTAGATTATGCGGACGTCTGTTACTTGGTTGTTACAGAGGAACAGCGGGACAAATTAAAGCGTCTTCAAAATGTTTGTCTAAGATTTATTTTCAACCTACGAAAGTACGATCATATAACTTCATACCAGAAGGTATTGAACTGATTGAATGCTAGAAATAGATGCCAAATTCACATACTGTCTCTATTGCATAATATTGTTAACCATCCCGCCTCCCCATTTTATGTCGGCGAAATTGTTATGCGTCTTTCCAATCATGGATTAGCGCTACGCTCAAACAGAGATTGTTTATTGGCCTTTCCAGATCACCGCTCCTCTTTTTTTACGTCGTCCTTTACTGTCCATGCAGTGAGACTCTGGAATCGGTTACAAACCAATATAAGACTCGCTCTATCCTTGGCATGCTTTAAGAAGCGACTGAAAAAACTCTTATTTTCTAGTCAGTAAAATAACGTGTTTCATTCCTGATTTTTTTTCTTTTCCTTTCCTCTCCACCATCCCTTCCTTTTCCTTTGATTGATGATATCTCACTTTATATGAAAAGTAATGTTCGGGTGATTGTCCGTCTTTGTGGAGTTCGTAGGCATATGCTCACGTATGTGTTTATAGATTTCGTGGGGATGGATAGCCATTTGAATGATTTATGTGACCATATAACTTGCTTAATTTACTTTTGGGCACATAGGAAACAGAGAAGAATTTGGAATCGTGCTAACAAGCAGTGTGGAGGGAAAACAAAGCAAAAATAGTTCCCTAGCTCGATGATCTGACCAAGTCAGGAATCCAACAGGGTCCTTCAATGGTAACAAAGTAAATAAACAAAGTCAAACTAATGGGTAAAACTAAGTTCATGGTGTTTGGCCGGCAAGATCACGCAGGAGCAGGTCTTACATTGCTGGTGACGGTGCTGATATAGAGAGAGTGGAAACATTTCAATACCTCGGAAGTATCCTAGTGGAAGACCTCGACCCAGAAACCAAAGTAAAGTGCAGAATTGAATCGTCTCGTGCGACTTTTAATAAAATGAGAAGCGTATTCTGCGATGATAATCTAAACTTGAAACTTCGACAACGGTTAGTCAAATGCTATGTTTGATCAGTGTTATTGCATGGAGTGGAATCATGGACCCTGAAAGTTGGTAGTATGAACCTACTGGAAGCATTCGAAATGTGGATGCACCGGAGAATGCTACGGATACCCTGGACGGATATGGTCAGCAACACGAGGGTTCTTCAAAGAGCCAAAGTTGATAGAGAGTTGCTGACTAATATTAAAATCCGAAAGGTGTCCTACTTGGGTCATGTACTTAGAGGAGCAAAGTACAAATTACTGCACCTGATCATCCAAGGCAAAATAGAGGGTCGAAGAGGTGTTGGCAGGAGGCAAATCTCCTGGCTCCGTAATATACGTGATTGGACTGGCATAAGGGGCGTTGGAGATCTTTTTCGTGCTGCTGGGGACAAAGATATCTACTTTCAAGTGATATTCAACGTTGGGGGACCTGACATGACACTAAGAAGAAGAGGAAGAAACTAATGGGTCGGAGAGATCACAACCTTTCGTCATGAACGATCAGTCAAGACGAATAAATCAAATTTATTAAAACTTTGAATCAGATATATTTTTAACTGATGATTTCTTTTAATTCATAAACATTGTATGATTGATGATATCTTTTCACGTTTTATTATATTTAAATATTTAAGTCCTTTTCTCTCTGACAATGGCAGGAGCGCTAGAATGTTCCAGTTATCCTTTGGAAAAGAAACTTTTAATGAAATTATCTCCATTGAAATGATTGAACGTCTCTTCTGGAATGAGATAACTTGTTTCATTTTAATTACCTCCTTTCTTCTAAAATAGTTTCTCTTCTACGTTTTTCACGCTACGTTTGTTAGGACTCTTTTGATCAGGGACGAACTTTACCTATGAGCCTAAGAAAGTAAGAAATAAAAAAAAAAATTACTTAAGGGGGTATTTTACTCTAGAAATTTGAAAGAAATGTTTTTCTGTTTTTTTTTTTGCATATTCTTAAAGTTTAGACCTTTAAAAATATGTTCTCAAAAGTTAATTTTAAAATTCTCAATATTTACGAAGTTAAAGCTATACTTAATGAGGCAGGAATTACGCCGCGCCGGAATGACTGACAATAATCTCAAAACTTTAAACGCGTTTTTGTCGAAACTACTTTTTTCGGCTTGGTCGACATAAAATCTCAAGTTATATTCAACCGATTGCCTTCAAATTTGATATAAATTTTTAATAAATGTTTTCGTATCGTTCCTACCTTGAAAAATTCAAAACTATTATTTTTACAATTAAAAAAAAATAAAATTTGAAAAAAAGGGTAAAAAACTAATTTCTTTTCAGACAGCCGCCATTTTACGATTTTTTTTCCTCTTTTGCACCAACTACGAGTATAACGACATTATTTCTTATCAAGAAACTGTGTATGCTTTTAGTTTCGAATTTACGAAAGGGTTCCAATAATGTCGACCAGTTTACCCCCTTTTTTATGATAAGGCATAACAGCTGATAACATCTCGAATTTACATTTTCTTTTCTAATTTTTTTTTGTACATTCTCAAATCATCAATAAACAAATTGTAAAAAATGTAACGGAGAAATATTTTTTTTATTTAGTCTGAAAAAAAGGCCGAAATTCACGCATAGAATACATTGGCTGCTAAAGACGCCCATGGGCGTCAATACATTTTTTGTAGAGACGCTGATGACGCCCGTTGCGCGTCATTCGATTCTCTTTGTTTGTATGGTACCGAATATTTTAAGATTTTAAGGTTTCCGTAAGATTTTAAGGTTTCGAAAATATGATTTTTTTTAGTACCTCTACACTACTTTATAAATACATACCGCAGTGAATGTGTTAAGTTCATAGCAATAATAACATAACAATAATACAGTAGAATACCCTCTTAAGTTCATAACAATAATAACTAATAAAACAATTTTTTAAAAGCAACAAAAATTACAACATATACTATATTTCGGAAATTATAGAATGAGTCCTGTGACAGCTCACAAATTTGCCCCAATACAACTTTATGTAATGTATTTACCTAAATAACTTGCTATTTATTAGAATTGAGGCTTATATTAAAGTTGATAAAATAATTAAAATTACTGAACATCGTTACAAGGTTGTATTGGGGCAAATTTGTGAGCTGTCACAGGACTCATCCTAGAATTTCCGAACTATAATGCGTTGGTGCCCACTTTGACGTGTGAAAGTGATACTTGGACTTGTAGAAGAAAAATATAAGTAAGAAGATTGTTATAAAAATGCGTACACTAAGAAAAAAACGTGGTGTCAATGTATGAAATAAGTTGAAATTATAGACATTAGAAATAAAATCATACAAAAAATTGATAATTTAAGTGAGATAAAAAAATTAACTTTGAAATGGTTTCGACATGTGGAGAGACTGAACGATAAAAAGATGATTAATCGAGTAAACAAGTCAAAAGTGGAAGGTGCGCTTGAAAGAGGTAGACCGAGGATAACATGAGTAGATTAAGTAAGACCAGATTTTGAAAGATGGTGAAGGGAGAAGTATGAATAATATATTATAAGATTCTAAGTGACGAGACATGTAAATGTGAGGAGGGGAAAGTTGTTTTTATTTTATTCATTTATTTTACACATGACAAGACGTATGTATAATTTGCGAAAAAACAACAAGTAATTTAATTTGGACACAACTTTAATGGATCTGGGTTTGTTACCTTTCATTTGTCGTGTGCCCTGTAAACTAGGCTTTTGCCTGTATCTCACTGAGGACATATAGCATGAAAACAATTAATCGATACTTTTTCCGATTTTTTATTTTATAAAACCCCGTTGCACATTCTCATCAACCAGACAAACAGTGACACTCAATTACATCACGCGAAATCAAATGCTTGGAGAGAACAGTTTGGAGATATGGTATGTTGATTCTGTCTACCTCACAAGGGATACGGTGTTATGATATGTACATAACATATGTACATATACGAGGCGTATCCAGAAAATAAGTGTACTGAGGCTCTCACGACCGGATGGATTTTATTTTCGACATGTTGGCTACACTTCCGTGTAGCCTGACCCTTCCCCTCCGCAACGAAACCGGTTCGAGGTCAGTACGTTGAGAAGTGTTGACGCGACAACACGTTTTGTGAAAAATGTCAACCCCATCTCCCGCCAAGTTGAATCAAGTGGAGGCCGGGCAAGAGTTTTCGAGGCGCTGCAAACTCCATGGAGATGAATTTCTCCGCTCCATCGTTACTGGAAATGAAACTTGGGTTGCACATTACACGCCTGAAACCAAAAGGCAGTCTCAACAGTGGCGTCACACCTCTTCACCCTCCGCCAAAAAGTTCAAAACCACAATTTCAGCCAAGAAAATCATGGCATCCGTGTTTTGGGACTGTCAAGGCATAATTTTAATTGAATATATGCCTCAAGGGGAGACCATCAACTCGGCAAGATACTGTGAGACCCTAAAAAAAATGCGGAGGGCGATTCAAAACAAGAGGAGAGGCATGCTGACAAAGAGAGTCTGCCTGCTGCATGACAATGCCAGACCACACACGGCCAACGCCACGAAGGAACTGCTCGCCTCGTTTAAATGGGATGTCCTGAACCATCCCGCGCATTCCCCTGACCTAGCACCTTCAGATTATTATCTATTTACCTCCCTGAAGCTATACATGGATGGAAAAAGGTTTTCAACCGACGAGGAGCTAAAGGAGGAGGTGGAGAAGTGGACGGAGGGGTTGGCGGGAAACTACTTCGAGGAAGGCATCAAAAAGTTGATACCCCGCTTCACCACCTGCATTGAGAGGAATGGCGACTATGTCGAAAAATAGCTTACATATGTACTATATTACGGTAACCACGTAATTTTTTTGTGTAAATAAAAAAAATTGTAACCTACAAAAATTCAGTACACTTACTTTCTGGATATACCTCGTACTATAAAGAGCTTCGTAGCCTAGTTGATAAAACATGTCTTTTAATCTGCGTGTTGCTTGTTCGATTCTCATTTTTGTCACTTTGAACTAACAAGTGTTTCAGTCTGGTATTCACACAGAGCAACTTTTATATATTTCTGGTTAGTTGGAATACAACACATATATTTTCTTAATCTTAAAAAGTCGTTTGATTCATTGTGTGATGTCATGTTTGAAAAAAATATTAAATAAATAAAACATCTATTTTTCATTTTGTATTCACCAATATTTTATTTGATTTCACTACCGGTTTCAAAGACCTCCGTTTTCCTCGTCAAGTAAAGATGAATTAAAGTATGTCTAAAATATTTTTTTTCTAACTGTAGATACTGGAGAGGGGTAGGGGAGTAGTAGCTTTTAAGGGCAAGATAGTAGGTAGGCGTCAAAAGAATGGCTTTTTAATGAAAAAAAAAAGGAACAATTGCTTCTTGTTGCGGTGATGCGTATGCTACGGTGGTCACTGGATGTCACTAGATTGGATAAGGTCTGAAATTAACAAATTCGTAGAATACAGTGAGATTTTTTATTATCGTAGCCAAAGTTGTAATGTGTATCCCCAAATCACGCGCGAGCGAAACACGTGAAGCAATGTGTTTATTCACTTTTTCGAAAATTTTCCTTTTCTCTTAAATCGATAATGTTTTGCTGAGACATTATTTGAAGGGATTCAACGAAAAAATTAAAGAAATTTAAATTGACACACGAAATACACGACAATTGAAATCGTATGTCCACGACCAGCACGTTTAAAACACAAGCACAGATTGACCTGCATATACAGTCTGCCTGCCTCTGATTCGCTAAATTTTCCACTAATTGCATCGTATTACACGACTCGTGTAACCTTGACCATGAGCGCTGCAGGTGCAGGTGCACATGTGTCTTTAAATAGAAACAATATATTTCTGCTTCCTAATATTCATTTCAAATATTTTTAATCGTCGCGCATTTAATTAAATATGTACAATATATAAATTGATTTGCATTTTAAATATTTCAAACGTAAATTACGGGAAATAAAAACGTAAAAGCGGGTACTAAATGTACTAAAATAAAACGGGATTGTAAAAATTGAACGCAAATAGCAGGAAAACGTGAATTCTGGGCATGTAAAAACGGGGTTTCACTTTTGTGGCACGTAAAAAGTGTATTTAAAGTGGTGTAAATAGTAGATAAAGCACAGGAAGCACGAGTACGTTGATATTGGCAAGTGCAACGGCGGTATGAAGTGTCTAAGCTTAATACAACCACGAAAAGAGGGAGATCCGAGAAGAGCATGTGTAAGAAAGTGGAGGAAAACATGACAAGACTCGGACTATCACCAAATGATTGGCGAGATTGCAAGTGATGGAGGAAAAAGATCCAACTAGCCGACGCCAAATGGATGGCATAAGGCAAGGGAAAAGATGAAGAATTTTAAGTATCAATAAAAAATATATATAAAGGATTTTTTTTAATTTCTTTTTTCCAATTCCTCTCTGTATATATATATGCCGTGTTTCTCATAAATTAAGGTAAAACTTGTCTGCAGCATCTTTTCGCAGTGTTTTCTTTCATTCCTCACATCCAATCACAATATCTCAGTTCCATTCAAAAGCTGAAAGAACAGGGTAATATGTATATGAAAGAGCGACAGCTAAATACTAAAGAGAAAAGGTAATTGGGAAAAATGTATAAGGACGAATTATTTTAGTAAATTAATAGAAGAATGTCGCCTGAGGTTACGATTCTTTCCAGTTTCTTTTTTTTATTTTATGTGTTTATTCACATACAGTGAAAAAATATTAGGAAGCAGAAATATGTTGTTTCTATTTAGACACGTGTGCGCCTGCACCTGCAGCGCTCATGGTCAAGGTTACACGAGTCGTGTAATACGATGCAATTGGAAATTTAGCGAATCAGAGGCAGGCAGACTGTATATGTATTTGGTCAATCTATGCTTGTGTTTTAAACGTGTCGGCCGTGTACATACAATTTCAATTGTCAATTGTCGTGTATTTCGTGTGTCAATTTATATTTTTTAAATTTCTTTTAATTTTTCGTTGAATCCCTTCAAATAATGTCTCAGCAAATAAAATATTATCGATTCAAGAGAAAAGGAAAATTCTCGAAAAAGTGAATAAACACGTTGGTTCACGTGTTTCGCTGGCGCGTGATTTGGGGATACCCGTTACAACTTTGGCTATGATAATAAAAAATCGCGAATCGATTGAAAAAACTTTTCCGATTTGCGTTATCTAAATAAAAAATAATTTTCAATTTTCAATTTTTTTTTCTAGCCCCGAACCTACGTTTTCCCTCCAATGACGTTTTTTTTATCAGTCCCTTCAAAAACGGGGTGCCACTGTATTACAATAAATTTTAAAAATCCATAATTAATGAAAAAACAACATGTAATTTAAAGTAGACACAAATTATGGTATATGGGTCGTATTAGCAGGGATAACCAAAATCTGAGTGAAAGAGTGGATGTGTACGTCTTAAATAATTAGTATTAAAATGATTAGTTGTAAGAATTGTTATCTAGATATAAGTGTTAGTATGTAGGTGTTAACTATTTCTAACAAATGAAATATCAAGAGTATTAACAACAAAATTACACGTAGAAAATTTAAATGAACTTAGTTCATAGTTATAATATATAAATTAGATTAGTTTTTAAGATATTCATTTGTATGTAGGTATAGCCTTTGGCAAATGTTTGTATTATAGATGACTTGAATAAATAAATTTAAAAAATGTTTATGGATATGGGTATGTTGCCTTTCATTTGTCGTGTTCCCAGTAAATTACCGCTTCATCACTCTTCTTTTTTACGTCGTCCTTTACTGTCCATGCAGTGAGACTCTGGAATCAGTTACAAACCAATCTTAGACTCGCTCCGTCTTTGATAATCTTTAAGAAACGACTGAAAAATATGTTAATTTATAAGTCAGAAATATGACCTGTTTAATTTATAATTAGTCTTTTCTCTCCCCCATCCGTTCCTTTTCCTTTGATTGATGTATCTCATTTTATATGAAAAGGAATGTTCGGGTGATTGTTCGCCTTTATGGGTATATATACGCCCACACATGTGTTCATAGATTTCGTGGGGGATGTATAGTCATTTGAATATTTTTTTACGACCACTTACTTGCATTGAGACTCTGGAATCAATTACAAACCAATATAATACTCGCTCCGTCATTGGCATGATTTAAGAAGCGACTGAAAAACTCTTACTTTCTACTCAGTAAAATAACGTGTTTCATTCCTGATTTTTCTTTTCCTTTCCTCTCCATCTTCCCTTCCTTTCCTTTTGATTGATAATATTATATCTCACTTAATATGTTCGGTTGATTGTCCGTCTTTATGGGGTTCGTGGATATATGCTCACGTATGTGTTTATGGATTTCGTGGGGATGGATAGTCATTTGAATGAATTATGTGACCACGTAACTTGCTTCATTTACTTTTGTCTGGTTGGTTGAAAGACATTGCCGCCTGGCAATAAGCCCGCCAGATTTTATTTGCAATAAAAGTGTTAAATAAATAAATAACTTGCTTTATTTACTTTTGTTTGGTTGGTTGGAAATGATTGCAATAATCCCGCCAGATTGTATTTGCAATAAAAGTGTTGATAAATTCTTAATAATTAAATTCATTTTCTGTCTTACATCGACATACCACGAATTCTTCTCAGCGCACGTATTCCTACTGCATTTTTTTAATGTTCAATTCACCCACACTAGAAAGATTTGTGCAACTCTATCAAAGTTACTAACGGAATTATATGAGTCAATATTAAAAAATAATAATTTCAATACATGACAATTTAAAACTTCAACTGTTGAAGATTTAAAAAAATAACTAAACAATTTATAAGTAGAAAAGTTCTTCGAAGAAAGAAGAAATGTAACATTCATTGGGTACGACAAAAATACGCCGTTTAGTAAATCAAATATGTCACATAAAGTACAATAAAAAAACACATGGTCTATTCATGATTTGGATCATCCACAATACCCATTCTGTATATGTGACTAGCCACCACGCAGTTGTTCATCCGCAAGTGACACATGACTGACACTTCCATATTGTTAATTCTCATTGGTGGAACTTTAGCGAATGTCCTTGAAGGACGCAATGATGATTTTGATTGTTTGGAATTTAAATAAAATACGTCAATTAGCAATGCGGAAAGAGAGAGTGAATGTCAATAAAACAAAGTGCTTGACAATATCAAAAGAGCCACTCAGATGCAAACTGATCATCGATAACGTACCCACCGAGCAAGTCACGCGATTCACTTACCTAGATGTAGAGATCTCCAGCAACAGTGACCTATATAGTGAAGTACGAGGACAAACTAATAAAGTGACAGCTTTGGCTGGCTGCCTGCGGGACACTATATGGAGAAACAAACACATAGTAACCAAAAGTAAGGTCATGATATATGAGACATGCGTCCGCCCCATCATGACATATGGGATAGAAATGAGAGCCGATACCAACAGGACAAAAAACCTTTTTAGAGTGGCAGAAATGAGAACCCTACGCTCCATCGCAGGCAGAACTCTTAGAGATCGGATCAGAAATGAGACGATAAAGTATGTATGTGGTGTTGAAGACATAATGAGGTGAGGAAGAAGCAGAAGGTGCTTTTGAAGGGATCATGTAGACCGCATGGAGGATACGAGACTTGCGAAAATTGCTAAGACTGAAAACCCTAGCAGCAGGAGATTACCAGGAAGGCTGCCGAAAAGATGGAAGGACAGCTGGACGTCATCATACCAGGACAGCCCACCGTCACAAACAGGTCATATGACCTAGACCAAGAGGAAGAAGAATTACTGGATTTATTCGAGACCTATCGTAACATACTTCTCTTTGAGGTATTGGAACAAGATCAAACTGTAACAGCAGATCTGTATCTTATCTAATATCTTGTCTTTATTTATGTACGGTGCTGAGACGTGAACTCTGAAAGTAGGCGAGAGAAGTAGAAGTGATGCATTTGAAAGATGGTGTTGCAGAAGCATATTAAGAATTCCATGGAATGCAATGTTAACTACCGCCTCTATTCTCAAGGAACTGAGAATCACCGGTAGACAACTCCTCCGATTCTTTGGACACATTACTCATGCCCAAGGAGTTTGGAGAAACTTGTGGTCACTGGGAACGTAGAAAGGCGACGTACAAGAGGTAGTGTCCCAATGTGTTGGACTGGCCAAGTAAGAGACGCTAAAATACTACACATATCTACTGCTCAACGAACTGCAGAGTTGTCATTAGAGGCGCCATATGTTAGTCCCGGGAATTGTTGATTGATACGTTACATAATTTTCTAAATTAAATAGATATAAAATATTCAGTGAACGTGCAAAATTAAAAACAGGAAGCAGAGTTTTTTAAATCATTAATTCTACTCTTATAATAATAAAAAATAAAAAAACTGTAGCCGATGCACTTGAGAGCCTTACGAGACTCCCAGACCCTCCCACCCCCACAGTCTCCGAGACTTCCGCAGACCTTCACTATCTGTCTCCCCTTTGTGCTGGTGTGATGAAGCGTGCTTGTTTTAACGACTATTCCCTCCAAACATTTTTTGTACGTATTTCTTCACCGTCTCCGTCTAAGACATACTTCTTAAGAGAAAGTGATACGAAGCTCTGCCTTTAATTGAACTGGTTTAATAATTTGTTAACAAAGGTTGGTCATTACATAAAAATAAGTAATAATGCTCAAGACTTGTTAGTAAAACGCTGATCTTCAATCCCGAAGGCTTTACGTTTGAACCTTTTTTTTTTATTTTATCAACTTAGCACGGATTTATCCTGTTACACAAAGAGGGTCTGCTTCTAGCGTTAGCTTATTCGTTAAGAAGTAAGTCAGCCAGGATTCTTCTCATACTGCTAGGCGGTGCTGAGAATGTATACACATTTTGTTTATAGTTCAACGTTGTGGAGGTTTAAAGACATTGTTATTTATTTTATTAAACACTGTTTATTCCACTTTTTGTAACGGTATAACTCTACCGGTTTTAAGGCTTTCACCTCATCTTGTCGTGTCTTGTTTGTGCTCCCCTGAAGATGAGGTGAAAACTTTGAAACCGGTAGGGTTATACCGTTACAAAAAAGTGGAATAAACAGTGTTTGATAAAATAAATTACAATGTATTCACAGTGTCACTCAGTTGGTTCAATATCTCTATACCACGCGTAACTGAGTGTTTAGCCATGATATTCATTCTGTAAGTTAGTATGTAGGACAGAGGGTGTTTCCTTGTACGGCTATATTAATTGAATACATATAAACTTAGTGCTTCTAGAATCGCGGGATAGTTAAAGCAACCTTGAAAAACCTTTAATAGGAATATCGCAATGGATTCTTGCCTTCTTGTTTCGAGGCTTCTACGAGTATTGATACACACCGTGAGAAGTTCGACATGGTGAGCATATTTTGGATAATCGCCCTTTGTTGTGTACCACAGATATCTGAGGATTTTTTGGTATTTGTTCTATATTATTTTATATTTGAGCTGGTCTCGTTGGAAACAATTTTTTTAAAAGGTTCCTGTCAGGTATTCTCTAAAGGCTTTTCTTATATTAGTCTCTGCTTTTTACAATTATTGACTATATTGACGTCTATTATTTGAATATAATTAAGAAACAGATGAGTTAACTACAACGAAGAACGAAATATTTATGGATAAATATGAAATACATAATTTTAGTTTTATATAAAATTCAAATTGCATCTTTGATAAACACACACAAAAAAAACAAATTGACATGACGTAATGTTTTATGTTACAAATATCAAAAATATAGTTTTGATTGTTTGTAAAACAAATTTATATTGTATGTAAAATTAAAATTACATATTTGGTTAAGTAACACAAAAACAAATATACATGGTGAGATGTTTTTTTTTTACAAATATCAAATATATAATTATGATTGTAATTAAATCAAATTAATATTATCTGTGAAATAAAAATCACAATATTTGGTATTTGTAACACAAACACAAGTCGACATGGCGAGATGTTTTTTTTGTTTCAATCAAAGGTCCCATATTTATACCAGTTAAATCTCAATGCAACATCTCATCGGTGCCAAGTATCGCGTTTAATTTTATTTAAACGATCGGATACCTGGCTGTGATAAATCAGGTAGGAGATAACCGGTTGAACACGCTTCCTTTGCCCAGGAATCTTCTCATTCATTCCCTGTGATACCAACGTGTGAAGGAATCCAAGCTAGACAAACATCTATATTATTTGATGTTTATATATTATATAGTAGCATGCTTCCTTTGCCAAGGAATCGACTCATTCATTCCCTGTGATACCAACGTGTGAAGGAATCCTAACTAGACAAACATCTATATTATTTGATGTTTATATATTATAGCATGCTTCCTTTACCAAAGAATCCTCTCATTCATTCCCTGTGATACCAACGTGTGAAGGAATCCAAGCTATACAAACATCTATATTATTTAATATTATAGCATGCTTCCTTTGTCAAGGAATCGACGCATTCATTCCCTGTGATACCAACGTATGAAGGAATCCAAGCTATACAAACATCTATATTATTTAATATTTATATATTATAGCATGCTTCTTTTGTCAAGGAATCGACGCATTCATTCCCTGTGATACCAACGTATGAAGGAATCCAAGCTAGACAAACATCTATATTATTTGATGTTTATATATTATATAGTAGCATGCTTCCTTTGCCAAGGAATCGACTCATTCATTCCCTGTGATACCAACGTGTGAAGGAATCCAAACTAGACAAACATCTATATTATTTGATGTTTATATATTATAGCATGCTTCCTTTGTCAAGGAATCGACGCATTCATTCCCTGTGATACCAACGTATGAAGGAATCCAAGCTATACAAACATCTATATTATTTAATATTTATATATTATAGCATGCTTCTTTTGTCAAGGAATCGACGCATTCATTCCCTGTGATACCAACGTGTGAAGAAATCCAAGCTATACAAACATCTATATTATTTAACATTAAATACTGGATTTACTCGAGACCTGTCGTATATAATTTTCGTAACAAATCAATCAATAAATATCAAAGATATAACTTTAATTGTGTACAAAAGAAAAATTACACTTTGATATTTATATGAAAGATGTATTTAAAATATGTTTATCTACAATATTATTTTAAACAATGAGCATTTAATTTCAATGAATATTTTGAATTACCCGAATAGATTTGAGCTTAAATTTCACAAAAATAAATAAAAATTCACAGATATCATTAAATTTTGACAGTATCGAGGACTCATCGCTCTAACGTAAATCAAATAAAGAAATAAATATTTTTTCTGTATAAATGCTACATTTAAAAGAAAAAACTATTTGTTTTCCTTACGTCTTAAAACAAGCTTAACGTAACTAAAGCACGATCTTCTCCGTATCAAGAATTTCAATCTTGAATAACGTATGTGAATTTTGTATTGCTACAAATTCTCCGTACTTTTCTATGGTGTTAATGCATGGAAGCTTTACAGTTAATGGATGGAAGCTTTAACAGGACACCACAAATAAATAGAAGCTTTTAAAAAATAAAGACATACTACACGTTTATATGTGTATATACAAACTTGTGTGTATATATTAGGTGTTAACATAAGTTGTGTCCGTTTATTTTTTTCAAATTTAAAAATGAGCACCAAAAGTATAACCAAATGGTAAAGGTTATACGTCATTCGAAAGAAAATTTTCTGCTCTACAAGATATTGTGTTTGCTTTTACGTTACATATATTATTTTATTTGATTACAAGCCTTCAAAATGGTATGTCAAGTAGACGAAAGTAAGCATTTTCGACACCTACTTCTGTTCGCGTTCAATCGATGGAATAAAGCTGCCAAAGCTGCTCACGATATTTGCGAAATGTACGGACAGCTCGTCGAAGGTTTTTGCGTTTCACAGACAGTAATTTCGATCTAAAAGACATGGAGCATTCCGGACGAAATTTTGAAAAATACAAGATAATTGGGGTAAGCCTATTTTGAGAAAATAAATAAATAAAAATCACCTGAGAGTAGACATCTTTATCCCCGGTAGCCCTAAAAAGATCCCCAACACTCCTTATAACAGTCCAATCACGTATATTGCGGAGCCAGGAGATTTGCCCCTGCCAACAACTCTTCGACCCTCTATTTTACCTTGGATGATCAGATGCAGTAATTTGTACTTTGCTCCTCTAAATAAATGACCTTCTAAGTACATATTCTTCCAAGTGCACGCATTTCTACAGCATGCATTTGAACCCTTTCAATTGTTATTTTCACGTTCTACTCCCATACATCAAAATTTCGTGTTTAAATACTATTGTGGACTATTGAAATAACACAATATCTCAATTTTTTGCATTCCTTACCCATAAATCGCATTTACATTCCCTTTCACGCCGTTATATTGCCACGACTTTGAATTTAGCCAAGTTCATTCTAAAATCTTTATTTTCGCATCTCTCATATACTTTATTTATAAAACTCTCTAATTCACATTTATTCCATTATATTTATATATTTTTGTGAAAGTGAATCACGCAGCGCGTTACACTTTTATTAAAAATCATAAAAGTCTGCCAGAGGTCAAAAACATGTAAATTTTATACATGGTGTATTAAAAATGTTTCCATATCTTTATTTTTATTATTAAATGTAATATGTGTAATGGAGTCTGTGCTGATATTTTATTTGGAAAGGGACAAGAAATTCTTGTCTGTGAACTTAGTGTGTTAAAAGAAAACGTGACTTTAATAAAAATAATTTCTTATAAGGCAAAAACACCAGTTTCACAAATATAAGATATTTTAAAAAAGACTTCTACGTACGTTAAACCCGATGGATTCTGTACAGTAAAACTGTACTTAGCGTTTGATAAAAATATAATAAATTTAGTTATTTTAAAACTATTCCGAATATTTTTGTTTTTAATTGTATTTGTTTGCTGCAATTTTTTTATTTTTTTTTACTTTATTTTATTATTTTACACATGACAAGAAATCATAGTATAAACAGGCCAAAACCCGTACGGCTGTCGAATACTTGGATTCTCTCCGAAAGTAATTCGAAATTTGAATCTCGGTGGGTCCGTGATACTGAACGAATTTTAAATACCTAGCTAACAATTTTTGAACCGGTGTAAAAGGGGACGATGTATAAATGATATATATACGAGTATATAAACAAGTTTTACATTTATGAATATATATTTTCATAAATGTAGAATTTGTTTTACTTCCGTGAATAGTTCACGGGTTGCAACTAGTATACATAATTTGCGAAATAAACAACAGGTAATTTAATTTGGACACACATTTTTAATGGATCTGGGTTTGTGGTCTTTCATTTCTCGTATCCCCAGTAAACTAGACTTTTGCCTGTATCTTACTGAGGACATAAAGCATGAAAAAATAAATCGATACTTCTTTCCAAATTTTGATTATACAAAGCCCCGTTGCATGTTCTCATCAACCTGAAAAACAGTTACACTCAATTACATATGAATACATCACGCGAATCAAACCCATCACACTTCATCACTCCGGACATACCAAAACGTTCATCTAACAATATACCACACATAATCATAAAAAATACCACACTCAAAAGCTCACACAAACCTTTGCTACAAGTCATTCCTCTTGCAAGCCCAAGTACTCAAATTTCTGTCGCAATAACAACCACGCTCCGATCGACTGCCTAAAGTGTTTTCCTCCTTTTGCCTTTATTGAATTCGGCACTCCATTGTATGTTATGGGATCAAAATAGGCATGTTGTCTTTGGGCAAAAGATGTTTTAACTGTAGGGATGGTGAATATTTGATCAGTTGTCATGCGTGTCATCTGTCTCTGCTGAGTCTGCATCTTTCCCTTCTCTCGATGATAGTGCCAGAGAATGGATTTGATATGCAAATTGGCCATGTGAAAGTCATCTGAGAAATACGAAATTGTGAAAGCATCACAATTTTGTATTTCTCGGATAAATTGTACTGTATGACACTTTCCTTGTATACAGTACAACTTGGCGGACTTATAACCATGTGGCAATATCTTGCAACCAACCAGAAATATGCTAAAGAGGCCTTAAGGGAAAACCAGACTGGAATCCTGTCTGAAAAAATTTGGGTTCCAACGGGAATCGAACCTGTAACCTCCGGGCTGGGAGACAAGCGTCTTGTGCCAACTAGGCCACAGAAGTCGTCAATAGAACAAAATTTTCGAAGCTTACTTCATTCTTAACATGCTGAGTGTATGTTATTATGAAAGATAATAATCTAGCGCATTTTTGCGATCATTGTTTACGCAAATTACTTAAGCAGTTTTTGGACGTCATTTTGAAGATGGAACCAAATAAATTGTTTTTTTTTCCTATCGCATAGTAAAAAGTGTAACACAAACCAAAAACTCCCTTGCAAAATCTTCCAAGTAAATATTTTATACGAGTATATGACAACTTGATAAAATCTGATTCATATCAGCTTTTTTTCTGACAATTAACTGAAGTGGTATTTATGGGTTTTTTTCTGCCATTTATTAATTTTCTGTCAATCAATGTGTACAAGGGTGTGGGCTGAAAAACATCTGATGTCCTCGCGGCCGAGCTCACCCGTTATTTGTGGGGTGCATCTCGGCCGGGGGGATGTATGTTAAGAGGTGAGCCCAGACTGTATGTACGTACTACGTTGCTAACAATAAACCTATATAAAAACCAGACTGGATTATTTTTACTAAAAAAAACGTAAATCGAATCCGCAACTTCCAAACTGAAAGACAAGTATCTTACCAACTAGGCCACGGTGGTCGGTATTGGTTAACAATATTATAAAATTATCATAAATTATTTAACAAATCAAACATATAAATTGACTTAAAGATTTAGCCGCCATCTATGGTATTTACTACAAATATTGAATTAATGTGAATATTCCTTACTGGTATCCCTTTGTTTACATATCCCTCTAACTACATACGTGTCTGGATATTCCCCCGAACCCTTCGTCAGGCACACTAAAGAAACAGACTCGAATGTAAACATATCTAATGTAAATTAGATCGGATAGTATTATTTGCGTAATGGGGGAGGCTGAATACATAGAGAACTTTCAAATTAAACCAATGTTGACGAAAAGTCGGAGCTAACGATAGCTTTGCATATGTTGACCAATCAAAAATATATCTTTCAGTTAAACTTACTCAAGTGGGAAAATCAAGAGATTTTAACTTGTTGGGTCAACTAATTTCTATATTAGTTAAATACTTTACTTGTCATTACATACTCGTAATAATTTCAGGTTTTTTTACTTTAGTTTAAAGTGTAAAGATTACTAATGGCAAAGTATTTTAAAGTCTTCGTAGATACAATCCCACAATTTCCATTTCCAGGTAGGAAAAGAGGATATTAATTTTTTTACATAAATTTTATGTATTTATTTAAATACTTTGAGATCGAACGTAAATTTGAATGTATTAGGTGTTAACATAAATGTGTCCATTTTAATGTATTAGGTGTTTAATGTATTAGGTGTTAACATAAGTTGTGTCCGTTTTAATGTATTAGGTGTTTAATGTATTAGGTGTTAACATAAGTTGTGTCCGTTTTTTACCAAATTTAAAAATGAGCACCAAAAGTAAAACAAAATGGTAAAGGTTATACGTCATTCGAAAGAAAATTTTCAGCTCTACAAGATATTTGTGTTTGATTTTACGTTACATATATTATTTTATTTGATTACAAGCCTTCAAAATGGAATGTCAAGTAGACGAAAGTGAGCATTTTCGACACCTCCTACTGTTCGCATTCAATCGAGGGAATAAAACTGCTCGCGATATTTGCGAAGCGTACGGTGAAGATGGTATGAATAAATGGACAGCTTGTCGATGGTTTTTGCGTTTCAACGACGGTAATTTCGACATGAAAGACATGGAGCGTTCCGGACGACCAGTGGACTTCGACAAAGACCGCTTAAACCATATTATTCACGAAGAACTCCTACAAACCACTAATGAAGTAATAAACTAAAATAAACGTGGAAAATAATGAAGGAGAATACATTATTAACTAATTTGTTGTAATTTTTTTTTTGTTGTGTCCTCTTGTTCTCTTTATTTGGAAAAAAACGGACACAACTTATGTTAACGCCCAATAAGAAAATCTACACTGTATATTTAAATAACAAAACACGCCTGTTTCGTTTTACAAAAGCATTGTTAAACAATGTGACAATGATTTTTAAAGAAACAGGCCTGTCACTTTAACTTAAGTGTATTGTGTAGTTCTTGAAACATTTAATTCAATTTTTTTAAATGGAATTCAATTACAAAGGGTCTTTCAAATTGAGCGGTTTTTTTATTCAATTTTTTTTAATTCTTGAATAAAACACACAATTTGCTTTGATTTCAACTTTTTTTTATTGTTCATTGATATATAATGTTTGATATTTAAACATAAAAAAACAATATCCGGCAAATGTCCACCTCTTGCAACTCCACAGATGTCCACTCTTTTGTCAACATTTTCTATAACATTTTGGCATAATTGCGGTTCTAACTCACCAATAACGAGAACAATTTCGTCCTTTAGCTCAGGAATTGATCGGGGGTCATTCTTATAGACCACCATTTACGTAACCCCAGAGAAAATAGTCAACGGTGTCAGATCACATGATCTTGGTGGCCAATTAACGTCACCGTTTCCGGAGATTACAATACATAAAATAATTCAAAAATTTGAAAGCGTTTTCGTATTGCATACGACTCCATTTTTATTAATGTCATACATTACACTTCTCAAATGTCACAAGACCCAAGCAAGTTCGCGACGCCATCTGTGTTTTATACAAGAATAAAAAAAACGCTACATTTGAAAGACCCTTTATAAAAACAAAGTAAATTAATTAGAAAATGTGTTTCATTTCCAGTGTTGTAAACATGTGTTTCATTTCCAGTGTTGTAAAAATGTGTTTCATAACCAGTCAAAAAAATGTAAAATGCAGAATTGTAAGATGTAAAGTGAAGAGTTATTATTTGAATATAACAAATATAATAGTTTCATCTGTTGCTAGAAGATATGAGTGTCTAAGCCTGGTAACAATACTCATATGCGCCTAGTACGTGTACATGTATTGTTGTCTCCACACGTCCGGTAACGTTGTCAAGATGTACTCGTACAACGACGATCGACAAATTACATATCTACTCCAGTTGTTCTGCACCGGAATGTTCAATTACTGGGGCTAAAAATAATGTTATCTCCCAGTCACGCTCTTCTTTGTATCAGAATTAAGAAGGGTATTATGCATGTTATATTGGGTATTATTGCAAGAGACGTAGAAAAGATGGATTTGAAATGTAGTGCTGAACAACGATTTTACGAATTCCATGGACAGCAAGGTGAACTGAACTGCCTTTCTCGAAGAACTGACAATCTTCGACAGTTTGTTGACAATATACCTTTGACGAGTCCTCAAATTCTTTGGGCATGTACTCGTCGTTCGTTGCCAAGAAGACAGATTGAAGATACTTGTGGTTACTGAAAGCGTGGAACGACGACGCACAAGAGAAAGGCTCCCAATGCGTTGAACTTTTAACAACTGCCCTTCAAACCGCGGAGCTAAGAGATGGACCTTCCTTTTCCTTTGATTGATGATATCTCAGTTTATATGAAAAGGAATGTTCGGATGATTGTCCGTCTTTGTGGGCTTTGTGGGCATATGCTCACGTATGTGTTCATGGATTTCGTGGAGATGGATAGTCATTTGAATGATTTATGTGACCACGTAACTTGCTTCGTTTACTTTTGTCTGGTTAGTTGGAAGAGATTGCCACCTGGCAATAAGCCCGCTGGATTATATTTGCAATAAAAGTGTTAAATAAATAAATTGATGGAGAGATGAGTCGTCAGAGGATATCATGGGAGTCACGATGCTCAATCATGAGCTACATGACAGGATGGATGGATCATGCACATGATAAAATGGAGATATAAGAAAGATACATTTGGGAATCAAAAAATAATAAATAAATAAATATATGTTTATTAACAGCAACATAGTATGTACAAAATATATTTAAGTAACACTTCTAAAACACATAAATTGCAGATAATATATTAAATACAGAAGCTATCAAAAGGTCTGGGCTCATCTAATAACATCCTCTCGGTCAAGATACACCCCAACAATATAGGGCGAACCCAGCCACGGGGACACCAGATGTTTTTCAGCCCACACCCTTGTACACGTAGAACAAGAATATAAAAAAAACACAGAAAATAAATAGATGACAAAAAAACACATTCAAGAGAGAAGACACTAAAAAGTCCGGGCTCATCCCACAAACATTCCCCCGGCCGAGATACACTCCACCAATGTAGGGCGAGCCCGACCGCAAGGGCATCAGGGGGCTACGTCACTAAAAGGAAATTAAATACTTTTGAGGCGTTGTTCAAAACACGCCAACGACGGAATTATCTTAACGTTAAAAAAGTTGTGAACCTTAAAACTCGTTATTTACAACAATGGCTTGATATTTTATTTCGCTCTCACCAGCTTAACAATATCACTGTAGGAAAAAAAACTTGGATTTAATTAACCCATACACGGCCGAACTCAAAATGATCTGCACAAAGGAATTTGCCAGGTTACACTCAAAAGCACTTAGTGCTATGCCGTCGAGAGCGGAAACCAATTCCTTAACAATACACTGTGGTTTCGGATAACAAAATTAAATTATAGTTTTGAAAAAACTTATCTTTAAGTATTTTTTGAAGCGAATGAGTTATTTATCGAGTTTTTTTTTTTCTAGTCTGGCGTTTATTTCTAGCTGAACGTTTGTATGCTGGGATCGGTAGTATTGTTACCTCCGCGCACGGCTGATATACCAGCTTACAGGTGACATACTCGTATCTACTCCAACAATTATTCACCTTGATGATTGCTTAACCTTTCCTTCCCTGTGTTGGGTATCTTCTACACGTTGCTTCTAATAACCATCAATATCTCTATAAATATTATAAATACAAGGCTAAGATTTTAGGTATTCCTCCATAATATATTTACGCACTGATTTAAAAAATAATATTAATAATAATCAGAATTTATCGACTACATCGAGGTGTTTTGTAAAGATCGAAAACAAATTTGCATTTAAACGCTGCGAGTGCCTCGTCTTGACGATAGGTGAATAGTATGCGGGAAGCGCGACACTATATTCGCATCTCACTCTTGCATACGAGACTGAATTGCGAGGAGCTGAATTGTCTCAACGTCGCAAGCATAAGCGTAAGCGCCGGGGTATGCGACTGACGTTCCGCGCCACTAGTAGCTTCTAGGCTTGCAAATAGGTTAGACGTACGCCCGTTCCGTGAGCGTTGCCAGATGGATTTTTAATGTTTTGAGCAAATAAATCTCAATTATAATTTTTAACTTCAATTATAATTAATTAAGGGGATTATCTATGAATGTTCTTATTTTTCCGATTTAAAATCGCTAATTTTTTATTGTGTACTCACTACCCAACACCGGAGCACGCGTATTATTTTTATCACCGTAAGGGAAGGAATAAATAGTAGAACTCTACAAAAATTTTCTCGGTTATACACTTCAATATATCTGATTTGCAGAGAAGATTACCTTAATCTTATCTCGAGTCAGGGGATGTTATGAGATAAACCCAGATCATTTGATAGCTTCTCTCTTTAAAATGTATTTTCTTCGACATTATCCTGAAATACGTATGTAATTTCAGGATAAACGTAGTACAAGTATATAAACGTATATACATTATATAATCAATATACCTTTGTGCAATGTAATTTGTTTTATCAAACACTGTTTATTCCACTTTTTGTAACGGTTTAACCCTACCGGTTTCAAGGCTTTCACCTCATCATCAGGGGAGCACAAACATGACACGGTCTTGTACATAACGTGGAATAAATAACGTTTGACAAAACAAATTACAGAACTTAAAATTAGTGGCAATAATAAAAAAAATATATACATATGTCAAACACATATATTCTCAAAATATCACCGCTGCTCGCTGAGGTTATATCCTACCTCCCTCTATCCACAGTACCAAACCCGAATGTTTACCGTTAGAAGTGTGTATGTCGGTACCAGTTTGAACATAATTCAGTATTGTCTGTGTTCCCCTGATGATAAGGTGAAAGCTTTGAAACCGGTAGGGTTATACCGTTACAAAAAGTGGAATAAACAGTGTTTGATAAAATAAATTACAATGTTTTTAAACTTCACAATATTAATGCCTTAACTATAAACACTATTAAAAACCTATATGTATTATTATTATTAGTATACGAAATGGTCGGTATGTGTGGGGTATACTGTCTAGTATTCGGAGATATAAGGATACCTATGACTTCGGTCATATGTATTCTTAAAAAAAATAAGAAAAAAAAACATTTTGGTATGCTACGATCGTTTCACTTCGGTGTGCCATCGAATCCAGTACAGTTCAGTTCGATTCCACCACTCCCCCACGCTATTATGGGGGACAAAATAAGACCCTTCCCAGCGCGATTTACACTACAAGATCAAAGATTTCTTAATTTTATTGACGTCACGTAGTATTGAGGAAGGAACTACCCAAAGGGGGAACAGCTAACAAAGAATAGTAGAGACGACGGACGTAAGGTCCAACGGAATCACGGAAGAAGGAAAATGACTCGCAGCACAGACATTTTTTTCTTATATAGTGGCTTAAGGCCTGGAGTTCAAACAGCCCAGCAATTTGCCAGTACTTTCAGAAAAAAAATCAAATGCAACAAAACTACCCTTTGACGGTACTAGATCGGAGTTGCCAATCGGTCCGAAGATGAACTGACATAATGCTGAGTTCCCTTCTAATCTAGGACAGCGGTGTGGCCATGAGTTTGCTGGTGTTCAATCACAAACTCCAAGGCACAGCTTTCAAAGAAAATGCCAATACTTTCACAGAAAATTTCAAATGCATCAAAACTACCCTTTGACGCCACAAGATCGAAGTAGTCAATCGGTCCAAAGATGAACTGTCGTAGGACTAAATGGAGTTCCCTTCGGATCCAGTACAGCGGTGTGGTCGTTGAGTTTGCTGGTGTTCAACTACAAACTCCACGGCACAGCTTCGCTTTCCTACTGAATTAACGTTGGAATGGCGAAGGGATCCTCGACTACGAGGCCTTGTAACGATGTGTTAGGTAAACTGAAACGCCATTAATGTTTGAATGTGTATTTATATTTACGATAATGTATTGTTTGTCTTTTTAATTATGCTTTAAGCAGGATCGAAGTTTGATATTGTATAAAATTTGGACTCCTTTGAGGCTTTTCTTTTGTTCGTTCTTGCTGACAGTTAACCTAAGGTGGTATACTCGTATGTGGGTTTACTTTTTATTTTGTTTTCTGCCACACGTTTTTGTTTTTTTATTTATTCTTTAATCTAGATATGCGGGGGTGTGGGATGGAAGCCCCTCGATGGCCTTGCGGTCGGGCTCGCCCTACATTGGTGGGGTGTATCTCAGCCGGGGGAATGTTTGTGGGATGAGCCTTTTAATGTCTTCCTTTAAATGAGGACCTTTTAATGTCTTCTCTCTTGAATGAATTTTTATTATGTCATCTATTTATTTTCTGTGTTTTTTTTTATCTTCTTGTTCTATGTGTTCAAGGGTGTGGGCTGAAAAACATCTGGTGTCCCCGAGGCTTGGCTCGCCCTATATTGGTGGGGTGTATCTTGGCCGGGGGGATGTTATTAGATGAGCCCAGACCTTTTGATAGCTTTGGTTTTTTAATGTATTCTCTTTTTAATGTGTTCTTAAAATGTACTCGTATTATGTACATACTATCTTGCTATCAATAAACCTGTATTTATTTATTTATATTTGAATTAACTTTTTATTGCTTTTTTTGTTTATATTTCAGAATTCTAAAACATATACCAGTATATAATAACTGTTTATTGTGTCCCTTTTGGTTTTTGTTCTTTTTCCAAGTTGTTTGTTTATATTTGATTAGGATTTTGATTGGTATCGTTTTGAAGATAATTGTGTTTTTCTATATACTCGTATATTTAGTAGATGAATTTTCGTTTCTATTTTTTTCTGAACGGATTTTTTGTTTATGTTGTTTTTGAGTCCTTCCATGTGTGGGATACAGCCCTAGGCCTTGGACTGCTGTGTACTTGTCTATGTGATGGTAAGTGTTTACTTCTTTTGATTACTGTTCATAAATCATATTAACGTTTATACTTTGTGATATTTTGTGTTTTGAATTGATGTGTACCAAATATTTAAATATATTTTTTTGAATGGTCAAAATCAACCGTACATAATCTTCTTCTTCCCAGTGTCATGTCAGGCCCCCCCAAAGTTTGAATATCACCTGAGAGTAGGCATCTTTGTCCCCGGCAGGCCGAAAAAAATCCTCAACGTTCCTTATACCAGTCCAATCACGTATATTGCGGCGCCAGGAGATTTACCTTCTGCCAACACCTTTTCGACCCTCTATTTTGCCTTGGATGATCAGGTGCAGTAATTTGTACTTTTCTCCTCTAAGTACATGCCCCAAGTAGGACACCTTTCGGATTTTAATATTAGTCAGCAACTCTCTATCAACTTTGGTTCTTTGAAGAACCCTTGTGTTGCTGACAATATCCGTCCAGGGTATCCGTAGCATTCTCCGGTGTATCTACATTTCGAATGTTTCCAGTCGGTTCATACTACCAACTTTAAGTGTCCATGATTCCACTCCATGCAATAACACTGACCAAACCTAGCATTTGACTAACCGTTGTTGAAGTTTCAAGTTTAGATTATCATCGCAGAATACGCTTCACATTTAATTAAAAGCCGCACGAGATGATTCAATTCTGCGCTTACCTTCGGTTTCTAGGTCGAGGTCTTCCACTAGGATGCCGTGTATAATAAAGAAATTGAATTAAATATAATAGTTTTGCCAAATATAGTACCAACTTGCGGGTTCCTTATCATGTGACAATCTTTTCCAGCTGTCCAGAAAGATATGCAATAGGCCTAAAGTAAAAACAAAAAATGAAAACTTTTTAAAACAATCAGGATTCCAGTCCGCAACCTCTGAGCCGAAAGATATACATCTTATCAACTACGATAGGGAAGTGAACGGTAGGAAACTAGAAAGAAGAAGCATTAAGCGACATGTAACAAATTTATATTCGGTCTTAATAGATCAATTTTTTTTGACTTAAAATTTTCCATGTAACTTCTTTAAATTACTTTTTTGGTGGTTTTTCGGAAGAGATGGCCTTCTGGCAAAAAGAACGCCAAATTGTTTTTGTAATGAAATGTTAAATAAATAATAAAATTCTTTCTTTTTTTCAAATTTTCAATTTCAATTGATGTCTTCTGTTGTCTAGTTGATAAGACGCCTGCCTTCAGACTCGGAGGTTTCGGGTTCGATTCCCACTAAAACCTAGTTTTTTTTATTTAAAAAAAATATTTTTTTACTGGTTTTCACTTAATGCCTCCAAAAAAAGTATTTCTTGTTGGTTGGATGGGATGCCGCATGGCAGTTGTCCTAGAAGGCTGTGCAGAATGCCAAAAAAGTGTTATACATGATTCGCTTGGGCGCTGGTATAGCTGCCAGACGTGATTTTGTTTGATATTTGTGAGTTACAGTCCTGAGCTAGAGCGCCTTTTTTCCTATCACATCACGAGTGCACGAGACAATATGACTGCCATGTTGACTCGTGATGTGGCACATATTTTAACGTGCCACATCACGAGTCAAAATGGCAGTCATATTGTCTCTTGTCATTGGTATTTTGTCGTAACCGTGTTGAGTCTGAAATAAATATATTTTTTTAAATTTTATAAAAGGCAATCCGCCAGGGCTAGGATGATTTGTGTCACAGAATTAAAGTCGCTATGCAATTATATGAGACAATATAATAAATAATTAAAAGTTTCAACTGATTATGCTTCAAAAATTTAACAATCGATTTATAAATATAAAAGTTCCACGAAGAAAGAAGTTACATGGTTGCATAAATCATTCAAATGACTACCCAGCCCCACGAAATCCATAAACACATACGTGAGCATATGCCCACAACCCCACAAAGACGGACAATCACCCGAACATTATTTTTCATATAAAGTGAGATATCATCAATAAAAAGAAAAGGAAGGGATGGTGGCCTTCACTCGATGCAGTAAAGATATGGTTATTAGTTAACCAAGTATGTCTCGTAAAGGATAACCGAAAAATACGTGGTCTATAGTTTCATCATCCAGACCACACTCGCAGCCAGAATTCTCCACAATACCCATTATGTAAAGGTGACTAACCACCATGCAATGGCTCGTTCGTTAACGACAAATGACGGAAATTTCTATCTTGTTCATTCTTATTTCATTAAACCATGGTTTTATATGGATAGGTTGTTGGATTGATTTTTATCTTTATTTTTTTTTTTTTAAGAATAGATATGACTGAAGTCATAGGTATCCTTATGCCATCGAACACTAGGTGGAAAAAGTGGCTGTGTCGTTCGAGGAGAGTAGCAAGGCGCGGGGTTCGAACCGACGACCTTCCGCACGGAAGTCCAGTGCGTTACCGCACGACCATGCACCTCTAAATTTTTATGTCTAAATCTTATTTAATATGAACAATCCTTCATTATAAATTACTCAATATAGCATGGTGTCAGAAGAAGTGCTTAAAATTTTTATTTAATACATAATTCGCTCGGGAGCTTCTATAGCTGACTTTGTTTCAAACCCCGCGCTGTTTTTCTCCCCTCGAATGACAGTTATTTATTGCCTAATAATCGGAGGTATGTAGATACCTATGACTTCTGTCATATTCTTTCATAAAAAAATAAACAAAAAACATGCTGGTGTGCTCCGATCGTCGCACTTTGGTGTGCCATCAAATCCAGTACAGCGTTGTGGTCGGTGAGTTTGCTGGTGTTCAACCGCTCACGCGCTTAAAAAAACAAACAAACTTAACGGCACAGAATTGACGTTGGAATCTTTGACTACTAGACCCAGCATCGAATTATATTTCAAAAATATGTAATGTGATTTAAAAAAAAATAACGACTGTGATAATAGTTTAGACATTCTAAATGAATATAACCATTAAAGTGCGGGTAAATTTCGGCAAACGTCAAATAGCGTTGAATATTTAATCTCAGGCATTGTTTGATTTCAGTGAACAAGTTTTCCATAGAAAATTGAATATTATATTCAAGTTTCCATGGAAGTTAAAATTTCAGTTTTGAATCCATAGATTAATTACATTTCCACAGAAATCGAAATGTTTGGCCTGACTTCTCTGGTTTTCTATATACGAAATTACTCTGTAACTGGGACTATATATAATAATTTTTCTTTTTAGATTATTTTCATTTGAAATTTGTTTTACCAAACACTGTTTATTCCACTTTTTGTAACGGTATAACCCTATAGGTGTTAAGGCTTTCACCATATCATCAGGGTACCACAAACAAGACTCTTGTATTTTCTTGATGAAGTGAAAGTCTTAAAATCGGTAGGGTTATACCGTTACAAAAAGTAGAATAAATAGCGTTTAATAACAAAAATTATGATGTCTTTAAATCTCTACAGTGTTAATGCCTTAAATATAAATAATATATTTTCATTTCATGAATAACTCAAGAAAGTTATGGGCAAATAAATATCTTAAAAATAGTAAATGTAACTCTACCTCTGAGTTTCCTGGGAGATCATGCATACACAAGTATTATCAAGCCGTTTCCCTATCGGAATAGGCAAAAAGGACAGAGCCCCAGACTTTCATACGTCATCATGCCCATCGTTCACCTCGTTTACACCCATAAACATTGCAACGTCTTCAAAATGTTTGTCTAAGATTTATTTTTAACCTGAGAAAGTACGATCATATAACTTCATACCAGAACTCACTGAATTGGTTGAACGTTAGAAATAGATGCCAAATTTACATACTTTCTTTTTTGTATAATATCCTTAACAATCCCGTCACTCCCTTATCTTAGCTCATCGAAAAAATCCAGCATCTTTCAGATCACGGACTATCGCTACGCTCGAACAGAGATTGTTTGGTGATTGGCCTTTCCGGTTCACCACTCTTTTTTTTACGTCGTCCTTTGCTGTCCATGCGGCGAGACTCTGGAACCAGTTAAATACCAATGTTAGACTTGCTCCGTCCTTGGTGTGCTTTAAGAAGTGACTGAAAAAAAACTCTTAATTTCTAGTCAGTAATATAACGTGTTTCATCCCTGATTTTTTCCTTTCCTCTTCACCATCCCTTCCTTTTCTTTTGATTGATGATATCTCATTTTATATGAAAAGGAATGTTCAGGTGATTATCCATATTTGTGGATTTATGCTCACGTATGTGTTGGTCGATATGGATTTCGTGGAGGTCGATAGTCATTTAAATGTTTTTTTGCGACCATGTAACTTGCTTCACTAACTTTTGTCTGATTTGTTGGAAGAGATTGCCGCCTGGCAATAAGCATGTCAAATTACATTTGTAATAAAAGTGTTAAATAAATAAATGAATATTATTTTTATATTTTCTCCTTTCGAAAAATCCATTATTTGATCCATCCATCCTTTTCTTCTAACGATACCTTCCAATCACATTTGCACTGTATATCTGTTTAGTTAGTTATTCTTCATTCATTCGTTACACATGCCCAAATTATCTCAGCGTGCTCTTCTTCCCCTTACTTAGCACATCAACCTAAAGTTCACATTCATTCCTGGTCACTTATGTTAATTCTATATTCTATCACAGGTTGCCACGATTCACTCTTATTATATGGCACTGTAACATAAATGCAGCAAATCCGGCTCGAAGGACCACTTTTTACGGCACCTTTTAAAGACTGTAGAACTGGCTGCCGCTCAATACTCGGAGATTTCGGCTCACTTTTTGCTTTTCCGGTGAAAAGTAGCAGGGTGAAGAGATTCCTCTTTAGCAAGTAGAAGTTGGTCGTGAGTAAAAGTAGCAGGGTGAAGAGATTCCTCTTTAGCAAGTAGGAGTTGGTCGTGAGTAAAAGTAGCAGGGTGAAGAGATTCCTCTTTAGCAGGTAGAAGTTGGTTGTGAGTAAAAGACAGTTGACGTTTGAGAAACTGAGAATGTATTTTTTGACGTGTTGCGCTTTTTATGTGTGGCCAATCGCTCATCGTAAGCGCCTATTTTCGCCCGTGCATGCCGTCATGGCTTTCGAGATATTACGTATCTCACACATTTTCGCATGCATGGTCCGGCCGACTTTTGATAGTAGCTCTCGTGAAGGCCACGCATAAGGAACATTATATTACAATCGATACATTTCAACAAAACATCGTTAAACATCAAACAAGAAAATATATATAAATCATATTTTAGGTGACGCACACGTCCGATACACTCATGTATCATAATATGGTGTACAAATACTAATGTGGATCATCCAGAAAGATGCCTGTTCCGCTCACATTTATAGTGTATATTTATTTTATTTAGTATTTCTTCATTCATTCGTTACATATGCCCAAACATCTCAAAGTATATTACATATTGGACAACATGTTAGCCTTAAGTTCACACTCATCCCTAATCATCTCATTTCGTATTTTATCATGTATTGTGAACCCCATGTATTCTTCTCAATGCACGCATTTCTAAAGCATTTATTCGACTCCATTCAGAATTTATCACGCCCACGTTTCACTTCCATACATTAAATATGGTACTCAAATACTGTTGTGAACTACCATCTTAGCAGACTTTGATACTATCTGATTCGAGTATACCTATATGGTATATGTTTTAGTTTCCTATTGCCTCATTTGCCTATCTCTACACATTGTTTGATATATCTCGTTATTCTTGCATTATCAGAGAAAATAAAGGGTCTTTTAAATTGAGTTTTTTTTTAATTCTTGAATAAAACCCAGATGGCGTCGCGAACTTGCCTGGGTCTTGTGACATTTAAGAAGTGTAATGTATGACATTTATAAAAATGGAGTCGTATACAGTACAACAACGCGTTCAAATTGTTGAATTATTTTATTTATTGTAATCTCCGGAAACGGTCATGTTAATTGGCCATCAAGATCATGTGATCTGACACCGTTGGACTATTTTCTCTGAGGTTACGTGAAAAGTCAGGTCTATAAGAATGACCCCCGATCAATTCCTGAGCTGAAGGACGAAATTATTCGCGTTATTAGTGAATTAGAACCGCAATTATGCCAAAATATCATCGAAATATTGACAAAAGAGTGGACATCTGTGGAGCTGCAAGAGGTGGACATTTGGCGGATATTGTTTTTTTGTGTTTAAATGTCATACAGTATAATTCAATGGTCAATAAAAAGTTTTATGAAATCAAAGCAAATTGTGTATTTTATTCAAGAATTCAAAAATAATTTATTAAAACGACCGCTCAATTTGAAAGACCCTTTACTACAAAAATAGTAAAATCTTTCAGCTTGCTCGAATCTTTCATTACTCACTCATATATCGCGTTTACTTTTCCTTCCACACAATTCCATCACCGTAACTTTAAATTTTGCAACATTTATTCGTAATCTTTCGCTTACACTTGTAAATAAACTTTCGCTTACACTTGTAAATAAACTTTCGCTTACACTTGTAAATAAATTTTCGCTTACACTTGTAAATAAACTGCAGAAGTGTTATTTATTCACGAACAGTTAGTTAAACACTGGACTTAATTAGTTAAGGGTTTGTTTCTTGATGGGATACAAAAAATAATTAAAAAAAAGGCTTCGTGTCGTAACAATATAGTAATCTCGTACACCAGACGTGCGTAAGTATTATTTTTTTTAATTTTTTTTTTTTTTCAAAACAGGCTTAGCCCAATTACTTTGAAAGATACAAAACATTAAAAAAGAAGAAAAATTACATAGAATATTTTTTTTAAATTATATAAAATAAAAAATAATGCATATGCATACATACGAGTATATACACACAAACATATGATACACATATATTCACAGTCACTTAAGTATGTTGATGAGTGCTTTCTAACGCGCTCAATCTAAGAAGAAAATTTACTTTTGCTTTTGGTAATGTGATATGAAATATATCAATATCCGAAGCAGTCCCGTTCAGAAGAGTTAAGGCCCTTCCAACAGGCTTGGCGGCTGGAAGACCCGTTCTTGCGTATGTTATTGAGAACAGTTCTTGCCGGCGCAGTCTGGTGTAATTGTTAGGAACATTTAACGCTAATCTTTGTAGTAATGCTGGACTTCTCACAACTCCTCGAACGAGTTTGACAACGTATACCAGGAGACGCACATCTCTTCTTACGCTCAAGGAGTTATACCCGAGCATGCCCAGCAGGAACTGAGTAGGATATAGCCATGGATAGACACCAACACTCACTCATATAGAGATATCGTAGATATTTTTTTGTACTTTCTCCACCATGAGCGAGTTCTGCGCCTTTACTTGTATAGTGGTATTTCGTGCCATGACGAACTGAGATTATTGCCTTTATTATTATTGCCTTTACTTGTATAGTGGTATTTCGTGCCATGACGAACTGCGATTATTGCCTTTATTATTATTGCCTTTACTTGTATAGTGGTATTTCGTGCCATGACGAACGGCGATTTTCGTGTCTACCTCAATGTTACTATGTCATCATAACCAGTTAAGACATATAAATAATTGTATTCTATGCCACAGTACTAGCATAGTCTAAAAGTTTTTCCGTAATACCCTGCTCTATTGGATCGATTCGCAACAATTAATTTATCCGTTGAAATCGAAAGCAGCCTTAAAGTTCTACTGCTAAATTCTAACATTACAAGAACACTTGTGGCTTGTCTTATGAAGATTTCAAAACATAAAAAAAGAAATTAAAAATTTCTTTCTAATTACAAATTTCATATTTTTATAAAAAATATTAATCGTTTAAATTGACGATGTTACTGTAATGGAATTAATCACGGCTCGCGACCCATTTCCTGCGCCCCCCTTACTATTAAGCTTCCACCTTTATTTGAATAACTACACTTTAATTAATCGGTACCGGGGCACTTTGACTGAAGCAGTGGTCACCAAACATTGGACAATGATTAAAGTTCCTTTATTCAAATTACCTTCTTCTTGACTTTTAAACTCATTGTCAGAAAACACTCAAATTTCGTGCAATTCACATCACGATGTGTCCCTTTTGAGATTAAAAGAAAGGGCAAAGCTCTATGACTTTATTTCTGCGTAAATAGTTATATCTCGTTAAAATCTAAACATGTTTTTATACAAACTATTCATTTTCTCATACTTTCCATTATTTCGAAATTCTCTCAAATCAACCAAAACTTGATTCACTGCGATGATTTCTCAACTCTCAAGTAACATTTCTCTCAACTTTTGTTCACTTTTGTCATCTGTGATTACTTCATCAACGGCACAATATACCTTTCAAAATGATGTTTTAATAAGAAGTTTGTGCATCATTTACAATATTTATAAAATAATCATGAGTTAAAAAGAAAAGTAAACAAGTTACGACATTTTTTTTAAAACATGTAGGATTACCTAAATAAATAAATAATTGTCAAAATAAATAAGTGAATTGTTAAACATAATTAAATTAAATTAATTATTGTTAAAATAGTAAACATACAGGGTCAATGACCGATGAAGTATTTACAGATTGTCACACGCCAGGAACAACAACAATGTTTACTATTTTATAGTATTTGCGACCTGTCTAGCCGTCTCCGAATACAAATAAATATCTACCCGCCAATGCACGCGCTAGAGTAAGACAGAATATGTATCGCGAACTGGTTCACTCATTTGTATAAATTACCCGCGCGCCGAGAAATAAATATAGATTATTATTGTTCATTCAACTGTCAAGACTTGTTATTGATTGCCCGCTGTCCACTTTCGCTTTCATCCGCATTCTTGAGTATTTATATTTAAATAAATACAAATCAAAATCATCACGACGTATCAAGATAAGCAACCCGCTACAAACACGTAAAAGACACGTTTACACAACGAATATATTTAAAAAAATACATTAGTTAGTATGTACATAAATTAAAGTTTCCTAAAAATATTGTCAATATACACAGTTATTAATACAGTACGGGACCGTCTCAAGACAGACCGCACGCACCTCACCACGCCGAACATCACTCTTGGCATTCGTGCTGAAAGAAAAGTACAGTACAAATTCAATGTTTTATAAATCTGCAAACAGGCTTCTTGTATACCTAGTTCAACAGACTGTGGTAAAACATTTATTTTTATCTTTTTCAACATATTTTATCTAACGTTCATAACCTGTTTGTTGACATCATGGAAAAGTGCATGAAATGAACATGGTTAATTGGAATTTACAATAGATCCTTGGTGTAATTTGTACATGACATGTTTTGTGTGAAAATATTTTTCTTATAAATGTTCTTTTGAATAAAAGGAAAAAAATAAATAAATAAACTAGATACAATAGAAGACGTGTTGTTTTGTTATTTTCTGCAAACTTAAAATTTGTATAATACATTGCGCGATCATCAAGTTTCTTTCAAAAGAAGAGAAAAGCCTGGCAGAACATTTTAAAACCAGTATCAACATTTTGTTTGATTTCTGTTCATTTGAACGGATTCGAATAACTGTGTGATATTCATTATTTTAGCATTTCAGAGTATAACGAAACAACACGTCTTTTATCAGCTCTAGTTGACATACTACTGCGGTATAGGTATCAAATTTAAGTTGTAACAACACATGACAGTAATATGGGCGTTGTTGAGTTAGTATTTATTTCTTTATTTAACACTTCACCGTAAAAACAATTTATTTTAACTTTCCAGAAAAAATTAAATATCGGAAATTACATGATCGCAAAAATATTCAAATTAATCTTCATCTTTACGAAATTTATAAACAATTGTGAAATATCATCAATTAAATATGTCTTTTCATATTTATAAAATTTATGAACTTATTTATGAACAATTTATGAAAAAAAGTGGTATATCGTCCATTAAAGATATTTGTTCATCTTTACAAAATTTATGAACAAAAGTGAGCTATCATCAATTAAAGATATCTGTCAATCTTTATAAAATTTATGAACATATTTATGAACAAAAGTAAGATATCATCAATTAAAGATATCATCCATCTTTACAAAATTTATAAACAAAAGTGAGAAATCATCAATTAAAGATATCACGACCATCCATCCATCTTTACAAAATTTATGAACAAAAGTGAGATATCAATAAAGATATTTGTATATCTTTACAAAATTTATAAACATATTTATGAACAATTTATGAACAAAAGTGAGATATCATCAATTAAAGATATCTATCCATCATTATTAAATTAATGAACATATTTATGAATAAACGTGTGATATCATTAATTAAAGATATCTGTTCACCTTTCAAAATTTATGAACAAAAGTGAGATATCATCAATTAAATATATCTGTCCATTTTTACAAAATTTATGAACAAAATTGAGATATCATCAATTTAAGATATTTGTTCATCTTTATAAAGTTTATGAACATATTTATGAACAAATTACGAACAAAAGTGAGATACCATCAATTAAAGATATCTGTCCATCTTCATAAAATCAATGAACATATTTATGAACAAAAGTGAGATATCATCAATTAAAGGTCTTTACAAAATTTATGAACAATTTATGAACGAAAGTGAGATATCATCAATTAAATATATCTGTTCATCTTTACAAAATTTTTGAACATATTTATGAACAATTTATAAACAAAAGTAAGATATCACCAATTAAAGATATCACGACCATCCAACCATCTTTACAAAATTGAGATATCATCAATTAAAGATATTTGTTCATCATATAAAATTTATAAACATATTTATGAACAAAAGTATGATATCATCAATTAAACATATCTGTCCATCTTTAGAAAATTAATGAACAAAATTGAGATATAATCAATTATCATAAATATATATGTCCATCTTAACAAAATTTATGAACACATTTATGAACAATTTATGAACAAAAGTGTGATATATCAGTCCATTCACTAATAAAACCAATAAAAGATATACCAGTCCATTCACTCTTTAAATTGTTCACGCCAGAATCATTTAAATCATGTTAATATTTTGGTATTTTTTTACACACTGAATTCAATATTATGTTTTTTTACATTTATGATCTTTATCGACCGTAAATTAATAAATAAATAAAATGACCCTAAAAACTTAATAGTTTGTCTCCCCTGTTCACGAATAAAGAGCGAATGAGGCAGTAAATGCCTGTTGAATGACCAAAATGGGAGATAATTTAAATTCAAAGAAAATATTGGTTAGGCGCAATTCTATTTGAATAATTGTGGAGCAGCCTTAGCGTATTCTCCTCAGACTCGAGCTCTTTCCGTTCCACAAGGCAGGGCAGGGCTGCCGCTTGGTTGAATCCATTAACATATCAAACATCTACTAAAATTAATCGATCGTTCGATTGTTGTCGAGGATCCCCCCCCTCCCCATTCCAACGGCAAGTCAATTAGAAAGCGAATCTGTGCCGTGGCGTTTGTTTGTGTGAGCCGTTGCACACCAGCAAACTCACTGGCCACACCACTGTATTGGATCCGATGACACACTGAAGTGATAAGATTGGGGAACACTGAGGGGAGACCTTCGAAGCACACCAGCACGTTTTTTATTTGTCCTCTTTTTGAAAGAATATTGTTTTTTTTTCCGTGGTTGCAGTCCTAAGACTGGTTTGCAGCAATTTGAACTCTTCTCCTCCATTCTCCCCTGTCTTGTGCGGCTCTTTTTAAGTCTGTATATGTTGAGCAGCGCACGTCCACCAACAGGTCCTCCAGGTACTCTCGGCGTGGGCGTCCCCTAGAGTTTGTCCCCTCGGTCATACCCTCCATTATGGCATGCAAGAGGCCCTCTTGTCGTATTATATGACCGATCCATCTTGCACGCCTTTCGGACAGGGTCCTGAGCAGGTGCCTTCCTCCTTCGATTCGTTGGAGAACCTCTTCATTTGTGATGCGGTCTCTCCAGGAAATTCCTAATAGTCTTCTATAGGACCACATCTCAAAAGCCTCTAGTCTTCGTCTATCTCTTTCGGATAGGCAGCCGTACATCAAGATACTCCATACATAGGTCTTGATGAGGAGTATTCTCAGTTTTAGGTCTATATTATTTTGTCTATAGAATATTGTATTGTTTTGTATTATACTTCCGTTGTTTACAGTACAACCTGGTGGACTTATTGCCATGTAGCAATATATTCTAACCAATCATAAATATGTTCAAAAGACCTTAAGTAAAAACTAGACTTTTTAAAAAAAATCAGGCATCCAACGGGAATCAACCCGCAACCTCCGGAAAACGTCTTACCAACTACGCCACGGAAGTCGTCATAAAAAAAGATATGACCGAAGTCATAGGTGTTCTTATCCCCCAGAAAATTAGGTGGAAAACATGAATGTGTCAATCGAGGAAAGTAAGAGAGCAAGAGATTTGAACCGACGAACTTCCGTATGGAAGTCCAGTTCATCACCAATAAAACAACTTTTACTAAATTAATAACACTTGTGTATGCTGTCGTGTTGAAAGAGCATGTTTCGTAAACCATAAACCGCAAGATTCACCACCGTTCTTATCATCCATGAACTTGAGTTGACTTTAAGACTTTGGACAACATAAAGGAAAAAAATCGTTACATACTTTGGACATGTTGTCAGAAAGAATAACGAAAGTTTGGTGAACATGGAAACAGTTGAGTGGAAACGAGCAAGAGAATAATTGTCTAATTCCATAGACTGCAAGACGAACTAACGCCTCCATTCTCGAGAACTGAGAATTACCGACAGAATGTGGACAATACGCCATTGACGAGTCCTCCGATTATGAGCATACATTGCTCATGGCCAAGGAGACAGTTTGGAGAAGTGTGTAGTTACTGGAGGCGTGGAAGGACGACGCAAAAGAGGAACAATCCTAATGCATTGGACTGACCAAGTGAAAGACGCAACTAGATAACCCATATGGCTTTAAAGTGGGCGAATCGAATAAAAAAAATTAAATGGACCCTCTTTAAACTCTGCATTTAACACGGTTCAGAACCGGGAAGGTTAAATCCTTCGCCTCTTTTACATATATACACCGTATCACACAACTTCCACGGTTTCTCTGACTTTCTCCGTTCTCTTTTTTTCAGAATAGCATTCACTTATCTTTCTCTCATACGCTTTTCACTCACAGTTACACAATATTTCTCTTTTGTCGTCTGTCTTCATTCATTCTTTCCACATGCCCAAACTGATGGGAGACGAATAAATACTGTAAAATGCGTGCATTGATAAGAATACATGTGAGAAATAATGTATAACAATATGGAATGAAGTGATAAGAGGTGAAAGTGAACTTAAGACTGATGTGTTTAGATGAAGAACACGCTCAGATGGTTTGGGTATGTGTAACGAATAAATAAAGAAAGACTAACGAAACAGAAACATAGTGCAGATGTGAGTGAAAGACGTGTGGGAGGAAGACCAAAGAAAGTGTGGTGGGATCAAATAAGTAACATTCTGAAAGAATGAAACGTAGAAAGTCAAAGAAATTGTAGAAGTTGTATGAAAAGGTGTAGAGATGCATGGCTGCGTGATGACACACTGAACTTCCGTGCGGAAGGTCATCTGTTTGAACTCCGCGCTGCACTACTCCTTTCGAATAACACAGCCAATTTTTTCACCTCGAATTCGGGAGTATAAGAACACTTACAACTTTGAACATATCTATTCTTTCAAATAACACAGCCAATTTTTTCACCTCGAATTCGGGAGTATAAGAACACTTACGACTTTGAACATATCTATTATTTCGAATAACACAGCCAATTTTTTCACCTCGAATTCGGGAGTATAAGAACACTTACGATTTTGAACGTATCTATTCTTTCGAATAACACAGCCAATTTTTTCACCTCGAATTCGGGAGTATAAGAACACTTACGACTTTGAACATATCTAATATTTCGAATAACACAGCCAATTTTTTCACCTCGAATTCGGGAGTATAAGAACACTTACGACTTTGAACATATCTATTCTTTCAAAAAGTAGAAAAAAAAATGTCAGTGAGCTCCGATAATCGCCTGCCTTTCTCCGGTGATCCATCGAAGATGAGTTTACTAGTGTACAACGGCTCTCTCAAAAAAAAAAACATGGCACAGCTTCACGTTTCAATTGAATTGACATTGGAATGGCGAGGGGATCCTCGACAACGAGATCCAACATTGATGAAAAGGTGTAGGGGACGTATAAAAGGCGAAGGATATGTGTCGAGATAATAGGATAGTCCGAACTTCTGTCTTCTCTGTCTACTCTGACAATGAGATAGTATGATAAGTGATGTAAAAGTTATTAATTAATTAAAGTGCATTGTATTTACTGTACATTAATTGTTAACTGTACATTGAAAATTCAGCCCTGGTATTTTGATCAACAGAACCATCAGGGTCGGAGCTTTATTTGTGGAAAAGGGAATAATAATAATTTATTATTATTCGTTAAATAAATGTGAAATTTAATCAATTTAATAATTTGGGACAATTGTACTATAACTCTTGGACCGGAAACTGAGCGTATTTTATCAGAGTCTGGAATTTAATCTAGCTACAGCGGGGGCACAATGCGGGAGTATTCCAGATAAATTGTTGCGGTTTAGCAGTCAAAAGTTGGGCAATGCTTAGAATAATCACCACCATTACTTCAGGGACTTGGCTATTTATGAAAAATCACTTTTGTTTAAATAATTCAATTCTATAGAATTATTCAAGTTAAACAGTTCTTAAATATTAATAAAAGCAAAAGTGATGTAGCGCCAATTGAAATGAGATACAGTGCTAAAGGGGAAGAAAGCAAAGAAGCATTGATAGGGATTCGATAATGTAGAAATAATTAATGATAAAAATAATAATCTTCTTCTTCCTGGCACTGTCTCAACTTATTTCCTAGGTAGGCTGTTGGGGTCGGTTCTTCTCGTTCTCAGGCTATATATTCTTCGGTTTGTGGCGGTCGCACACTCCGTCCATACACGCGCGGTCAATGACCGATCAAATGACCTTTGCATTCCTTAGCAATGCAAAACAAACAAGTACGAAGTTCACGCGCCGGTCATTCAACTCATAGCCGAGCGGACCGCATTCCATGCCGGAGCGAGAACGCACCACGCCTGTCGCGCCAGTTTCGTAAATAAATTATCACCTACATACGACATTAATCGTTTTGCTAATGCAGAAACGAGACGAAGGATATCTTGCTCGCATTCCCGCACACACGCGGAAATAGTATAAATACCTACGTTTACTAATAAAAATTCTTCTTCCGCATTGCGATCCAAAACGTGTTTTATTTATCAAAAAATCATCATCATCTCTTCCCTCTAGGACACATCTCCTAAAGGTTCTTTGTGTCGCTTTCATCTAGGTCGTTTCTCTGCAGAATTTTGGAGCATTGAGTTATCCAGGAGTTATTTGGTCTTCCTCCGGACGGCTGTCGAGGAAGATCCACAGACATTGCCTGATTTACAGTATGGTATGGTAGTCTCCATCTTATGTGACCGTACCTTCTGAGTTGTCGTTCTTCCAGCTTACTGTTTATATCAGGGATCCCCAGGCTCACTGACATAAACAGTAAGCTGGAATAATAAAAATAATATATACAGGTATAATGTAAGGAATGAGAAGTTTGAGAAATCTTAGAAAAACGTGGCACTATCAAATTAATCTAATTCCAAAAGAAGGAAGAGTGAAAGTTTTTATAATAATATTTCAAAAACAATTCGTATAGAAATATAATTTAGAGAGCAAGCTCTCCTCAAAGGCGCTCTAATAAATGAAAAAAAACGGACTGGAATCCTTTTTTTTTTTTTTTTTTTTTTATCTAGGTTCCAGCTGGATAATGTAGTTCATAAGTAATACACATGGTTTTGTAGAGCGTCGTCTCTGTCGTACGATGCGTTAACAATCCGGTACGCGACGACGCGATGGAACACGTGTATGAATGACAAAGACGACGCTCTACAATGTCGAAGTTAGCCGATTATGGCCGACAGTTTCTTTCTTAGCCCGATGTGTATTACCGCCGGGTACTGTACATATCATATATATGTGTGATGTTCACATATAATCATAGTATATAACTAAGCAAAGAAGTCTTGATAATGTTTGGATAACATTATTAAAAAGGATGTTTCAAATATATGTACACACTTTGAATGATTTTAAATTGTTTAATTATTAAGATGTATCTAAGACTTTCAAATTCAAATTAAAGAAGATTTACCATACACAGATTGTTTTAGTTATCGCAAGTGCTCAAACTGATGGCCGTTCTGATCAATGCACTGCTGATAACGTGCAATTGCAAACATCACGAATCATTTTATTATGTATTTGGGCGCATTCTCTTTCAATAGCTGTTCTAGATTCATTACCTGTTGCCAGATTGTACCATATATTTTATCTTTGATAAGTCTCTGTAAAAAATGCATTGGCGTAAGGTCTGGGGAGCGTGGAGCATACACGATACCATGTCGACTTACAATCCACCTGTTCCACAGCAAGTGCTCAAACTGGTGGCCGTTCTGGTCAATGCAGTGCTGATAATGTGGAATTGCAAACATCACGAATTATTTGATTTGGTATTTGGGCGCATTCTCTTTCAATAGCTGTTCTAAATTCATTAACTGTTGCCAGAGTATACCATATATTTTATCTTTGATAAATCTTTGTAAAAAGTGCATTGGCGTAAGGTCTGGGGAGCGTGGAGCATACACAATACCATGTTGACTTACAATCCACCTGTTCCACAGCAAGTGCTCAAACTGATGGCCGTTCTGGTCAATGCAGTGCTGATAACGTAGAATTGCAAACATCACGAATTATTTGATTTGGTATTTGGGCGCATTCTCTTTCAATAGCTGTTCTCAATTAATTAACTGATGCTAGATTGTGCAATATACTTTATATTTGATAAGTCTCTATAAAAAGTGCATTGGCGTAAGGTCTGGGGAACGTGGAGCATACACGATACCATGTCGACTTACAATCCACCTGTTCCACAGCAAGTGCTCAAACTGATGGCCGTTCTGATCAATGCACTGTTGATAACGTGGAATTGCAAACATCACGAATTATTTTATTTGGTATTTGGGCGCATTCTCTTTCAATAGCTGTTCTCAATTCATTAACTGATGCTAGATTGTGCAATATACTTTATATTTGATAAGTCTCTATAAAAAGTGCATTGGCGTTAGGTCTGGAGAGCTTGGAGCATACACGATACCATGTCGACTTACAATCCACCTGTTCGGCAAATATTTATAAAGATAGACTCCAACATCACGATAGTAAGGGGGAGGTGTACCATCTTGCTGGAAATAAAAGTCTCTTCATCCCTTAACTCTTCACGAATGCGTGATATGATAAATCTCTGCAGCTGCACGTTGTAAAAGTGTGTTTATGATAGATATAATATTGTCTAAACAGACTTCATTTTAGATTAAAATCTCATGAAAATGACCCACTGAGATCTGTGGCACAGACGATAAAGTGCTACGGTACAAAAGTCCCTTCCCTAAGCATTAAGCATAGAGACAGGCCGATGCTGAAGGGAGGAAAACACCATCGCTCAACTGGGTAGAAGGGAGAGCAGGCCGGATGTTCCTTTTCGGAAGTAGAGCCTTACACAGGATGGTGTGAAGTCGAAGCGGAATATAATGTTGAAACGGTTCTGGGATCGATTTCGACGATAATGAAAAAAAAATATCAATTAATATATATTTTATACATATTCTCTTTTGTAAGCATTTTCAAATATGAGTACACATACGCCGTTTCCTTACTAGGTGAGGCAAAGAATTTAGAGCGTCAGGCTTTCCTATCCCGATACACATCCTTAGCCTCTTTTATATACAAATACTTTCTCACGCAACTCTTACGAATTCTCTTATTTCTTACTTTTTCTTCTTTTCAAATTACCTTAAATTGATCCAGCCATACTTTCCTTAATCTTCGTCTTCCGCGCCTTTTACTGACAGTTCCACTGTATATTTGTTTTCTTATTATTTCTTCCTTAACTTTTTCCACATGACCTACCATCTCAAAACATTTTTCTTCGTCTTACTCAACACATCAGCTTTAAGTTAACATTCATCTCTAATCCCTCATTCCTTTTTCTACCATTCATTCTCATCCCATGTATTTTTCTCGAAATACGCATTTTACAGCATTTTTCAGCTCTTTTTAATATTTTCTCACGTCATTTAAATATTCTTTTTTACTATCATCTTAACAGGCTTGATACTGACTTTATATTCAACCACTACACACTGTTTGATATTCCCCATAACTCTGCCATCACCTAAGATAATATACTTAAAAGCCGAATCCCTCAATTTACTCTAATTTTTCACTACACACCCATACAAAACATTTAATTTTTGATTACACACCCATACATAGCATTTAATTTTTTATAACACACCCATATGGTAAATATCATTTAATTTTTGACAACATACCCATACAAAGCATTAAATTTTTTATTACACGCCCATACATAGCATTAGATTTTGTATAACACACCCATATGGTAAATACAATAGCATTTAATTTTTGAATACACACCCATACATAGCATTTAATTTTTGATTACACACCCATACATAGCATTTGATTTTGTATAACACAACCATATGGTAAATACAATAGCATTTAATTTTTGACTACACACCCATACATAGCATTTAATTTTTGATTACACACCCATACATAGCATTTAATTTTTTATAACACACCCATATGGTAAATAGCATTTAATTTTTGACAATACACCCATACATAGCATTTAATTTTTGATTACACACCCATACATAGCATTTGATTTTGTATAACACACCCATATGGTTAATACAATAGCATTTAATTTTTGACTACACACCCATACATAGCATTTAATTTTTGATTACACACCCATACATAGCTTTTAATTTTGTATAACACACCCATATGGTAAATAGCATTTAATTTATGAATACACACCCATACATAGCATTTAATTTTTTGATTACACACCCATACATAGCATTTGATTTTGTATAATACACCCATATGGTAAATACAATAGCATTTAATTTTTGACTACACACCCATACAAAGCATTTAATTTTTGATTACACACCCATACATAGCATTTGATTTTGTATAACACACCCATATGGTAAATACAATAGCATTTAATTTTTGACTACACACCCATACATAGCATTTAATTTTTGATTACACACCCATACATAGCATTTGATTTTGTATAACACAACCATATGGTTAATACAATTGCATTTAATTTTTGACTACACACCCATACATAGCATTTAATTTTTGATTAGACACCCATACACAGCATTTAATTTTGTATAACACACCCATATGGTAAATAGCATTTAATTTTTAACTACATACCCATACATAGCATTTAATTTTTGATAACACACCCATACATAGCATTTATTTTTTGATTACACACCCATACACAGCATTTATTTTTTTATTACACACCCATATGGTAAATAGCATTTAATTTATGACTACACACCCATACATAGCATTTAATTTTTGATTACACACCCATACATAGCATTTAATTTTTGATAACACACCCATACATAACATTTAATTTTTTACAACACACCCATATGGTAAATAGCATTTAATTTTTGATTACACACCCATACATTACATTTAATTTTTGATTACACACCCATACATAGCATTTAATTTTTGATAACACACACATACATAGCATTTATTTTTTTATAACACACCCATATGGTAAATAGCATTTAATTTATGACTACACACCCATACATAGCATTTATTTTTTGATTACACACCCAAAAATAGCATTTAATTTTTGATTACACACCCATACATAGCATTTCATTTTTTATAACACACCCATACGAAGCATTTAAATTTGTATAACACACCCATATGGTAAATAGCATTTAATTTTTTACTACACACCCATACATAGCATTTTATTTTTGATTACACACCCATACAAAGCATTTGATTTTGTATAACACACCCATATGGTAAATACAATAGCATTTAATTTTTGAATACACACCCATACATAGCATTTTATTTTTGATTACACACCTATACAAAGCATTTAATTTTGTATAACATACCCATATGGTAAATAGCATTTAATTTTTGATAACACACCCATACATAACATTTAATTTTTTATTACACTCCCATACATAGCATTTAATGTTTTTTAACACACCCATATGGTAAATAGCATTTAATTTTTGACTACACACCCATACATAGCATTTAATTTTTGATTACACACCCATACATAGCATTTAATTTTTGATTACACACCCATACATAGCATTTGATTTTGTATAACACAACCATATGGTTAATACAATAGCATTTAATTTTTGACTACACACCCATACATAGCATTTAATTTTTGATTAGACACCCACACACAGCATTTAATTTTGTATAACACACCCATATGGTAAATAGCATTTCATTTTTGACTACATACCCATACATAGCATTTAATTTTTGATTACACACCCATACATATCATTTATTTTTTGATTACACACCCATACACAGCATTTATTTTTTTATTACACACCCATATGGTAAATAGCATTTAATTTATGACTACACACCCATACATAGCATTTAATTTTTGATTACATACCCATACATAGCATTTAATTTTTGATAACACACCCATACATAGCATTTAATTTTTTACAACACACCCATATGGTAAATAGCATTTAATTTTTGATTACACACCCATACATTACATTTAATTTTTGATTACACACCCATACATAGCATTTAATTTTTGATTACACACCCATACATAGCATTTATTTTTTTATAACACACCCATATGGTAAATAGCATTTAATTTATGACTACACACCCATACATAGCATTTATTTTTTGGTTACACACCCAAAAATAGCATTTAATTTTTGATTACACACCCATACATAGCATTTCATTTTTTATAACACACCCATACGAAGCATTTAATTTTGTGTAACACACCCATATGGTAAATAGCATTTAATTTTGTACTACACACCCATACATAGCATTTTATTTTTGATTACACACCCATACATAGCATTTGATTTTGTATAACACACCCATATGGTAAATAGCATTTAATTTTTTACTACATACCCATACATAGCATTTTATTTTTGATTACACACCCATACAAAGCATTTAATTTTGTATAACACACCCATATGGTAAATACAATAGCATTTAATTTTTGACCACACACCCATACATAGCATTTCATTTTTGATTAGACACCCATACATAGCATTTAATTTTGTATAACACACCCATATGGTAAATAGCATTTAATTTTTGATAACACACCCATACATAACTTTTAATTTTTTATTACACTCCCATACATAGCATTTAATGTTTTTTAACACACGCATATGGTAAATAGCATTGAATTTTTGACTACACACCCATACATAGCATTTAATTTTTGATTACACACCCATACATAGCATTTAATTTTTGACTACACACCCATAAAAGCATTTAATTTTTTATAACACACCCATATGGTAAATAACATTTAATTTTTGACTACACACCCATACATAACATTTATTTTTTTATTACACACCCATACATAGCATTTTATTTTTTATTACACACCCATACAAAGCATTTCATTTTTTATAACACACCCATATGGTAAATAGCGTTTAATGTTTGTCTACACACCAATACATAGCATTTATTTTTTAAATAAGATCACAATATGTATCACATACATAAATAAGATCACAATATGTATTACATACATAAATAAGATCACAATATGTATCACATACGTAAATAAGATCACAATATGTATCACATACATAAATAAGATCACAATATGTATCACATACATAAATAAGATCAAAATATGTATCACGTACATAAATAAGATCACAATATGTATCAAATACATAAATAAGATCACAATATGTATCACGTACATAAATAAGATCACAATATGTATCACATACATAAATAAGATCAAAATATGTATCACGTACATAAATAAGATCACAATATGTATTACATACATAAATAAGATCGCAATATGTATCACATACATAAATAAGATCACAATATGTATCACATACATAAATAAGATCACAATATGTATTACATACATAAATAAGATCACAATATGTATCACATACATAAATAAGATCACAATATGTATCACATACATAAATACGATCACAATATGTACCACATACATAAATAAGATCACAATACGTATCACATACATAAATAAGATCACAATATGTATTACGTACATAAACAAGATCACAATAAGAAATACTAACACACAACCGTACAAATTTCAACCGATCAAATATGTGTCACATACATAAATAAGATCACAATAAGAAATACTAATGCACAACCGTACAAATTTCAGTTTGGGTTTGGGTCTTCTTGAGACCGGAAGCTACTCAGAGTTGCTTCAGTCCAGCCGGAAACTCTGTTCTCTGGTGATAAGTACAAGGCACCTGCTTGATGGATACACTGCGCTGCGTGACCTCAAACTCATCTGCTCAAAAGGCCATTGTAAATACTGGCGGTCCAGTAGTTACGATGTTGACCTCTATCATAATTTTTTGTCTTTAGAGAGTGGGATCCTCATTTATTTTTTACTCAGGGGTCTTCGTCGTTGCTGGCCATCGTAGTCGATAGTAATACCCTTGACATTCCAATGTCAATCCAGTTGAAAAGCAAAGTTTAACTGGATCCAATGGCACACCAAAATGAGACGATAGTAGCACACCGAATTTTTTTTAATGAATAAATATGACCGAAGTCATAGGTATCGTTATGTTCCCGATTATGAGTCATTCGAGGATAATAGCACAGCGTGGGGTTGAAGTTCCGCATATATTTTTCTCAATACACGCATGTCTACAGCATTTATTTGGCTCTTCTCAATCTATTTCCACGTCCATATTTCACTTCCATACATCAAAATTGGCACCAAAATACTATCGTGGACTATCATCTTAGTTTATTTAGATACTATCCGGTTCGAGTGTATACGTTTCACTGCCCCATTCACTTTATTTCTTATTGCTTCACGCCGTTCGATATTTCTTTTAACCAGTGCTTTTTTTTTTAAAGAAAAGGTGCCGGAGCGCCACTCTCTGCGCTCCACCGCAAAAAAGCACTGACAGTGTTTTGTGACAAAAAAAAAGGTGCCTGAGCTCACTTCTTGTCAAATTTTTTGTATACCGTAAAAAATGTTTTGGAGCGCCGCTCCACTGCGCTCCACCGCAAAGAAACACTGATCTTAACTCTTTCATCATCTGATAATATACCTGCCAAATAGCAGTATTCCTCAACTTGCGGCAATCTTTAAATTTTCACCCATACGTCAACATTTACTTTTCGTTTCACATTATTTATTTTAATATATTTGTATTTTGTTTCGTCAAACACTATTCACTCTCTTTATACATATAATGGTATAACCCTAAAGATTTTCCTTCATCATTTATTTATTTATTTATTGCAAATACAATCAGGCAGGTTTATTGCCTGGCTACAATAGTTTCCAACCAACAAGACAAATGTTAATGAAGCAAGTTACATGATCGCATAAATCGTTACAATGACTATCCATCCCCACGAAATCCATGAACACATAAATGAGCATATGCCCACAAACCCTACAAAGACGTACAATCACCCGAACATTTCATATAAAGTAAGATATCACCAATCAAAGGAAAAGGAAGGGATGGTGGAGAGGAAAGGAAAAAAATCAGGAATGAAACACGTGTACATCAAGGGAGCAGAAACAAAAGCCTTATTTTTGCTTCCCTGATGATGAGGTGAAAACCTTGAAACCAGTACTGCCCTCATAAGCAAAAACGCAGCTAATGGAAAAAGTTATTTTTATAGAAAACTACTTTTATTTTTTTCATTGCTGCTTAAAAATGTGATTCATAAACAAAAAAGCAGTAAAATGTGATTCATAAACAAAAACGCAGCAAACGCATAGGCACTTGCTGTCTTTTTGCTTATGAATCACATTTTTCTGCTGTTTTGCTTAGAAAAACCTAATATTTTGTAAAACTAAAAAATACATCATGTCGATTTTTGTATTGATATAAATGGTGTTCTGTATTTTTTTATGGATTATGGTTCAGAATTTGATATGAAATATTGCCTCATACTTAGTTAAATTTCTGATTTCCACCCGTTAGCTGCGTTTTTGCTTATGACGGCAGAGTAGCGTTATACCGTTATATGAAATTGAATAAACAAAATACAATGGTAATTTATTTTTATCAAACACTGTTTATTCCACTTTTTTGTGACGGTATAACCCTACCGGTTTCAAGGCTTTCACCTCATCTTCAGGGGAGCACAAACAACACTAAATTATGTTCGAATTGGTACCGATATACACGCTTCAACGGTTGGGGGCTGAGGGGTGAGGGAGGCATGGGACGATTTCGGCCAAGAGCGGAGAGATTTTTGGGATATAACTGTTCACCAGATGTTCGGATCGATGTACTGACTTAGAAATTTTTAGGGCCTCTTATCTGTCCAATTTATTCCCGTTACTGCTGATATGTAAGAATTTGGCATCATCGATAGAAAAAGTATAGTTTTCACGGTGACAATGATTAGCCATTTCAGAATAAATTAGAGGATTTGTTAAGGCGGAAACAGTGTTTGATAAAAATAAATTACAATGTATTCAAAGCTCCACAACGTGAATGTCTTAACTATAAACAACAAAATACAATGGATTTAAACCTTCACAGTGTTAATGCCTTAACTATAATATAAATAATATGTTTTTTTTAATATTTGAAATCTGTCAATAATAGTTGCTTCAAATTTGGAGTTAGAGCGGTCTTGTGAAGAGCTTTTATTATTATTATTATTATCGCCAGAAGCTTCCCGCTTCTCGACCCTCTGCCCAAACAAGTTGTAACTTGTGCACTCAGTGATTTCGTGTCTGACTCAGTGCACGTATACTCTGTGGGATTAATTGCACCTGATTACCTGCAGCAAAAACTACAGAAATTTTATTCACCTTCACAGGATGAAATTCCAACTTCTACTTGCGGTTACATTCAGAGGAAGAGATGCTTCAAATGTAAAGATCGAAAGAAAATTATTTACACAAAATAATTTTGTTAAAAATGTGGCAATGTTTCCTGTTGTTAGAAACATGCAAACGTGGTTTGTTACATTTGATATAGCATAAGGTTTGATTCAGAAGCTGTAAACTTGACTAAGAAGGTAATTTTTCTTTTTGTTTTGAATTTTTATAATGAAGTTTTTATTTTTTTTAACCTGGCGAGTTTATTGCCATGTGGCAATCTCTTCCAGCCAACCAGAAAGATGTGTTTATGAGCCCTAAGTGTTAACCAGACTGGAATCCTATTTTAAAAAATCTGGGTTCCAGTGGGGATCGAACTCGCAACCTCCGGATCGGCAGACAAGTGTCTTACCATCAGGCCACGGAGGTCGTTTCCTGACTCTGTTTCCTGACTCTGTGCACATATAATCTTTCAGTTCGATCCAACTTCCACCCACGCTGTTATGGGGGACAAAATAAGCCCCATCTATCACATATTATCTGTGGGATTAGTTGCGCCTGATTACCTGCGGCAAACACTACAGAAATTATATTCACCTTCATGAGGTGAAATTTAAACTTTATTTTGCCATCATTCAGAAAGAAATGCTTCCTATGTAAAGATCAAAATAAATAGTTTTTCAAAATACTAATTATGATAATGTTTCCTTCTGTTTGGAACATGCAAACATCGCTTGTTAAATTAGTTACAAAAGAGAAAGAATTTATAAATGGATGTTGAAAGATTCAATCAAATTTATCCATAATGAGACAGCTCGTAGTAACAAATGAAGGGTGGCACACCCCTGTTTATCAGTGGTAAGCGGGCATGTATGAGAGGAAGGGTAAACATGAAGTGAACAAGGAATAACATTAGGAAGGCAGGAATCCTCCCTGTTCCTCTTCCCTTATCCAGGAACAGCGTGAGTAATTATTGCTCCCTGTAGCGAACATTAAGGTAACTAACTATTCTCTTAATTAATATGCATGTAAATTTGATAAGTGAATTGAAATACCTACTTTAGGGTGAGACACATGGTTAAGGGTGGGTTTCGGAAAAAAAATAAAGACACAAGCAGCAACAATGAAATTAAAACTTATTTAGCACTATTTGAGTGATTTATATCAAGTATTGTGACGTGTCCCATTCCCGATTTTCATTTTCTATCAAAAACCTCTTCTTTTTTCCTTTGTTATTTCTCAATTTTATTTTTATCCTTTGTATATATGACTCTGTATATGAGACTCTGGAATCAGTTACAAACCAATATAAGACTCGCTCCGTCCTTGGCATGCTTTAAGAAGCGACTGAAAAAACTCTTAATTTCTAGTCAGTAAAATAACGTGTTTCATTCCTGATTTTTCTTTTCCTTTCCTCTCCACCATCCCTTCCTTTCCTTTTGATTGATGATATCTCACTTTATATGAAAAATAATGTTCGGGTGATTGTCCGTCTTTGTGGGGTTCGTGGGCATGTTCTCGCGTATATGTTTATGGATTTCGTGGGGATGGATAGTCATTTGAATTATTTACGCGACCACGTAACTTGCTTCATTTACTTTTGTCTGGTTGGTTGGAAGAAATTGCCACCTGGCAATAAGCCCACCAGATTGTATTGCAATAAAAGTATTAAATAAATAAATAAATAAATATATTGTTATTTAATTTATGATTTCTCAATTTTACTTTTATCCTTTGTATATTGCTATTTGATTTCTCAATTTTACTTTTATCCTTTGTATATTGCTATTTGATTTCTCAATTTTATTTTTTATTCTTTGTATATTGCTATTTGATTTATGATTTATCTATTTTATTTTTATCCTTTGTATATTGCTATTTGATTTATGATTTATCAATTTTATTTTTATTCTTTGTATATTGCTATTTGATTTATCTATTTTATTTTTATCCTTTGTATATTGCTATTTGATTTATGATTTCTCAATTTTATTTTTATTCTTTGTATATTGCTATTTGATTTATGATTTCTCAATTTTATTTTTATTCTTTGTATATTGCTATTTGATTTATGATTTATCAATTTTATTTTTATTCTTTGTATATTGCTATTTAATTTATGATTTCTCAATTTTATTTTTATTCTTTGTATATTGCTGTTTGATTTATGATTTCTCAATTTTATGATTTCGCCATTTTTTCTGTAAAAAAAATATTTTTTGGGATCTTCTTTTTGCTTATTTCGTATATTCACTTCTGGTTGGTTGAAAAGATTGCCACCTAGAAATATGTTCACAAAATTGTTATAATAAATACCAAACATAAAAAAAGAAAAATACTTTCGCAAATAAAGACTTCATGACTTGACTCAAAAGAAAAAAATAAATTGAAAGATAAATATAAATCGAAGTGAAAAAAGATTGTTAAATCTTAAAACAGATGTCGTTCAAATAGTATATTATTGTTGATAATAAATTAATTAGTTCTGATTTGGCATAACAGATGTCGTTTCACGTTCACATATAAAAAGAGTGCATTCTTCTTCTCAGTATCATATCAGGTCCCCCCAACGTTGAATATCACTTGATACATCTTTGTCCCCGGCAGCCCGAAAAAGATCTCCAACGCCCCTTATGCCAGTCCAATCACGTATATTGCGGAGCCAGGAGATTTGTCTCCTGCCATCACCTCTTCGGCCTTCTATTTTGCCTTGGATGATCAGGTGCAGTTATTTGTACTTTGCTACTCTAAGTACATGATCCAAGTAGTAAAAGAGTTTATAGTAATTTCTAAATGCGGATTAAAGGCTTGTGTAAAATCTACGAGATTAAACAAGCATGAGTGAGTAAACATTTACGTAGAGAACGGCTGTGAAAAGTAAAAGTTGAACTAAGTTAATAAACTTTTAAAAGATGGGAACGTAACAGAATACAGGAACTGTGTAAGAAAATTTGTAGATGAGAAAAGGCGAAGGAAAGTTCTGTTTTTACTACATTCCCCAACATTGAACTGGTGTAGTTGTATATTAGTAGTAAATAAATTAAATGAGTAGGTGTCCTGCATAAAAAATCGCTAAAAAATAAAAAGTGACATTTCAGAGTATACCCTAAGGTAAAATAATTCACCCCTCTTTCAAGGTCTAACTCGCAAAAAGATTTCCATTGAGAATTGAACATGAAACCTTGAAGTGAGACGCACGTTTCAAATTCATGTTTCATTTTTTTTAATATCATAGAAATATTTTTTTTTTCTTCTTGGGCATTGAACTTATTATATCACTTTCTTTGTATACAATACAACCTAACGGGTTAGTTGCCATTTGACAGTCTCTTTCAAGCAACTTAATGCGATATACATACATAACGGGTGAATAATGAAAGATCGAAGCAAGTTGAGAGATTCTGCTATTCGTATAGTATTTAGATGATGAGAGAGCTAAGAGGGATATCGAACGGCGTGTAGCGATAGGAAATAAACTCAATGGCGCACAAAAATATATATACTCGTACATGAACCGAACATTATCAAAATCTGCTAAAGTGATACTGTACCTTTGAGGAATGTTTTCTCTCAACAGCGCTATATAAATTGTCATTTTATTACTTAAATAAAGAAAATTTCTTTCGTCACTTTCTGTGATATCCAAGAAGGTTTATTTATTTATTGAACACTTCATTGTAAAACAATCTGGCGGGCGTATTACCAGTTTACAATGTCTTCCTACCAACCAGACAAAATTAAATTTGAAAGTAGCACGGATTTACACGGATTATTCCTGTTACACAAAGAGGGTCTACTTCTAGAGTTAGCTTATTCGTTAGGAAGAATATCAGCCAGGATTCTTCTCATGCTGCTAGGCGGTGCAGAGAATATATCCACAGTGTCATTCAGTTGGTTCAATATCCCTATACCACGCGTGACTGAGTGTTTAGCCATGATATTCGTCCTGTAAGTTGGTATGTAGAACAGAGGGTGATTCCTTGCACGGCTATATTTATTAGGTACATGTAAACTTAGTGCTTCTAGAATCGCGGGACAGTTAAGGCAACCTTGAAAAACCTTTAGTAGGAATATCGCAATGGATTCTTACCTTCTTGTTTCGAGGCTTCTATAGTTACACACCTTGACAAGTTCGACATGGTGAGCATATTTTCGGTAATCGCTCTTTGCTCTGTACCATAGATATCTGTTCTGTATCATATATATCTGATGATTTGTTCTGTACCATAGATATCTGTACCATATAGGATTTGTTGTGTACCATAGATATCTGTTCTGTACCCTAGATATATGTACCATAGAGAATTTGTTCTGTACCATAGATATCTGAGGATTTGTTCTGTACCATAGATATCTGTACCATAGATATCTGTACCATAGATATAGATACCTTTGTTCTGTACCATAAATATCTGAGGATTTTTTGTTTGTATTTGTTCTATATTGTTTTTATATCTGAGATTTAGATGATATACCTTTAAAAAAATATAAACAACGTTTGTAGTAAAAAAAAAATAAGATATTATAAATGAAAGGAAAAATAAGGGATGGTAGATAGAAAATAATAATCAGGAATGAAATAATTTATATAACGGACTTGAATATTTTCAGTCGCTTTTTAAAACATACCAATGACGGAGAGATTCTAACATTAATCTGTAACTGATTCTTGAGTTTGTAAAGTTTGCTTGCATATGGTAAAGTTGGAACTAACATTCAATTCTAAACAACCTACCATATATTGCTTCCCTTGAAATGCTCCTATCAGTTAACATATTATATATAATAACTCAGCATTCACTCCATTTCCTGCTGCTTTTAAAAACCGCACTTCACGCAGTCATCTTACATGAACAGTATTCCAACATATAAAACATCATGAACTTGCTAATGAAAATGTGCACATATTCTAATTGATTCCTTGTAACCTGACACTTTCAGGCATTTTGACCTTTTTCAGTTAAATATTTTGACCTCGACCTTAGCATTTAATATATTCGATGGTTGTGTATTGTTCCGAATAGGGTTGCCAACATTACGTCGATACTGAACAGGAGAAATATTCACTTACTGAAAAAAAAAATTATAAAAATCACTTTGTTTCTTCTTCTTCTTCTCAGTGCCATGTCAGGTCCCCCTAACGTTGAATATCATTTGAGAGTAGACATCTTTGTCCCCGGCAGTCCGAAAAAGATCTCCAACGCCTCTTATGCCAATCCAATCACGTATATTGCGGAGCCAGGAGATTTGCCTCCTGCCAACACCTCTTCAGCGTTCTATTTTACCTCGAATGTTTTAGATCAGTGCTCCCCAACCGGTGGTCCGCGGCCCGGTGCCGGGCCGCAGAGACTTTCCGCCGGGCCGCAAACAATATGTCAAATTTCAAGAAATTCGCCATGCAAAAATATTAAATATAGGATTTTTTCGCTTGCACATTGACTTGTATTTTTAGTAATTGTTAAACAAATATAATTGGTATGATAATGCGACACGATGGTCGCTGGTTTTCTCAGAATGGACAGTCATAAATCTTCTCAGATATACTTAGGTAGAACGGAAATATTTGCTCTTGGATAGTGAACTCGGGTGCCAAACCCTACTTAAATATATTTCCAAGAATTTCATAATATATAATTGTTTTCATTTTGGAATGGACCAGTGAGAGTAACAGTACGTACAAGCAAAATAATGTCAGAGACAGCACTGCAGCCAAGAATTCCCAATATATTAGCAAAGATGCAACAGCAGGTTTCGCATTAGTTTTTTGAAAAAACCCCATTGTTTTTGTTAAATTTTTATTGTATCAGACAATGTTACAATTAAAATTGTTTTAGTGTTATATGTATATTTGTTAATTATAGTTACATACTCGTATGTCCATCTGTCACAATATAAGATTAAAAAAATATTAAATAAAAAAACCATTTTTATTTCAATATTAGTGGTCCGCGAATTTTTTTTCCTTTTTTTACCGGTCCGCATGTCTAAAAAGGTTGGGGGACACTGTTTTAGATTATAGAATCATTTTATAGCCCTTTTTGTACTTAAAAAAATATATATGTATTTTGGTAATGTAACGTGGGTGTTACATATAAAAAAAACTATAAGGAAAAGTTGTGATTTTTTCCCCTCAATGTTCCTTCATAACTTACCATATAACGAGAAATCACCAAAGAAAAACGTTAATATTTGGTTAAATTTAACTTTGCCAAGATAAGGCTTAACTTGCCTTTCCCGCTGCCCCTAAATACACCAACAGAGGGGTATAGACGCGCGGTAGCGCGTTGAACATTCATACGGGAGGTCGCCGGTTCAAGCTCCGTGTCGCTCTACCCCTCGAATAACACAGGCATTTCTTCCACATAGTATTCGAAGATATAAGGGTACCTTTGACTTCGATCATATATATTTTTTTCAAAAATAAAGGAACAAAAACAAGCCGGTGTGATCCGATCATTTCACCTCAGGTGTGGCATCGAATCCAATACACAAGTGTGGTCGGTGAGTTTGCTGGTATGCAAAAGATTACCTACTTAACTAGGAGGCAAAAAGAAAAAATAAACGTCTCTCCACGGCACAACTTCGCTGTCCAACTAACTTGACGTTGGAATGGCGAGGGGGCATACTAAAACGGACTTATTTGACCATATAAGTCCGATTCTAAAAAATACATTGGTTGAAAGGGTAGTGAATGAATTGATATCAAACTCTTTCAAGTCTGTATTTAAGAGATATTCCTTCAGAGATAAATAGAACTTTGGGATCAATTTCATCTTCATTTAATAAATTGGTTGTTCCTAATCGATCCAATAGGGTGGGGTATTATGATAGAACTTTTGATGTTGCTGGTCCTGTAGCGTGGAATGATATGTCTCTTAGGCCTCGGCCACACAAGTAGGAGCCTCGCTTGGTGCTTAGAGCTACGCTGCGAGCTAGGTTACATAACATAGCGAAACAACGCACCGTATATTATCGCAATGGTCACACTGCACGCATCGAGCCACGCTACCTGACGATTAGTCACCTAGTGAAAAGACGTGTTGGTTAATTTTATTGTGTCACCAAGTGACTTTACAAGATGGCGGAAGTTTTAACAGCAGCTGTGTATAAAAGGGAGTCTTTGTGGACCCCATCGAGAAAATTACACTAAAATGGACCTGTAATAAAATCACTTTGGAATGAAGTTGCACAGGAAGTAAATAAAGATAAGGTAAGCTGTAATGAAATTGGTTAGTTTTGATAGTGGCATCGTTTATTAACTCAACCGCTCGCAAATGTTATATGAATTTGTGCGAAGCACTTTGGCGTGGCCAAGCATGAAATCACCTAGTCTATTAGTCACGTGGCACCTAGCTTAGCACCTAGCGAAGCACTTTGATGTGGCCTTAGTGTTAGAGTTATCGGTGGAGAGTGCAGTTTTAGGAAGCACTTTTAGGATATGTATCCTAGAGGGAAGAGATGATGATGATTTGTTGATAAATAAAACACGTTTTGGATCGCAATGCGGAAGAAGAGTTTTTATTAGTAAACGTAGGTATTTATACTATTTCCGCGTGTGTGCGGGAACGCGAGCACGATATCCTTCGTCTCGTTTCTGCATTAGCGAAACGATTAATGTTGTATGTAGGTATCATTCAAATACGGAACTGGCGAGACAGCAGTGGTGCATTCTCGCTCCGGCGTGTAATGCGGTCCGCTCCGGGCCGCGGGTTGAATGGCCGGCGTGTGAACTCTGGACTTGAATGGCCGGCGTGTGAACTTTTGACTTGTTTATTTAAATTTGTCGAGGAATGCAAGGGTCACTTCCTCGGTCATTGACCGTGTGTATGAATGCCCACAGTATTCCGAGTGGGCGACCGCCACACACTTGAGGACAATCCTTTTTGTGAGATTTTATAAAAATTTGTGACTTGTATAAATTTCCATTAATAACATGTATAGTTTAAATGTTGTATTGTAACATAACATATATAAATCATAATAACGTTTCATATGTTGGAGTCCAAAGATAAAGCGTCAAACTCTACTTTCACAATGAAATTATTTCACCTTGTCCACATCTATATATCTTCTCATACATCTTATTCTATCTCTCAGACTCCTTCATTTTCATTATTTCAAAATTTCGTTCAACCATAGTTTCCTCGATCGTCCACTATCGACACTTTCAGCAATGATTGCATTATAAAATTCTTAAGTAAATATTTCGTCAGTCATTCGTTCATCATGCCCAAATAACCTCACCGTGCTCTTTTTCGACTTACTTAACGCATCAATTGTAAAGCTCCCATTCAATAACTTTTGTGGATAATAAAAAAATAATGACGAAATGATATTGTTGACAGCCCTAGTTATGTTATGAGTAAGATTGAATTCAAGGGATGTTGCATGCCTTTCCTTAAAGGTTATGCGGAAAGTTCAAAGCACTTATTTTTTTATGATATATATTTATGATCATATATTGTATAGTAAAGAAACAGGAAAAATCCATCAGTTGTAAAAAAATAGTCAAAAAGTATTTACACATTATTTATTTATTTGTTGAGGTAAGGAAAACGAAAGAAAGCATAGTAGGGCCAATTTTATAATATATTTAATAGATGTCAAGACAGAAAAATTACATGATTCAAATTATGATATTTATGAATATTGTTTTTCTTATTTGTTTCTTCTTCTTCTTAGTGTCATGTCAGGTCCCCCCAACGTTGACTATCATCTGAGAGTAAACATCTTTGTCCCCGGCAGCCCGAAAAAAATCTCCAACACCCCTTATATCAGTCCAAACACGTATATTGCGGAGCCAGGAGATTTGCCTCCTGCCAACACCTCTTCGGCCTTCTATTTTGCCTTGAATAATCAGGTGCAGTCATTTGTACTTTGCTCCTCTAAGTACATGACCCAAATAGGACACCTTTCGGATTTTAATATTAGTCAGCAACTCTCTATCAACTTTGGCTTTTTGAAGAACCCTCGTGTTGCTGACCATATTCGTCCAGGGTATCCGTACCATTCTCCGGTTCTTCCACATTTCGAATGCTTCCAGTCGGTTCATACTACCAACTTTGAGGGTCCATGATTCCACTCCATGCAATAACACTGACCAACGTAGCATTTGACTACCCATTGTCGAAGTTTCAAGTTTAGATTATCATTGCAGAATACACTTCTCATTTTATTAAAAGCCGCACGAGATGATTCAATTCTGCACTTGACTTCGGTTTCTGGGTCGAGGTCTTCCACTAGGATACTTCCGAGGTATTTAAATGTTTTCACTCTCTCTATATCAGCACCGTCACCAGCAATGTAAGACGTGCTCCTGCGTGATCCTGCCGGCCAAACAACATGAACTTAGTTTTACTCACGTTCATGTTCAGCCCCTGCCTCACACCAGCTTCAATAATTTGTTTAACAAAATAATACAATATATGGTACAAACATTGACCAAAGGCTATACCTATAAACGAATTTACATCTTAAGAACTGATCTAATTTATATTGAGAACTTACTTCATTTTAATTTCCTACATGTCATTTTATTTTTAATAATCTTAATACATAATTTCTTAGAAACGCCTACACACTATTTATTTGATAAAACAATATTTAATGCATAACTTGCCAAAGGCTATATCTTTATACAAATGTATACTTTAAAAACTTATCTCATGTTAATATTATAATTATGAACTAACTTAAATTGTATTTCCTACGTGGATTTTTTTTAACTAACTTAATATGTAGTGCCTTAGAAATAGTTAACATCTACATACTATTGTGTGTTAACATAAATTGTGTCCGTTTTTTTTTTTCAAATTGAAAAATGAGCATCAAAAGTAAAATAAAATGGTAAAGGTTATACGTCATTCGAAAGATAATTTTCTGGTCTACAACACATTGTGTTTGCTTTTACGTTACACATATTATTTTATTTGATTATAAGCTATCAAAATGGAATGTCAAGTAGACGAAAGTAAGCATTTTCGACACCTTCTGTTCGCGTTCATTCAAGGGAATAAAGCTGCTCGCAATATTTGCGAATTATACGGTGAAGATGCTATGAATAAAAGGGCAGATGGTAGATGGTGGTATACAGTCATGTGACTACAATTCATCTGCTCAGCCAATTCTACGGTGGTTTGAAGGAGATCTTCATGAATAATATGGTTTAAGCGGTCCTCATCGAAGTCCACTGGTCGTCCTGAACGCTACATGTCTTTCAGGTCGAAATTACCGTATTTGAAACTCAAAAACCATCGACGAGCTGTCCTTTCATTCATAACATCTTCATGGTACACTTCGCAAATATCGCGAGCATCTTTATTCCCTCGATTGAACGCGAACAGAAGGTGTCGAAAATGCTCACTTTTGTCGACTTGACATTCCATTTTGAAGGCTTGTAATCAATAAAATAATATATGTAACGTAAAAGCAAACACAATATTTTATCTTTGGAATGACGTATAACCTCTACATTTTGTTTTACTTTTCGTGTTCGTTTTTAAATTTGAAAAAAAACGGACACAACTTAGGTTAACACCTAATATTTATTAAATAATAAATAAATATAGATTTATTGATAGCAACATAGTATGTACATAATATATTTAAATACATTCCAAAAACATATAAATGGCACAAAATACATTTAAGAGAGAAGCCATCAAATGGTCTAAGATACGCCCCACGAATATAGGGCAAGCTAAGTCACGAGGACACAAGAGGATTTTCAGCCCACACCCTTGCACATGTAGAACAAAAAGAAAAAAAAACAGAAAATAAACAGATGGCAGAAAAAAAAGTGAATCCACAAATACCACCTCAGATTAACTCAAACAAATAAATAAAGGTTCCCTGACAGCAACACAATGTGTACATATATCAATTCATTCCGAAATCGCACATGTGTTACGTCTCAAAATAAACTAACAGGTATATTCTTTGAAAATGAGAAGTAGTCTGATTTTGTGAAAAGGGCACTAGACAATGTTAGTTATCTTACAACTAGATAACAATTCTTACTTATAACTAGATAACAATTCTTACAACTAATTAATTTAATACTAATTATTTTACAAGTCCACTCGTTCAGGCTACTTGTATTCCATCACATTCACTCAGACCTTGGTCGTCCCAGCTAATACTGTAGGTGGACTAGTCGGGCAACAGATAATGCTTCGGAAGCTTGTGCTTATAACGGAAAGGTAGATTAGATTTTTTCTCGTAAGCACCCAGGGCTGCGCTTAGAAGCTGTGATTATGTTGGCTTTTATAGAAGGTTGTGGGCTGAAAAACATCAGGTGTCCTCGCGGCTGGGCTCACCTTATATTGGTGGGGTGTATCTTGGCCGGAGGGGTGTTGTGAGATGAGTCTAGACCTTTTGACAGCTTCTCTCTTAAATGTATTTTTTGCTATTTATCTTGAGATATACGAGTATATTTGATATTGGAATATATATGAATACGTACATACTATTTTGATATCAATAAACCTATATTTATTAACTTCATATTTATTTGTGAATATATAAGGATATTTACCGCAATCGGGAATTTAAAGAATGTTTACCACAATTGGGAATTTAAGGGATGTTTACCACAATTGGGAATTTAAAGGATGTTTACCACAATTGGGAATTTAAAGGATGTTTACCACAATTGGGAATTCAAAGGATGTTTACCACAATTGGGAATTCAAAGGATGTTTACCACAATTGGGAATTCAAAGGATATTTACCATAATTAGGAATTCTGGCATTCTGTCCTATCTGCCTACATTAACAGAGAAATTCAATGATTGGATGTTTGCATTTTCTGGTTGGATTGATTGCCAATTAGCAATAAACTAATCAAGTTATACGATGGGGAATAAAGTGTATAAATAATAAAATTGTCAACAGAAATATTTCTCCCCTTGTTATCTGCTACCCAAAGAATATAACAAAAAAAAAAATTTCGATATGAAAACGATCAATTAGATAGCGCCACTTTAAAATTCATAGCATTACAATACATTCTTCTTTCCACCAAAGGGCAAAGGAATTTCCACATCCCTTGACGTCTCGAATTATAGGGGTGTCACAACTGTATGAGAAGTAATGCGACAAATATCTGAATAATGAATACCATCCCCCATAAATCATGGTTAGAAACGCCTTTTAAACACCATGGAGTGTGAAAAAAATATTCAAAGTTTGGTTTTATTTTAAGCTCCCGGATTCGAAACAATATGTTTTCATTTGTCGCCTGCTGAAAAAAAAATATTCACAAATGAATTGCCTCGGGGGTAGATGGAGACAGTGGCAAGTAAAATATTGTTTGTGGAAGGTTTATCCCTGTTTAATTATTATTAATAACACATTGATAAAATCTTATGAAGTTACCGAAAAGTTAATCTAATGTTGACACGAATACATACCCTGACACCATTCCCCTATCGGGACAGGCAGAGAGGAAAGAGCATCTGATTTTCCTATTGTGACACACACATCCTTCACCTTTTCTACAACAATACTTCTTCTCATACAGCTTCTACAAATGCTGTGATTTACAACTTTTTGTTCCTCAGAATAAAGTTCAATTAATCCAACCTTACTTCTTTAGATCTTTATCTACCACGTCTTTGATACTCATTTGTACTGTATATTTATTTTGTTAGTCTTTTTTTATTCACTCGACATCCGTTTCAAGTGTATATTAATTCTTTATCACTTCATTCTGTCAAACATTGTCACTCCATGTATTCGTCACATTCTTCATTCGTTCTACATGCAGAAACCACTTCAGAGTGCTCCTTTCTATCTTACTCAAGATATCAGCCTCGAATTCATCCCTAATCTATTCTGATATGGGCCTAATCACTGTCACCGTGGAAACCGTACTTTTTTCTATCGATGTTGCCAAATTCTTACATATCAGTAGTAACGGAAATACATTGAACAGATTAGAGGCCCTAGAAATTTCTATGTCAGTGCATCGGGTCGAACTTCTGGCAAACACATATATCCCAAAACTCTCGCCGCAGCTCGCCGAGGCTGTCTCCTCCCTCCCTCCACTTACAGTCCCCAACCCGAACGTTTACCGTTAGAAGCGTGTACGTTGGTACCAGTTCGAACACAATTCAGTCTTGTTTGTACTCCCCTGATGATGAGGTGAAAGCCTTGAAACCGGTAGGGTTATACCGTTACAAAAAGTGGAATAAACAATGTTTGATAAAACAAATTACAATTTTAACGCCTTTACTATAAACAATACTATATATAATCTTATCAATTGTGTAAATAAAAATATATTATTGCCTTGCAATTAATCATCATACACTCAACAAAGGGATGGTTTTCTCTAGTAAATAAACGTATACCTGAAAAAGAACAACCCTTTTATCTCCCTTACCAATCTTTATGACTTGTTTCCTGTTATCAAAAACCATTGCATCCAATGTTTACGGACCTCACAAGAAGCAACTACTAACCAGTTTCCTCTTCTAAATCGGTGCAGCATCAAATTTATGAATTCAGAAAAGTACATCTTAGAGCGGATACATACTCCGTTACTTCAGTTATGATTTAGTGTTTGGCACGGTGGTTACGGCTGATCGCTCATCTGTGAAGGTGCCGGCTTCGAGCCTCTGTAAATCACGGGGAAACGTCAAGAATTGGAGATTTTTCTTTCGCCCCCTCCGAAGTCTAACGATAGCGATTTATTTCACCCTGGCTCAGATTTATGACTCTTGTGTGGTTATTTTGTTACCTGCGTGTACCGGGATAACTTCTTTAGACCCAGAATGAAAAAAATATACTTTGATTGAATATGGAAACAAAACTACCATAAGAAAAGTGCATTGTTCTTTTTCACAGTTCCATGATCAGGTTTCTAATCCATGACACAACCTTAGGAGTAGTCCAATGGATTCCTTCCAGAATTTCCAGGAACGATTTTATTTAATTCTATTGTTTATTGGCCTTCCAAGTTCACCGCTCTCATTTTTTAACGTCGTCCTTTACCGTCCATGCATGCATGTCCATCCAATGTAAGACTGGTTAGACTTAGAAGAGTGTAGGGTGGAAAACATCTGGTATCCTCGTGGCCGAGCTCACCCTTTGTTGATGGGGTGTATATCGGCAGGAGGATGTTATAAAATAAGCCCAGCCCTTTACATTACTTCTCTCTTAAATGAATTTATCTTGAGATATATGTGCAATTTCAGAATGTATTTATACGAGGGTCATCCAGAAACTAAGGTTACAAGGGCTCCTGAGGCCGGGGATTTTTTTTGTTTCAAAGTTGGTGCACCTGGCGTGTAGGAGGAGTCCTAACGGTCAGTTTGTTTGGTCCCGCGTGTTTGTCGGCCATTTTGTTCAGTCACAGTAAATTCTTCCGATGGAGAGGTCGTCGCGCGCTCCCGCCAACTCTCGTCCGTGCGAGACCCGCACGGTCATCAGTTTTTTGACTTTGCAGAACAATACCGCCGCGAATATCCATCGGAAGCTCGTGGAAGTTTATGGTAGTGATGTGATGAGTCGACAACATGTCACGAAGTGGGTTAGGTTGTTCAGAGAAGGCCGTACTGATACTCACGACGAGGCAAGGCAGTGATTTCTGACGAATTTGTGCAAAAAATTGAAGAACAAGTTCGAAATGACCGCCGTGTGATGCTTGACGACCTTCACGAAGCATTTGCTGACATTTCTCGAAGTCTCCTTGGTAATATTGTGGCGGAAAAACTTGGTTACAAGAAGTTATGTGCGAGATGGGTGCCCAGAATGCTCACATCGGAGCACCGTCAAAATCGCGTGACCGCCGCGCGTGAATTTTTTTATCGTTTTCCACAGGAGGGAGAAGCTTTTCTGGACTCTATCGTGACGGAAGATGAGACTTGGGTGTGTCACAACACCCCAACAATTTTCTAACGATCAGAAGGTCGAGGAAGCTGTGAAGAAGTGGCTGAAAGAGCTGGCGGTGGAGGTCTATGACACTGGCATACAAAAACTGGTGCCCCGACTACAGAAATATCTTGATCTCAACGACAATTACGTCGAAAAATAGTTTAATATATTGGTGAAGTATCCTGTGAATTTCAATTAAATACAAGAATTTTTCGATCCTACATAAATGTTGTAACTTTACTTTCTGGATGACCCTCGTATATGTACCATACATTGTATGTTGGTCAATAAACCTATATTTATAAGTATATATTTATTTAAAACTCGCTCCGTCCTTGGCGTGATTTAAGAAGCAACTAAAAAACTCTTAATTTCTGCACAGTAATATAACGTGTTTCATTCTTGATATTTTTGTCGTCTCCACTATCCCTTCCTTTCGCCCTGTTGTAAGTTTTGCGGCCATCTGTATCAATCCACAAATCATATTCTGTTTTACTGCGATGATAATCGAGCCTCCTGAGCGAACCTTACATCGGTTCATCTTCGGACCGATTGGATACCCCGATATCAAATCATGTTCTGTTGTACTGCGATGTTAATGGCTGCGTTGTTCTGTTGTACTGCGATGTTCTGTTGTACTGCGATGTTAACAACTCATGTTCTGTTGTACTGCGATGTTATTCGAGCCTCTTGAGCGAACCTTACATCGGTTCATCTTCGTACCGATTGGATACCCCGATGTCAAATCCTATAAAAAATATATTTGATTGATAGTTTCTAATTGTGTGCAATATAACATCATTATTTCAATGTTGTTTCAACGATTTCATTTCCCATTTGTCATTTTGTAAAATTTGGACTCCTTTGAGGCTTTTCTTTTTTTCGTTCTTGCTGACAATTAGTAGTAACCTGAGGTGGTATATGTGGGTTTACTTTTTATTTTGTTTTCTGCCATACGATTTTGTTTTTTTTATTTATTCTTTAATCTAGATATGCGGAGGTGTGGGATGGAAGCCCCCCGATGCCCTTGCGGTTGGGCTCACCCTACATTGATGGGGTGTATCTCGGCCGAGGGAATGTTTGTGGAATGAGCCCGGACCTTTTAATGTCTTCTCTCTTGAATGTATTTTTTTTGTAATCTATTTATTTTCATTGTTTTTTTTATCTTCTTGATATTGATACGTTATGTTTTTTTTTTTTGTAAGATATTGATACGTTATGTTTTATTTTTTTGTAAGATATTGATACGTTATGTTTTATTTTTTTGTAAGATATTGATACGTTATGTTTTATTTTTAAGATATTGATGCGTTATGTTTTATTTTTTTGTAAGATGTTGATACGTTATGTTTTATTTTTAAGATATTGATGCGTTATGTTTTATTTTTTGTAAGATGTTGATACGTTATGTTTTATTTTATTGTAAGATATTGATACGTTATGTTTTATTTTTTTGTGAGATATTGATACGTTATGTTTTATTTTTTTGTAAGATATTGATACGTTATGTTTTATTTATTTTTAAGATATTGATGCGTTATGTTCTACGTGTTCAAGGGTGTGGACTGAAAAACATCTGGTGTCCCCGTGGCTGGGCTCGCCCTATATTGGTGGGGTGTATCTTGGCCGGGGGGATATTATTAGATGAGCCCAGACCTTTTGAGAGCTTCTGTTTTTTTAATGTATTCTCTTTTTAATGTGTTCTTGAAATGTGTCTAAATGTATTATGTACAGTACCCGGCGGTAAGTAATAGACGTCGGGCTTAAGAAAGAGACTGTCGGCCATAATCGGCTAACTTCGACCTTGTAGAGCGTCGTCTCTGTCGCACGAGATTCGCTAACTACTGACGCTAACGACGGACAAATCGCGACGGAACACATTTATGAATAACAGAGACGACGCTCTACAAAGCCGAAGTTAGCCGGTTATGGCCGACAGTCTCTTTCTTAAGCCCGATGTGTATTACTTACCGCCGGGTACTGTACATACTAGGTTGCTATCAATAAACCTGTATTTATTTATTTATTTATGATGTAACTATATATTTCGTTTCAAAATACTCAATTCAAATGACACGAGGTCTAAAGATTAATAATTTAAAAAATATTTTTTATGTTAAAATACTTGGTTTAAATGTGTTAAGGGGTGGAAATCTTAGGTAATGTCGGTTTAACGTATTTTACTTGCTTATCATCTTGTTATTTCCTTAAAAAAGATAACCATAGGGAGGAGAGGGATTGCTCTCCTCGCATCCCAACGTGCGGTCCAAACCATCTACGTAGTGTAACTACACTTTTCTTATCTCGGACGCTTTTTCCGTAATATATTCCTTCATACATACATACCATCCGGCTTTGGTGTAAGCAGAAAGAACAGATATTCAATTATTTCTATGCATGGAGACAGCTTTGGCCATGTCAATATCCATACATCAAGTCATACATCATGCTGTCTTGTTTCTCTTTTTTTTTCAATTTAAAGCACAATATTTAAATAGTGTAATTTTGAAAACAAATTCTTCAATTTAAAAAACAATATTTAAATAGCGTTATTTAGAAAGCAAACTCTCCTTCCATTTAAAGGGCAATATTTAAATAGCGTCATTTAGAAAGCATACTCTCCTTCCATTTAAGAGGCAATGTTTAAATAGCGTCATTTTGAAAACAAATTCTTCTTCAATTTAAAAGACAATGTTTAAGAAGTATCGATTTATTTTTCTCATGCTAAATATCCTCAGTGAGATACAGGCAAAAGCCTAGTTTACTGGGGATACGACAAATAAAAGGCAACAAACCCAGATCCATTAAAATTGTATGTCCAAATCAAATTATCTGTTGTTTTTCTCAAATTGTGTATATTTCTTGTCATGTGTAATAATAAATAATAAAAATAAATAATAAATAATATAAAAGCGTCATTTAGAAAGCAAACTCTCCTTCAATTTAAAGGACAATGTTTAAATAGCGTCATTTATAACGCAAACTCTTCTTCAATTTAAAGGACAATGTTTAAATAACGTAATTTAGAAAGCAAACTCTCCTTCAATTTAAAGGACAATATTTAAATAGCGACATTTATAAAGCAAACTCTCCTTCGATTTAAAGTACAATGTTTAAATAGCGTCATTTAAAAAGCAAACTTTCCTTCAATTTAAAGGACAATGTTTAAATAGCGTCATTTAGAAAGCAAACTCTCCTTCAATTTAAAAGACAATGTTTAAGAAGTATCGATTTATTTTTCTCATGCTAAATATCCTCAGTGAGATACAGGCAAAAGCCTAGTTTACTGGGGATACGACAAATAAAAGGCAACAAACCCAGATCCATTAAAATTGTATGTCCAAATCAAATTATCTGTTGTTTTTCTCAAATTGTGTATATTTCTTGTCATGTGTAATAATAAATAATAAAAATAAATAATAAATAATAAAATAGCGTCATTTAGAAAGCAAACTCTCCTTCAATTTAAAGGACAATGTTTAAATAGCGTCATTTATAACGCAAACTCTTCTTCAATTTAAAGGACAATGTTTAAATAACGTAATTTAGAAAGCCCACTCTCCTTCCATTTAAAGGACAATGTTTAAATAGCGCCATTTAGAAAGCAAACTCTCCTTCAATTTAAAGGACAATGTTTAAATAGCGTAATTTAGAAAGCAAACTCTTCTTCAATTTAAAGGACAATATTTAAATAGCGTCATTTAGAAAGCATACTCTCCTTCCATTTAAAGGACAATGTTTAAATAGCGTAATTTAGAAAAAGCAAACTCGCCTTCCATTTAAAGTACAGTGTTTAAATAGCGTTATTTAGAAAGCAAACTCTCCTCCAATTTAAATGACAATATTTAAATAGCGTCATTTAGAAAGCAAACTCTACTTGGGGCATGAACTCACTATTATTAAACAAATCACTTCTGGCAGATCTAACAGCGCCCGAGCGAATTATGAATAACAGTTTTTTTTTATACAGCACAACACTGTGGGACCATTGCCAATATTCTCCAATCAATGTGATAATCTTCTCCAATCAACGATAAAAATGTTTGAGGCTTTAAGTAAAAACCGGAGAGAAAATAAAAAAAAAAACAAAAAGGTTTTTAATATATTTTTCCAGAAGGAATCAGATTCCAACGGAAATCGACCCCACAATCTCCAGGTCGGAAGACAGTTAGTTGTCCTGTCAATGAGGTCACGAATGTCATTCTCTCAGCTAAAAAAAAATCATCTATCACTTTCCACTCTTCTCTCAGTCTATCTTTTCCCCGTTCTTCATTCTTTCCAGACAAAATATAGCGGGGTGAACGGGTGTATTTTGTGTGTTTATTTATATGAATGTATGTGTGCTTGAATATATTCTAACATTTGCTTGAATATATTCTGACATGTGCTTGAATACATTCTGACATGTGCTTGAATATATTCTGACATGTACTTGAATATATTCTGATATGTGCTTGAATTTATTCTGACATGTGCTTAAATATATTCTGACTTGTGCTTGAATATATTCTGATACGTGCTTGAATATATTCTGACATGTGCTTGAATATATTCTGACATGTACTTGAATATATTCTGATATGTGCTTGAATTTATTCTGACATGTGCTTAAATATATTCTGACTTGTGCTTGAATATATTCTGATATGTGCTTGAATATATTCTGACATGTGCTTGAATATATTCTGACATGTGATTTGTAAATGATCTATTAATAAATATTCTCAAGAAGAAGGAAAAAAGGGATTGCTAAATAAATGGGAACTTGCAGCTTCATTAAATAAGATGAATAATAAATCTTACAATTTGTCCTTATACTTGAAAAGCTAATAACCTCGCACACGTCTAATATGTAAGTTCGAGTAATATTAACATATTGAATCCTTTTCGAGTACCTTCAGGAATCGAAATCAAAACCTCTGGTTGAAAAAAAAACATGCGTGAGACTCTCGCGCGGTAGAAGTGAAACTTCTTGGCTCCTAGGAAAAGTTGATTTTATGCATTGCTTTTTTTCCATTTGCTAACGATTTTATTATTATTCTTTTTTTTAGGATTAGGAATTGGTTATGTGGAATTTAATTCAAGAAAATCTCTCTTAATATTACAATTACGTACGTATACGAGTATTATAATAATTAAATATTAAATAAATCTATATAAATAAAAATGTAAATGTTCGTTAATTATTGCTAGCTAATCTCCGGAAGTTCTCTACCGATCGCTTTGAAATTTTGAGTAAAGTTAATATTCGTCAACGGAAATGTTTTTTTATTTTTATTTATATATATATATCAGTGTATATAATTTTTTTTTTAAATCAAAAACAAATATCTATGCGAACCTGTCGGGGACAATGACTAACTAGATTTGTGACACATGTCAAATTTCATTTTCGACGTTTCGGAGTTTATATCAAATATTTAATTATTAGTCTATATAAATAAAATATTTAATAATTTAATGTTTAAAAATAAATAATAAATTTTATATATAATAAATGTTTTATTTTTGAGTCGAGACACGAACTGATAATAAATTGATTACAGGCGAAAAATAGGTTAGAATCCAAGATACGTCAAACTAACATTTGTGTTAATAAGGATAAGTTCCATTGTGTCATAGCAGCTTGAGAAAATCTTAATATGGCTGAATCAGGACTTTATAGCTCAAGCGCAGGAAATATATTTGACAGAACTAATACTAAATTTGTAAAAAATATCCAACTAATATTTTATCTGTTTTCAAATATTTCGAGTATCGTTAAAATAAATATAATCGCTAAAACAAATATAGCTTATATTTGTAAAAAGATCTAAAATAAAGATAACTTATATGTATAAAAAGATCGAGGATCGCTAAAATAAATATAACTTATATAGTATGTATAAAAAAACAGATGCGTGATACTCTCACGTGGTAGAAGTGAAACTTCTTAGCTCTTAGGAAAAGTTGATTTTACGCATTGCTTTTTTTCCATTTGTTAACGATTTTTTTAGGATTAGGAAATGATTCTGTGGAATTTAATTCAAGAAAGTCTCTTTTAATTTAATAAAAAAAAAATTTTTTTATTTTTAATAATAAATAATAATAAATAATAATATAATACACTTAATAAAATGATATTTAATATTAAATATATTAATATTTTTATATTTATATTAAATTTATTATTTTTAAATAATTATTTAATTATTTATAGCTTAACTATTTTAATTATATAAAATATTATTTTATTATATATTTTTTTTTGTATAGCGCCATCTGCGTTAATTTATCCGCCATTTTCATTTCGTAATGTGCGTTGTTGACATATCTACCTCTAAGAATATCTTTTTCACTTAGTATTTTTAACTTATTTTTTTATTTTTCTGTTCAATTAGCGGTAAAATTTAATTTTATTGATTGATTTTCGTTTGAATTCAAATCATATCGTGAATTGATCTCTTGGAGTGACGCGATCATTTGCTTCACAGAGACAACATGATGCTGGTATGTACATTTTTGACAAACGTCATATTTATTTTAAACGAACTGACAAATTTTTGCTAATTTGTAAAAAGATGTATTAATGTGTCATTATTGTTTGTTTTTTGTAATGTATTTACCTAAATACCTTGCTATTTATTAGAATCGATATTTATTGTTCATTAATGACGCGATCAAACATGTCACATCCAAATTAAATTCGTGCGTAGTTTGCAATGTTTGCAATGTCTTTCCTTAACATTTAATTAATTCCAATAACCTCTTTTTTTGCTTAACATTTAATTCGTTCCAATTATCTCCGGATTTACTTAACAATACTCCTATTGGACAAATATTTGACAAATGCGTGTCCAGCTGCAAAACGATTGATCAGCTGAGATATTCTCACATCAATTGCTGGAAATTGGGAACGGAAATTTCATTGTCTCATAACTTAATGTTTCACTCATATTTTTAAAGGTTTACTATTTTATATGTTTTTGCTATAACTTTCTTTCTTCTTTTTCTGCAATCTATCTGCTTTAGTTCATCAAAATGTCGAGGAAGCAGCAGAACAACGTGTAGCCAGACTTGAGGATGCACGGTTGCGAGCACGGCGATCGCGTTCTGCAGTTTCAGAACTGGTTCGTTCTCAACAGAATGTACGCGACAGGCTGATAGTGACTGAAATAGGTCATTAGGAATATCAAATGTATCTTTTTTTATATAGAGTTTAATTTTATCTCTATGTTTATATTTCAAATCTATCAAATCGTATGTAGAAATGGAGATTTTTTAAATTAGTTTGATATTCATCCGTTTTAATCAAACCAAGCTTCGCTCTGAAGAATACGTTCATTTGCGAGATGCAGTTGTAAATGACGGTAATACAACTAACGTTGGAAGACTAACGATTTGGCCATCTTCATATACAGGCAGTCTACGTCATATGCACGAGTACGCTCAATATGCAATTGCGTATGTTCATTACTACGGGTGTCCAGACCTATTCACTACATTCACATGCAATCCAGCTTGGGACGATATACAACAGCTCATGGTAAAACATGAAGTGTTTGGGTCTGTGCGCTGCTGGATATACTCAGTGGAATGGCAAAAGAGAGGATGGCCTCATGCGAATATATAGTACCAATCTGGATCTATAACAAAATCACTTCAAACGAAATCGACAATGTAATGTGCGCTGAAATACCCGATGCCGATGTCGATAAGGATTTGCATGAAGTTGTGACGAAAAATATGATACATGGACCTTGCGGTACACTGAATCCAAATTCACCATGCATGATAGACGGAAAATGATCTAAACGATATCCTCGAGCATTAGTATCCAACACAGTTACAGGAAACGATGGATATCCTTTATACAGAAGAAGATCAACAGAAGATGGCGGGAAATTAGCAACCATACAAATGTGAAACGGTGACATCGAAGTAGACAACCATTGGGTTGTTCCATATTCGCCTTTGCTATTCAAAAACATACAAAGCGCACATAAACGTGGAATACTGTAACCCCGTTGAATCGATCAAATACATTTGTAAGTACGTGAATAAAGGCAGCTACATGGCAGTTTTTGGCGTGCAACCAGAATGTGGGATGGGAATGCGGTTATACATATCGATGAAATCGCACAGTATCAGGCTGGAAGATACATAAGCAGCAATGAAGCTGTATAGCGAATTCTTTCATTTCCCATACATGAACGCCAGCTGTTGTTCATTTAGCAGTACATCTAGAAAATGGACAACGCGTTTATTTCACAGCTGCAAATGTGCAACAAATAGCCCTGAATCCACCGGCTACAACGTTAAATGCTTTCTTCACGTTATGTAAAAATGACGCGTTGGCGAAAACACTACTGTATCACTGATTGTGACGTCAAAAGAAGAATTGGTGAAAAAGTATTTCCCTACATTTAAATCAATTATAAGAATCACGATTGGCATAGTGAACGAGCTATTGCTGCCGCCAAGAAGAAAGACGTCTACGAAGTTAACAATATTATTCAGTTCCCTTTTTTAATGTTTCTCAATTTTATATTTTTTTGTTATAACTTTCTTTCTTCTTTTTCAGTGCAATCGATCTTTCATTTGAATTCAAATCATATCGTGAATTGACCTCTTGGAGGGATACGATCATTTGCGAGCACGGCGATAAACGCGACAAACTAAGAGTGGCTGAAAGACATCAAAAATATTGTATACCCACAAGCATTATGAAATTAAAGATATTAAAAACGTATGCTTTTTCTTTTCTTTCTTTTCCATTTAACCAGACTGAGCCACAGCAACGCGTGGCCGGGTACAGCTAGTATTCAAATAAATATTAAATAATTTAATATAAAATAAAATTAATAATTATTCAATATATTAATATAAAAAAATATATACCAAAAAATATTATTTTTTCCTTATAAATAATAGTTTTAATAATAAATATTAATTTTAATAATAATATAATACACTTATTAATATTAAAATAATATTAATAAAAAATACTTATTAATATTAAAATAATTTATTAATTAATAAAATATTTAATAATAATGAATAATAATGAAATAATAATAATATAATACACCGTTTCACTTTTCGTGACGTTCAGGCCAATTTGCCCTACCGCGCCTTTAGAAGTTTCACTTCTAAAACTTTTTTACCAACTACACCACAGAAATCACCATCCAATAACTGAGTTATTGCAATATTGAGAATAGAAAACCAGATTGGAAGATTTTTTTTTTAAATCGGGTTCTAACGAGAATTAAAACCGTAACTCCCCGGTAGGCAGAAAAGGGAGGGCGTCAAACTTTCCTATCACGACACACATATTTTGTCTCTTCTACATTCATACACCTTCATATACATCTCGTACAATTTATCTGACTTCTCGTTTCCTTCATTCAAAATATACAATTGTTCCAATCATACTTTCCTCGATCTTTCTCTACCACGCTTTTCACTTACATTTGCACTGTATATTTGTTTTGTATGTAACATGGGACAGTCGGTCCAAGAGCGAGGTCGACAGCCGTATACATCAGGCTAGACTTGCATTTAATAAAAGGTCGAAAATAATAGAATCAAATAATATAGACCTAAAACTGAGAATACTCCTCATCAAGACCTATGTATGGAGTATCTTGATGTACGGCTGCGAGACATGGTGCCTATCCGAAAGAGATAGACGAAGACTAGAGGCTGTTGAGATGTGGTCCTATAGAAGACTATTAGGAATTTCCTGGAGAGACCGCATCACAAATGAAGAGGTTCTCCAACGAATCGAAGGAGGAAGGCACCTTCTCAGGATCCTGTCCGAAAGGCGTGCAAGATGGTTCGGTCATATAATACGACAAGAGGGCCTCTTGCATGCCATAATGGAGGGTATGACCGAGGGGACAAACTCTAGGGGACGCCCACGCCGAGAGTACCTGGAGGACCTGTTGGTGGACGTGCGCTGCTCAACATATACAGATTTAAAAAGAGCCGCACAGGACAGGGGGGAATGGAGGAGAAGAGTTGAAATTGCTGCAAACCAGTCTTAGGACTGCAACCACGGAGAGAGATTTGTTTTGGGAGTCTTTCTTCATTCCTTCGTTACACATGTCCAAACCACCTCATAGTCCTCTTCATCATCTTGCTCAACACACCAGCCTTAAGTTAACATACATACACACATATCATCACGCGATATTCTTATCGTGATAGGCAGAAAGGAGAGAGTGCTTGACTTATCGTAACACACACATATTGCATATTCTACATCCATACACCTTATTATACAGCTCCTACGATTTCTCTTACTTCACATTTCCTTCTTTCAAAATATCATACACTTGATCCAACTCTTCTTCATCCTACTCAACAACACATCAGTCTTAAATTCACTTTCAACCCTTATCACTTCATTCCGTGTTCCATCATACATTGTATTACCGATAAGAAAGTTCACGCATTTCTTCAGCATTTGTTCGACTCTTCTCAGTCTTTTTCCACGTCTACGTTTCACACCCATACATCAAAGTTGGTACTGAAACACTATTGTGGACTATCATCTTGGCAGATTGTGATACTTATTTATTTTATTTATTTAACACTTTTATTAAAAATACAATCTAACGACCTCCGTGGCCTGGTGGTAAGACACTTGTCTACCGATCCGGAGGTTGCGGGTTCGATCCCCGCTGGAACCTAGATTTTTTAAAATAGGATTCCAGTCTGGTTAACATTTAGGGCCTATAAAAACATGTTTCTGGTTGGTTGGAAGAGATTGCCAAATGGTAATAAACTCACGGATTAAAAAAATTAAAAAATGGCAGGACTATTGCCATGCGGCAATCTCTTCCAACCAACCAGACAAGATTAAATAAAGTAAGTTACATGGTCGCATAAATTATTCAAATGACTATCCATCCCCACGAAATCCATAAACATATATGTGAGCACATGCCCACGAACCCCATAAAGACGGACAATCACATTATTTTTCATATAAAGGGAGACATCATCAATCAAAAGGAAAGGAAGGGATGGTGGAGAGGAAAGGAAAAGAAAAATCAGGAATGAAACACGTTATTTAACTGACTAGAAATTAAGAGTTTTTTTCAGTCGCTTCTTAAATCATGCCAAGGACGGAGCGAGTCTTACGTTGGTTTGTAACTGATTCCAGAGTCTCACTGCATAAATATTAAAGGATGACATAAAAAATGAAGGGCGGTGAACTGTAAATTCCAATAAACAATATATGTTTGAGCGTAGCGCTAATCCGTGATTGGAACGGATACTTTTGTCCATAAATGCATGCAATATTTTTTATACAAATTAATTCTTTAAACTTTAGTTAACGTTGTTACTGTAACAAGTTCGTTATTTTAGCTTGTATCAAGGTATTATTGAACTGTGGAGTGAAGCGCGTGTACACCCCTCGCCCGGGGGCTCAAGAATAGACGTTCTATTTGGCTCCTGAATCCAGGCACGTTAATCCCTTTACCCAGGAACTAATGTTTCACTAAGGCTTCGTAGCATTTAACTAACTAGGTTACATTTAGGGGTGAAAACATGGATTCCTCCGAAATTGATTTAGCGATAAGTATTTGATGATAACGTTTTTACATAATGCAGAAAGTATAACGCCGATTTCTACGCGTCAGTAAAAACATTGCGAATGTGTCAAGTAAATAAAATAATCCCTTCAAATTTAATCGAATTCCATGGATAATTTTATATGGCACCTTTTAAATATCAAACTCTCCTCAAAGGTGCTTTAGCTCGGGAATCGAATCCACAATTCCTAAAACAAATGAGTCTATCATTTGTTTATGAATTGTGGATTCCACAATTCAAAATTTCACCTCATCATCAAGGGAGCACAAACAAGACTCCACCTTAACAAATTCTCTAATTTATTCTGAAATGGCTAATCATTGTCACCGTGAAAACCATACTTTTTCTATCGATGATGCCAAATTCTTACATATCAGAAGTAACGGAAATAAATTAAATTACTGTTTACTTTTTAACTCCATATAGACTAATATATCGAAAATTTATTGTAATGTTTGTGGATATTTCTATGTCCTGTCATATTTTAACAAGGCATGTCTTGTCTAATTTTTACTTCATAAAAAAACACGCATAGTTTATGTAATTTGTTTTATCAAAGACTATTTATTCCACTTTTTGTAATAGTATAACCCTACCGGTTTCAAAGCTTTCACCTCATCATCAGGGAGCACAAACAAGACTACACCTTAACCAATTCTCTAGTTTATTTTGAAATGGCTAATCATTGTCACCGTGAAAACAATAAATTTTCTATCGATGATGCCAATTTTTTTCATATCAGTAGTAACGGAAATACATTGGACAGATTAGAGGCCCTACAAATTTCTAATTCAGTGCATCGGGGTGAACAACTGTCAAACACATATATTCCTAGAATCTCGCCACTGCTCGGTGAGGTTGTCTCCTCCCTACCTTCACCCACAGTCCCCTACCCGAATGTTAACCGTTAGAAGCGTGTATTTCGATACCAGTTCGAACAGAATTCAGTCTTGTTTGTGCTCCCCTGATGATGAGGTGAAAGTCTCGAAACCGGAAGGGTTATACCGTTACAAAAAGTGGAATAAACAGTATTTGATAAAACAAATTCCAATGTCTTTAAACTTCCACAATGTTAATGCCTTAACTGTAAATAAAACCCATAGTAAAGTTTTTTTTGTTCCGTAGTAAAGGGGCTACAACTTATTATTTGTACAACTCTTACGAAACAAGACTATACAGATTGGCTAATCAATATGGACATTGTATGGAATCCATAAAGCTTTGGCTACCTACAGTAGTAAAGTAAAGAAATTGTTCTTGCTGGGATGATTTGTACCGATTTGCTTTGTTTTGTTGTTCGACTTGTAATATGTTTTTCTGTTGTACAATACTGCTAACATACCAATATTAAATTCTATATGTTGTTGTTTTTTTTTCTCGACCGGTCAATCCCTTTAAAATAAATTTAAAGGGATTTGACCGGTCGAGAAATAAATTCCGATTTTGTCGGAAACTCGAATCACATCCGATTTATGCCCGATCTCATCTCAATATCCCCGCAGCCTTGCAACATTGTCTGCTTAGCGCGGAAACAGAAAATTGTCGAATTAATCCGAACCCACCGAGTTGGCTCACTCCATGTTTTTCTTTACTCAAGGCACATCATTCGTACTCGAGTGACATTTCAATGTTTAATTTTGATTATAAAGTTACACGAGGAGGAACGTGTAAATGGTAGTTTACTGTCAAATACAACAGTAAATAGAAATTACAAATTTCGATACTTACTTGTTAATTCTCTGTAAAAATCTATTTGTTATTGATGGTTGTAATAAGTCAAATTCAGTAGAAAATCCTGATATGGTTGGAGATTGCTTATGTATTTTTTTCTGTTAAAATCTATTTGTTATGTATGGTTGTAATAAGTCAAATTCAAAGGGGAATTTTGATATGATTGGTTTATATGCTCATGTTTTAATATATTTGTTACAGACGGTTGTAATAAGTCGAATTTAAAAGGGATTTTTTTATATGATTGGTTTATATGCTCATGTTCTAATATATTTGTTACAGATGGTTGTAATAAGTCAAATTTAGAAGAGAGTCCTAATGTTGTCTATGCGTGCTCGTGTTTTTTTTCAAATCTACTTGTTATGTATGATTGTTATAAGTCAAATTTAAGAGGGAATCTTACATGCTTGGTACATGCTTATGCTATTCTTTCTATTAAAATAATTGTTATATATGGTTGTAATAAGTGGAATTCAGAAAGGGAGTCTTAAAATTGTCGGGGCTTGCTCGTGTTTTCTTTAAATCAATTTGTTATGTATGGTTGTAATAAGTAAATTCCGAAGGGAATCTTAACATGGTTAGTGTTTACGCTATTATGTTATTTTTTAGTATGTTTATTATAGATGTTTGTAATAAGTTAAAAGTAGTAAGGAGTCTTCATATATTGGGTGCTTGCCTGCTCATATTTTTTCTTATGCTAAATCTATCATATTTGTTATCTATATGGTTGTAATAAGTCAAATTAAGGAGGGAATCTCAATTTGGTTGGTGCTTGCTATTTATTATGTAAAATATGTTATTTGTTATGCAAAATATATTTGTTATATATGGTTGTAATAAGTCAAATTTGAAAGGGAGTCTGAATATGTTTTGTGATTGGAGAAGTGTTTTTCGGTGACACGAACGCTTCAGAAGTGGTCGTGAGTCGGTCGAGGATGACGAATGCAGTGGCAGTCGAAAACCGATAAAAAAACATCGACAAAATCAAAGAAATATTGGCCGAAAACCGCAAATTGATCATCAGAGAGCTGGCAGAGGACTTGAACATCGCTTATGGATCCACTCAAAACATTTTGGTTAGTGATTTGGGTCTCAGACGTGTCGCTGCAAAACTGGTGCCGAAAGACCTCAATTTCATTCAAAAAAAGGTCTTTGTTGAAATCGCGAAAGACATGATTTCCATGAGTTTTTGACCAAAAACAACACCACTGCTATCCAGTAGCCTTTGAATTCACCTGATCTGGCTCCCTGTGACTTTTTCCTGTACCGACTTAAAAAAACGCTTCGCGGAACGCGTTACAGCACCCGAGAGGATGTCATGAAAAAATCGAAGACGGCTCTGATGGACATACCGAAAATTGAGTACCAGCGGTGTTTCGAGGATTGTATCAAGCGCTGACGTAAGTGCGTTGCAGTCGATGGGGACTACTTTGATTGGGACCATATCGGTTTTGATGAATAAACTTGTATTTTTGAAGTCCTAAAACTTTTTAATCAAGGTAGTATATGGTTGCAATAAGTCAAATTTAGAAGGCAGTCTTAATGTGGTTGGTACTAACTCATTTTATTTTTTATGCAAAATATCATATATTTGTTATACTCGTGTATGGTTCAAATAAGTCAAATTTAGAAAGATGTCTCAATATGCTTGGTGCTTGCTCGTGTTATTTTTTCTGTCAAAACCTATTTGTTATACATGGTTGTAATAAGTCAAATTTAGAAAGATGTCTCAATATGCTTGGTGCTTGCTCGTGTTATTTTTTCTGTCAAAACCTATTTGTTATACATGGTTGTAATAAGTCAAATTTAGAAAGATGTCTCAATATGCTTGGTGCTTGCTCGTGTTATTTTTTCTGTCAAAACCTATTTGTTATACATGGTTGTAATAAGTCAAATTTAGAAAGATGTCTCAATATGCTTGGTGCTTGCTCGTGTTATTTTTTCTGTCAAAACCTATTTGTTATACATGGTTTTAATAAGTCAAATTTAGAAAGATGTCTCAATATGCTTGGTGCTTGCTCGTGTTATTTTTTCTGTCAAAACCTATTTGTTATACATGGTTGTAATAAGTCAAATTTAGAAAGATGTCTCAATATGCTTGGTGCTTGCTCGTGTTATTTTTTCTGTCAAAACCTATTTGTTATACATGGTTGTAATAAGTCAAATTTAGAAAGATGTCTCAATATGCTTGGTGCTTGCTCGTGTTATTTTTTCTGTCAAAACCTATTTGTTATACATGGTTGTAATAAGTCAAATTTAGAAAGATGTCTCAATATGCTTGGTGCTTGCTCGTGTTATTTTTTCTGTCAAAACCTATTTGTTATACATGGTTTTAATAAGTCAAATTTAGAAAGATGTCTCAATATGCTTGGTGCTTGCTCGTGTTATTTTTTCTGTCAAAACCTATTTGTTATACATGGTTGTAATAAGTCAAATTTAGAAAGATGTCTCAATATGCTTGGTGCTTGCTCGTGTTATTTTTTCTGTCAAAACCTATTTGTTATACATGGTTGTAATAAGTCAAATTTAGAAAGATGTCTCAATATGCTTGGTGCTTGCTCGTGTTATTTTTTCTGTCAAAACCTATTTGTTATACATGGTTGTAATAAGTCAAATTTAGAAAGATGTCTCAATATGCTTGGTGCTTGCTCGTGTTATTTTTTCTGTCAAAACCTATTTGTTATACATGGTTGTAATAAGTCAAATTTAGAAAGATGTCTCAATATGCTTGGTGCTTGCTCATGTTATTTTTTTTTGTCAAAACCTATTTGTTATACATGGTTGTAATAAGTTAAATTTAGAAAGATATCTCAATATGCTTGGTGCTTGCTCATGTTATTTTTTTTTGTCAAAACCTATTTGTTATACATGGTTGTAATAAGTTAAATTTAGAAAGATATCTCAATATGCTTGGTGCTTGCTCATGTTATTTTTTTTTTGTCAAAACCTATTTGTTATACATGGTTGTAATAAGTTAAATTTAGAAAGATATCTCAATATGCTTGGTGCTTGCTCGTGTTATTTTTTCTGTCAAAACCTATTTGCTATACATGGTTGTAATAAGTCAAATTTAGAAAGATGTCTCAATATGCTTGGTGCTGCTCGTGTTATTTTTTCTGTCAAAACTTATTTGTTATACATGGTTGTAATAAGTTAAATTTAGAAAGATATCTCAATATGCTTGGTGCTTGCTCGTGTTATTTTTTCTGTCAAAACCTATTTGTTATACATGGTTGTAATAAGTTAAATTTAGAAAGATGTCTCAATATGCTTGGTGCTTGCTCGTGTTATTTTTTCTGTCAAAACTTATTTGTTATACTTGGTTGTAATAAGTTAAATTTAGAAAGATATCTCGATATGCTTGGTGTTTGCTCATGTTATTTTTTTTGTCAAAACCTATTTGTTATACATGGTTGTAATAAGTTAAATTTAGAAAGATATCTCAATATGCTTGGTGCTTGCTCATGTTATTTTTTTTTGTCAAAACTTATTTGTTATACATGGTTGTAATAAGTTAAATTATGGAGCAAATCTTGGGATGATTTGGTCACATAGTAAAATATTAGGGAAATACTTACAAAGTAAATATACATGTCTGAAATTAATGACCAACCAGGCACAGATAGACTGAGGAAAGAATGAAAGTAGAACTTTTAACTAAAGGAAAAATACTAGAACAGAAGAGCAATATACACAGATACCATCATGCCGTCTCTTACCGCAGTAGGCACAAAGGAGAGAGCGCCAGACTTATTTACCGCGATATACATCTTAAGTATCTTATGCACATAAACCTTTAACATTTCCTTTTTTGAAAATATTTTTTACTTGAACTAATAATATTTTCCTTGTTCGTATTCTACCATAAATTTATAATAAATTTAATCATTTTGCAACAATGTAACTTCAAATTTGACGACTTCCATGGCGTAGTTGATAAGTACTCCAGAAATACTCCAGAGATTGAAGATTCGATTCTCACAGTATGATTTCTTTCAGAATGGTTGGAAGAGATTACCACATAATTATTCCACAAGGTCACTGGTAACGCACTGGACTTCCTTTCGGAAGGTTGCAGAATCGAACACTGCGCTCTTCTACTCCCCTCAAACGACACAGGCATTTTTTTCCCCGAAAAGTATTTCGGGGTATTAGGATACCTATGACTTCAGTCATATCTATTATTTAATAAAAAATTAAAAGCAACGGTGTGCTCCGATCGTCTCACTTCAGTTTGCCATCGGATACAGTACAGCGGTGAGGCTGGTGAGTTTGCTGGTGTACAACAACTCACTGACTTGAAAATAAACAAAAAACTCCACGGCACAGCATCGCTCTCCAACTGAATTGAAGTTAGAAAAGCGATGGAGTCCTCGACTACGAGGTCCAGCAACGAAGATGACTTGACTCGTAGAAAGTGTCGTACGTGGTTCACTCTAACACTGTTACGAGTATACTTGTAGCTGTCGTGCATGATTAAGTAATAGCAGATTCGAGTCCCGAGCAAGAGCGCCCTTGAGGAGAGCTTTGACTCTCTAAACGGCGCTATATAAAATTGTCTTTAAAATTTGAATTTCTACATTTTTTTTTATTCATTTAACACTTTTATTGCTAATACAATCTATCGGGCTTATTTCCAGGCGGCAATCTTTTCCAGTCAACCAGACAAAAGTAAATGAAGCAAGTTACATTGTCGCATAAATCATTCAAATGACTGTCCATCCCCACGAAATCCATAAACACATACGTGAGCATATTCCCACGAACCCCACAAAGACGGACAATCACCTGAACATGCATTTTCATATAAAGTGAGATATCATCAATCAAAAGGAAAGGAAGGGATGGTGGAGAGGAAAGGAAAAATCAGGAATGAAACACGTTATTTTACTGACTAGAAATTAAGAGTTTTTTCAGCTTGAAAGTCCTTTAAAGGGAAATCTTTATTGCAAGAGAAGCTTTCGAATCGGTATCTGAAAGTTGTTCCTTTATTTATTTATTTAACGCTTTTATTGCAATACAATCTGGTGGGCTTATTACCAGGTGGAAATCTCTTCCAACCAACGAGACAAGACTAAATTAAGCAAGTTACGTGATCGCATAAATCATTCAAATGACTATCCATCCCCACGAAATCCATAAACACATACGTGAGCATATGTCCACGAACCCCACAAAGACGGATAATCACCTGAACATGTCTGATCACGCCATAACGTGACGCGGAATGTGGGGGCGCTCTTTTATCGCGGCCGCATCGTCATCATCCCGGCCCTGTCGCGCGCTGGCCGCATCGTCTTCGCTCCCGGCCCCGCCAAGCGTATTATCACAAGTTGAGTTGGAGAGTATTGTTGCGTGTGTCGGCTACCACTGTCTCGACGACGATTTCGCCCGGTCTCGTTCACTTGTTCGTAGACCATCGCCGGGAGAAGACCTCAATCCGGGCCAGCAAGTCGCAGCCGCGCTCCATCACCGAACCTGGGACGAGTTACCTGTGACTAACCGCGACCACTATCGAGAAGTGCACGACGGGTTACCTGTTGTTAGCCGAGACCTCCGAATCCTGTTATCCACGCCATCATCGAACTTACACCACAACCGTGAGTAACAATTCCCTTATATCCTATTCTTTCCAGTTTGACTAACGCCAAACTAATGTCTTTTCATATAAAGTGAGATATCATCAATCAAAAGAAAAGAAAGGGATGGCGGAGAGGATAGGAAAAGAAAAATCAGGAATGAAACACGTTATTTTACTGACTAGAAATTAAGAGTTTTTTTTCAGTCGCTTCTTAAAGTATGCCAAGGACGGAGCGAGTCTTATAATATTGTCTGGTTAAAAAATACAGTTTCCTGCCAATAAGTCTACCAGATTAAATAAACAAGTATTAAATAACTAAATAAGATTTAGTTTCTTATAATTTAATCCGTTCCCAACGATAAATCAATATAAAAGGGTCAAAACATAAATTTCCCATTTTTTGCACGACCTAAATCAAATAAAATAATTTTCAAAAAAAAAAAAAAAAACCTCACCCGCGTCATATATTTTAGTATAATATATTCCACGGGCCTTTGTCACACTAAAGGGCAAAAATTTTACAAAATAACAAATCGTTTTTCATAATTTCCGGGTCACTTTTTTTTTTTTTCTTTCCAAAATTCACACAAAAAGGTCAAAATGAAAATATAAAAAAAAAAGAAAAAGGGGGATTTTCTGTTACAAATTCACTGCGATATTATTTTTCATTTATTACATACAACTTCTTTTACATTCAAACAAAGGCGGTGTAATTGTGTTAAAATAAAAAATAAAAACTCTCTCGCTTAACTGTGATTTCGTACCAGTGATATAATAGGAAACGGGGAAGTGGCCAACTGACTGAGAATAAAAACAATACAGGCATTTCGAAACAAAGAATGCCCGTTTAATATATTGACTACTAGGGATAGGTTAAGTTTTAGAGACGCCATTCATTTTCAGATATTTTTACCATGCGTATATATTTTTTTTAAATTTATTTTACACATGACAATAAAAATACATCATTTACAAAAAAATTATTTTACAGATGACAATAAAAATACATCATTTACAACAAAAACAAGAAGGTACAATACCCGACGGTAAGTAATGCTTCTTCTTCTCAGTGTCATATCAGGTCCCCCCAACGTTGAATATCACCTGAGAGTAGACATCTTTGTCCCCGGCAGCCCGAAAAAGATCTCCAACGCCCCTTATCCCAGTCCGATCACGTATATTGCGGAGTCAGGAGATTTGCCTCCTGCCAATATTCTCTCTTGAATATATATTTTTTGTCATCTATTTATTTTTTAATTTCTTGTTCTACGTGTTCAAGGGTGTGGGCTGAAAAACATCTGGTGTCCCCGTGGCTGGGCTCGCCCTATATTGGTAAGGTGTATCTTGGCCGGGGGGATGTTATTAGATGAACCCAGACCTTTTGATAGCTTCTGTTTTTAATGTATTCTTTTTTTAATGTGTTCTTGAAATGTATCTAAATGTATTATGTACAAACTATGTTGCTATCAATAAACCTGTATTTATTTTATTTATTTATTTATTCAACACATCTTCGGCCTTATATTTTGCCTTGGATGATCAGGTGCAGTAATTTGTACTTCTCTCCTCTAAGTACATGACCCAAGTAGGACACTTTTCGGATTTTAATATTAGTCAGCAACTCTCTATCAACTTGGGCTCTTTAAGAAACCTTCGTGTTGCTGACCATATCCGTCCAGGGTATCCGTACCATTATCCGGTGCATCCACATTTCGAATGCTTCCAGTCGGTTCATGCTACTTACTTTGAGGGTCCATGATTCCACTCCATGCAATAACACTGACCAAACGTAGCATTTGACTAACCGTTGTCAAAGATTCAAGTTTAGATTATCATTTCAGAATACGCTTCTCATTTTATTAAAAGCCGCACGAGATGATTCAATTCTACACTTGACTTCGTTTTCTGGGTCGAGGTCTTCCACTAGGATACTTCCGAGGTATTTAAATGTTTTCACTCTCTCTATATCAGCACCGTTCAATGTAAAACGTGCTCCTGCGTGATCCAGCAGGCCAAACACCATGAACTTAGTTTTACTCACGTTCATGTTCAGCCCCAGCCTCACACCGGCTTCATTAATTCTATCTATAAGCGTTTGTAGGTAATACACATCGGGCTTAAGAAAGAGACTGTCGGCCATAATCGGCTAACTTCGGCTTTGTAGAGCGTCGTCTCTGTCATTCATACACGGGTTCCGTCGCGATTTGTCAGTCATTGTACCTGACTGTTAGCGCATCGTACGACAGAGACGACGCTCTACAAAGCTGAAGTTAGCCGATTATGGTCGGCAGTCTCTTTCTTAAGCCCGATGTGTATTATTTAACGCCGGGTGCTATAATTTATTTTTTATACAGAATTTTAATGGATCTGGGTTTATTGCCTTTCATTTGTCGTGTCCCCAGTAAAATAGGATTTCGCCTGTATCTCACTGAGGACATATAGCTTGAAAAAATAAATCGATACTTCTTTCCGATTTTTGATTATATAAAACCCTGTTGCACATTCTCATCAACCTGACAAACAGTGACACTCAATTACATATGAATACATCACGCGAATCAAACCCCTCACACTTCATCACTCCAGACAGACCAAAACGTTCATCCCATAAAATACCGCACATAACGTCTTGAAATTCCATGGAATTACACTAGAATCTATACCTATACCCCGCACAGATAAAATTAAAGATCTGGGTGTCTTGTTCAACAGCAATCTTGCGTTTGGTCCTCACATAGAAGTTATGTGCAACTCAGCGTATAAAACTCTAGGATTTGTAATGAGAATCTCTAAGTCGTTTGAAAACCAATTGGTGCTCAAAACGTTGTTTAATTCATTGATCCGTAGCAAACTAGAAATCAATGCTTGCATTTGGAACCCGGTGGGGGCGCAGAACTCACTCATGATGGAGAAGATACAAAAAAATATCTACGATATCTCTATATGAGTGAGTTTGGTGTCTATCCATGGCTTTATCCTACTCAGTTTCTGCTGGGCATGCTCGGGTATAACTCCTTGAGCGTAAGAAGAGATCTGCGTCTCCTGGTATACGTTGTCAGACTCGTTCGAGGAGTTGTGAACTGTCTAGCATTACTACACCGATTAGCGTTAAATGTGTCTTATAATTACACTAGACTGCGCCGGCAAGAACTGTTCTCAATAACATACGCAAGAACGGATCTTCCAGCCGCTATGCCTGTTGGAAGGGCCTTAACTCTTCTGAACGGGACTGCTTCGGATATTGACATATTTCATATCACATCACCAAAAGCAAAAGTAAATTATCTTCTAAGATTGAGCGCGTTAGAAAGCACTCATCAACATACTTAAGTGACTTTGAATATATGTGTATGGTTATGTGTCTATATGTATGCATATACATTATTTTTTATTTTACAAATTTTTTTTTTTCCATAAAAATTTTCATTATTTTTAATGTTAACATTCCTTGTAGTTTTCAATGCAATTGGGCTAAACCTGTTTTGAGAAAATTAATAAATAACAACAAATGCCACACTGAAGAGCTCAAGAAATAAGCATAAACTACACTTATTTATATAGAATTAAAACACGGTTATTTTGTTTTACTACACTGTATTTATTGCAAATCACAATACATTTCAACACTTGCTGTGTCATCATCAGATAAATGAGTTGTCAAAAACTGAAGTACATATTAATTACACCATTATGTGTGTTGTTTATGGTAAAATAGAGTAAAAAATATGTACTGTTTATTGTTTATGGTACTAAGGGGAAAAGGGCTAGAAGCGGAAAGGCGGATAAATTTAATTAGTTATTGATGATATTTTTGTTAAGTTTGTTTGTCTTATGTATTTCAATATTTTCTGGCATTTTTATTGTGTAGTATGTAATTTTTTTGTGTTTGAAAACGAGTCATCATCTGTCATTAGGTGTTCAGCGAACTCAGTAAAATTGTTTTTTTTTATTTCTCTGATGTGTTCTTTAATTGTTTATGGTACTGTTTGAAGAGGATGATCAATTTAATTGATTATTATTTACGATATATTTGTTATGTTTGTTTGCCTTATGTATTTCAATATTTTCAAGCCATTTTATTGTGTAGTATGTGCATTTTTTTGTGTTTGAAAACGAGTAACCGTGTGTTATAAGGTGTTCAACGAACTCAGAAAAAATGTTATTTTTTATTGCTCTAGTGTGTTCTTTAATAGTTTATGGTACTTAAGGGGAATATGGCTAGAAAAGGATACATTAATTGATTATTTATGTTATTTTTGTTGTTTGTTTGTTTTATGTATTGTAGTTCAATGGTTTCTAGCCTTTAGATTTGTGTAATATCTTTGTGTTTCTTGCCTGTGAAAAAGAGCGATCATGCGTTATTAGGTGTTCAACGAACTAACAAAATTATTATGTTTTATAGCTCTTATGTGTTTTTTTTAATTCGTGTACTAGAGTTTAGCTTAAGATATCACAGCTAGTGTTGAAATTCATTGGGATTTGCAATAACTGAAGTGATATCAAACAAAACTTTACACTTATTATGGAGTTCTACAAAGTGATGCCAGAGTTAATTAACATTAAAACTTATTTATTTCACTTAGATGTCTTCCAATAAGGTAAATAAAAGTCTTATCAATTCAGTTGTATAGAGTTTGGTGAGTTGTCAAAAATTGGGGCATATATTCGGTGCACCATGTCTCGCGTTTGATGTCGGACTGTTGAAAACTACTCGGTTTTATAATGAGAATAGAACTAAATAAAGATTTAGAACTAAATAAGACTATTTTATAAGAACTAAATAAAGATAGTGATCTGTTGTTAGAGATCCTCATCATCTCAAGTATAAAAATAATATAGTGGAAATTTAAACAAATCCTTAGATATGTATGGTACAGAACCAAGGGTGTTTACCCAAAATATGCGCACAGGTTAAACTTCTCAAGGTGTGTAACTATAGAATCCTCAAAACAACAATTAAGTAACTATAGAATCCTCAAAACAACAATAAAGGGTTGCCCATGAGAGGCTGAAGGATGTACATCGCTGTACTGCGCACACTGCCATCGTCACCCTGGCAGTGTGCGCAGTAGCTCCATCCTTTTGGAACCATACCTCCTGATTATCTTCAACCACTGGACATAAAAAAAATTCAACCATTGTCCTATACAAGGTCCCGTTGATTCTTCCTGGCCGACCTTCCTCATTTTCAAAGAGGCCGATAACTATTTCAGCCATAACACCGCACCAAACTGTGCATTTTTGGGGATGCAATTGATGTTAATGTAATTTCCTAGGATTCTTTGTACCTTAAAATCTGCAGTTTTGTTTGTTGATATACCCGTTTAAATTAAAATGGCCCTCATCACTCATTATCAAGTTGTTGTTATCTCTGGCTAGGTGTTGAAATCGAATGGCGTACTGCAGGCGCTGCTGAGTATCTTGGGATAGTAAAGTTCTATAACCTGTGAAAAAATAATTGAAAATGAACAAGTTATGACTGTTTCAAACCCTTCAGTCGTTCAGTGGCCACCCTGTAGTTTTAATATAGAAATTATATTTCTCATTTAGTTGTTAAGTAATGCATTTGTATATGGATATAGCCTTTGGCAAATGTGTGTATCATAAAATACTTTGGCAAATGTGTATACCAAATAAATAAATAAATTTAAAAAAGGTTTACTTAAACAACAAATACTATGAATAACGGTACGAACCTCCACCTTCTTTTATCTAATTCGTTATTCAGAGTTATAGAGCTTTACTACCCCAAGATACTCAGCAGCGCCTGAAGTACGCCATTTAATTTCAACACCTAGCCAGAGATAACAACTTTTTGAACAACTTGATAATGAGTGATGAGGGTCATTTTCATTTAAACGGGTACATCAACAAACAAAACTGCAGCTTTTAAGGTACAGAGAATCCTAGGAAATTACATTAATATCAATTGCATCCCCAAAAATGCACGGTTTGGTGCGGCGTTATGGCTGAAAGAGTTATCGGCCCCTCTTTCCTTGAAAATGAGGAAGGTCAGCCAGGAAGAATCAACGAGGCCCTGGGACTATAGGACAATGCTTGAATTTTTTTTATGTCCAGCAGCTGAAGATAATTAGGAGGTGTGGTTCCAAAAGGATGGAGCTACTGCGCACACTGCCAGGGCGACGATTGTAGTACGCCATTCGATTTCAACACCTAGCCAGAGATAACAACAACTTTTTGAACAGCTTGATAATGAGTGATGAGGCCCATTTTCATTTAAACGGGTACACCAACAAACAAAACTGCAGATTTTAAGGTACTGAAAATCCCAGGGAATTACATCAGCATCAATTGCACCCCCAAAAATACACTGTTTGGTGCGGTGTTATGGCTGAAATAGTTATCGGCCCCTATTTCTTTGAAAATGAGGAAGGTCTGTCAGAAAGAATCAACGGGGCCCTATATAGGACAATGCTTGAAATTTTTTTATGTCCAGCGGTCGAACATAATCAGGAGGTATGGTTCCAACAGGATGGAACTACTGCGCAGACTGCCAGGGGGACGATGGCAGTGTACGCAGTACAGCGATGTACATCCTTCAGTCTTTCATGGGCTATCCTATGTAACACTTTTATTACAAGAGTTAAATTATTGTTATGTATAGTTAAGGCATTAACAATGTGGATATTTAAATAAATTATAATTTGTTTAGTCACTGTTTATTCTACTTTACATAACGGTATATATAACCTTACCGGTTTCCAGGTTTTCACCTCATCATCAGGGGAGGACAAACATGAGTTGTTTTTGTTCCCCTGATGATGAGGTGAAAACATTGGAACCGGTAGGGTTATACCGTTATATACAGTGAAATAAACAGTGCTGGACTAAACAAGTTTAATTATTTTTAAAGAAATTTTACTTCATTGATTAATATAGCTTTAATAAAAACAAAATGAATTAAAAACCAACATCTGTCAATAATAATTCATTATTTTACACCTCAGTGGATTAGCGACCTTAAGCGAAACTGCACCAAAATCGGCAAAAAAAAAACAACACGCATAAATAAATCGGCAAAAATCAAAACAGTAAAGCGATAAAATATATTGTCAATTTTTTTAAACTTAATTGATTTAATAAATCGGCAAAAAAACAAAAAAGATAGAAAAATATTTAGTTTAACTCTGTTAGAATTTTGGAGGATGGTAGCAGAATTGACTGAGGAATAAGTTTTTTTTTTATTTTTCCGCACAATTTATATAATTTACTACATTTTCACTGACCTGCTGACATGATGGAACTGTGCATTAGATGAAAAGTGATGCACATACGAGTATGAATGAACCAAAGTTTTTCTAAATATTTTTCTGTTTAGTGGTATTGGTGGTACTCACGCGCTGTTACAAATGCGATACAATAATCTCAATGCTTTAAAACCACATAGGTTCAATAGAAAACTGTTTTACCGGTCAATTTGGCAGTTGAAGTTTGACTTGTTGCGCGTAGATGACTTTTGTGATTTGTTCCACTTTGAAATCAATTTACTTTATTATTGGTGATCGAGGTAATCTTATTTTTTTTTCTTTTATTCTTTAGTACGTATGTGTAAAATAAGTGAAGTTAAATATATAATATCATTTATATCATTATATCATATAATTAACTTACAAATGCGCAGTGATTCATATATGAACCATACTCTTTTTTTTTTAAATATAAATATAATATATAAAAACAAAAAAAAAGTTTTATTGTATTTTTCATGTTCCAGTACATATTTAATGCATAAATATATTTTTATTTTTGAAATAAAAAAAATCACGCATTGTAGGATTAAATTAAAATAAAATCAAGTGTCTAAATAAGCTTTGTTTGCCGATTTAAAAATTCAATAATTGTTAAATAAACAGTAAGTGTTTTGATTTTTTAAATATTATATTATTTCTGCGAAAAAATACAACGAAAGGTTTTCAATCAATATATTCCCTCTGGACATGAGCTTAATTCGGTTTGACTGCGACACGGCCCTGTCCAGAGTTGACCAATCCTAGGGGCGACCGAGGGTTCGGATGACACAACAAAAAATAATCAGACCAACGGCAGACCCTCAAACGTTTCCCTGACGCAGCACCCACTTGTTAGTGTATCCTTCCCTTCTGTGTAACCATGTCCGTTTGCAGACAGAAGTGGAATCAAAAAGGAAAGAAGCGTTTTTTTTAATATATTGATGTAATGGAAATTAAAATTACATTAAAAATCTCCTCCTTTCTTTTAAAATATTGAAAACCACTGTCCACGAGCGTTTTTCACGATCATGCGTTAAAATTCGACCAAAAAATAAGAAATCACTTTCCAGATAACTCAAGACAATACGATATCCGTCAATAGTTATTGTAATATAAGCTTATTCTTCCATTCTCAGACTCTGAGAGCAAGCAAGAGACGTAGAATAGATGTTTAGGGACTTGTGTTTCGCATAGAAGGATGAGGTTGTTTGAATAAAAGTCGTCGAGATCGAAATAAGTGTAACGATGGTCGTTATCAATGTAGCGTGTGTCCGATTAGGACGTGCTGATGATTTTGATATCGACATCGTTATCTTCGTTTTAGTTGATTCTGCGTTACTTCTCGTACAGAGTCATCAATATAGCAGATTGCTTGTTTTGATAAGTCATGATGATCTTGATTTGTAGTCAATAAATATAGACTCAGGAATGCGGATATAAATCGATAAGTGGACAGCAGGTAAATAAATAACAAAGTCTTGACAGTTGCCTGAATGACAATACGAATATGTTTATTTCTCGGAGCGCAGGTATTTTATACAAATGAGTGAACCAGTTCGCGCTACATGCTCCGTCTCACTCTGGCACGTGAATTGGCGGTAGCTTATTTATTTGTATTTAGAGATGGCTAGACAAATCGCGGGTACTACAAAAATAGTAAACATTGTCGCCGTTCTTGACATGTAGCTATCTATGAATACTTCATCGGTCAATGACCCTGTATGTTTATTATTAACAATAATTAATTTAATTTATTTGTGTTTTAACAATTCACTCATTATTTTGACAATTATTTATTTACTAGGTAGGTATCCTACATAAGTAAAGAGAAAGTTTATTGTAAGCGTCTGTATTTATAATGTATAGAACGGCGCAGAACATGTCGCTGACTCGCTTCCGCGGCACACATGTTTATTGTTGCACGTTCTATATACATTTCATACTACGGTCTGCAGGAGAGGCAAGAGATATATCGGTGTCTCGCTCTCGCTCTTTGCTACTAGTGATTTCAATGACCGCGCGGGCGACCTTCGCCCGGCGCCGTCTCGCACTGGCCACAGGCGAGTTCAATGACCGCGCGGACAAGGGTCGCCTTGGTGGGTTCAGTGACCGCACGCACGGTCGCTACATATGTATTTGAAATGTGCTACTGGAGAAGGATATTTCTTGAAGGAATTCCGTGAACAGCAAGGAAAACTTTTGACTCTATTCTCCAAGAACTTGAGGATATGATAATAGACAGCAGTAACAAATTGCTATCAAACAATATGAATCACGGTCTAGAAGTAGTAACTGACTTTATCTACTTAGGCTCCTGTATTACCAACAATGGAAGATGCGATGCTGAGGAGAATAGAATAACTAGAATGGCAAAAAATGCAATGTCAAAGCTGGAAAAGTTATAAAAGAACAGAACTGTCGTCATCACGACGAAAATGCGCCTAATTAAGTATCTCGTCTTCGCAATGTTTATTACGAATTCTATGGACAGGAAGGCGAAGTGATGTCTCCATTTTTGAAGAACTGAGAATCAACAAATTGCAGACAGTATGCCTTGGACGAGTCTAAGACATACTGCCCAGTTGCGTCTCCAGTAGTAGGATCCCAACACATTAGGATTCTTCCACTTGTGCGTCGTCTTTTAACGCTTCCAGTAACCACGAACCTCTCCAAACTGTCTCCATGGCCACGATAAATGTACCCAAAGAATTGGAAAACTCGTAGAAGGTATATTATCCACAATCTCTCGGTGACACTTAGCTCTTTAAGAATGAAAGCGTTAGTTCGCCTTACTTTCCATGGAATTCGTAACAACGTTCTCCAGCAGCATGTTTCAAATGCACCTATTCTACGTCTTTCGCTTACTCTCAGATTCTAAGTCTCCGCGCCATACGTGAATATTGCAAAGACGAGAGACTGGACTAGGCTCATTTTCGTCGTGATGATGATACTTGCATTCCCATGTCTTTTTAGCTTTAATATCGCATGTTTTACCATTGATGTTCTTCTTTTCATCTCAGCCTCGCCTCCATTGTTGGCAATTTTGGAACCTTAGTAAATGTCAGGAACCACTTCTAGACCACAATTTACATTATTTGGTGGCAGCTTGTTACTGCGGTCTGTTATCATAAACTTACTTTTTTAATTGATGTATATTGTTATATGTATAATACTCTCAAAAACAAAAATGTTTTAAAAAACGTTGCCTCCGAAAGAGCACATTAAACACAACATTAACGCCCCAACAGATCACCTAACAGCCACAAATCAAAAGATTTAGCGCTCTGTCCTTTCATGTATTATGATAGGCTGCCCATTCACAATATTCCTTTTTCCATTAGTTGTCGTACCCGTGTTTTTCTCCTACAATAAAACAACATAAATTTTAATTTGATCCCACGGTTTGGGATTTGATCGCCATTTTAAAATCACGGGGGAAAATGAGCTCTATCAAATGCAGTCCATAAATCGGGAGACTCTATTGTCCGGCACGGTTAGTGTTTGCAGGGAGAGGAATTAACGGGAAACAAACCGGACCGGACTACCGGACAAAACGAACTCTAGGACAAAACGGACGGACGGACGGAAAAATTCGTGACAATTCCTTTAACGACCGGCAGTATCGCCGTGCCCCGGGCGCCGGACATTTAGAAATATTACCAGATTAGCAATTTAACTGGAGCTACGGGAAAAACTGTTAATTACGTTTTAAACTTCGAGTGGTTATTTGTTTTCTAAATTAAACGTCATACATATCATCACGCCGTGTTCTTTGCGGGGTAAGAAGAGAGAACAGATCTCCAAAGTTTTCATAAACACACAACCTTCGTCTCTTCCACACTTATACATTTCATCATGCACAATATTCTACACTTCATACTTCTCTCTTTACCTTCTTTCAAAATCTGGTTCATTTAGTTCAGCCATGTTTTCCTCGGTCTACCTCTTCCACGCACACCTTGCACTACTGACTTGTGTATTCGCTTAGTCATTCTTTCATAATTTATTCTCTCCATATGTCTACTCCATCTTAAGGCTTCTTTTCGTCATTTGTCATTGACTGATTTCTTTCATCCATTGACACTCCACAAATTTCTATAGTGCACCCACTTATCCTTCTTCTGTCAAGTCCATGTTTCACTTCCATACATCAAAATGGACACCAACACACATTTTTTTTAAACAACAGATATGACCGTAGTCATAGGTATCCTTATACCCTCGAACACTAAGCGAAATAAGTGCCAGAGGAGTAGCACAGCGTGAGGTTCGAACTGATGACCTTCCGTACGGAAGTCTAGCACGTTATCGCGCGGCCATGCACCTCAACTCACTATTATGTATTGTCATTTTTGCTACTGTTAATATTACGTTGTTATTGTGTATAACATTCATTGCTCCGTTTACCTTGTTCCCTGTCACTGCCCTTCTTTCAATGTCCATTTCAACTCGCCTATTGCACGTTAACATACTGCCCAGATTTTCTGAGTTTCCCAAACATTCCACACACTTTTTACCACACTAATTTATATAACCATAACCTTTGATTTCGCTGCATTCACTTTCAAACCTTTTACCAGACATCTCTCATGTATCATATCCCTAAAAATAATTTGAATTATTTACATACATACCATCACGCTGATTCCTTGCTGGCAGAGGACAGAATGCCAGACTTTCCTGTGTCGATTCACGTCAAGAAAGCCTCTGAAACAAGAGATCGAAAGAAAGGACACGAAGCTCAAAGGAACTGGATTCATGAAACGACAACATGGCGTGAAACGACAACTGTTCACGTTCAGTCGAGGGAATAAAGCTGATAAAGCTGCTCGCGATATTTGAGAATTATACGGTGAAGATGCTATGAATGAAAGAACAGATGGTAGATGGCGGTATATTATATATTCATGTGACTATAATTCATCTTCTCAGCCAATTCTACGGTGGTTTGAAGGGGATCTTTATGAATAATATGGTTTAAGCGGTCCTCATCGAAGTCCACTGGTCGTCCGGAACGCTAAATGTCTTTCAGGTCGAAATTACCGTCATTGAAACGCAAAAAATCATCGACAAGCTGTCCTTTCATTCAAAACATCTTCATTGTATACTTAGCAAATATCGCGAGCAGCTTTGGCAGCTTTATTCCCTCGATTGAACGCGAACAGAAGGTGTCGAAAATGCTCACTTTCGTCTGCTTGACATTCCGTTTCGAAAGCTTGTAATCAAATAAAATAACATATGTAACGTAAAAGCAAATACAATATCTTGTAGAGCAGATAATTATGTTTCGAATGACGTATAACCTTTACCATTTTGTTTTACTTTTGGTGCTCATTTTTAAATTGAAAAAAAAACGGACGCAACTTATGTTAACACACAATACATTATAAAACATGTTTAAAACAATCAACAAATTTAAGACTTATTTGATAAAAGTAATAGTAAAAATGTATACAAGAACATTATGAAAAAATACAGCATGTTGAATAATATAAGAAATTTAATTATTTCAAGTATCACGCTTAATATTTAAGAGATCTTTCCATAAGGAGCTAAGCGACACACGAAACACGTCTATATGAGAACACACACGGTCAAAAAGTGTGATTGCTCTACCTACCGGCAATAATGTCGCCAGTATCTCACAACATCAAAAATTCTTGATAGAATAGAAAATATATCGCTTACAAGCAAAAAATGTCAACTTGGTAACGCATTTTTCATACTAAGGTAGAAAAAAAAAAGAAGAAAATTGAAGGTATCGAACTTCAAGTCGCATTATTTTTCCCGTCACCCTTCCAAACACGGTCAATTGCACGGGGCGACGTGGACTGATGATGCGAGTCGATGGTCAAATATCTGGAAAATCAAATTATGCACGCGGCGCTGGGAATGTAGAATGGAGTTTTCAAGAATAGGAATTGCAAACACAAGGAGAGAAAATCTTTCTATATTAGTTCCACTTTTTAAATCTTTTTTTTTCGTGTTCACCTTGTCCGGCGGGGAAATGAAAAGTGTACAAAAATATCGGAAAAATCCGATATTTCATAAAAGTCTGGACGTCGATGAAAATAATTGACAAAAATACACATTTTCATTGCGGATATATTAATTAAGTCAACCCGTTTACAGTTGGATTTTTTTAATAAGTAATTCACCCTAACTAAGATAATTTGTGCCAACAAATTAAAGACATCATGCAATTATGGATGTTAACATAAATTGTGTCCGTTTTTTTTTTTCAATTTAAAAATGAGCACCAAAAGTAAAACAAAATGGTAAATGTTATACGTCATTCGAAAGAAAATTTTTGCAAACATGTGCAAGGGTGTGGGCTGAAAAACATCTGATGTCCCCGTGGCTGGGCTCGCCCTATATTGGTGGGGTGTATCTTGGCCGGAGGGATGTTATTAGATGAGCCCAGACCTTTTGATAGCTTCTGTCTTTAATGTATTATCTGCCATTTATGTGTTTTTGAAGTATATTTAAATATAATATGTATTTAGTGTTAACATAAGTTGTGTCCGTTTTTTTTCAATTTAAAAATGAACACCAAAAGTAAAACAAAATGGTAAATGTTATACATCATTTGAAAGAAAATGTTTGCAAACATGTGCAAGGATGTGGGCTGAAAAACATCTGGTGTCCCCGTGGCTGGGCTCACCCTATATTGGTGGGGTGTATCTTGGCCGGAGGGATGTTATTAGATGAGCCCAGAAATTTTGAAAGCTTCTGTCTTTAATTTATTATCTGCCATTTATGTGTTTTTGAAGTATTTTTAAATATAATACGTATTTAGTGTTAACATAAGTTGTGTCCGTTTTTTTTTTTTTTTTAATTTAAAAATGAGCACCAAAAGTAAAACAAAGTGGTAAAGGTTATTCGAAAGAAAATTTTCTGCTCTACAAGATATTTTGTTTGCTTTTACGTTACATATTTTATTTTATTTGATTACAAGCCTTCAAAATGGAATGTAAAGTAGACGAAAGTGAGCATTTTCGACACCTCCTTCTGTTCGCGTTCGGATCTTCATGAATAATATGGTTTAAGCGGTCTTCATCGAAGTCCACTAGTCGTCCAGAACGCTCCATGTCTTTCAGGTCGAAATTACCGTATTTGAAACGCAAAAATCATCGACGAGCTGTCCTTTCATTCATAGCATCTTCACCGTACACTTCGCAAATATCGCGAGCAGCTTTGGCAGCTTTATTCCCTCGATTGAACGCGAACAGAAGGAGGTGTCGAAAATGCTCACTTTCGTCTACTTGACATTCTATTTTGAAGGCTTGTAATCAAATAAAATAATATATGTAACGTAAAAGCAAACACAATATCTTCTAGAGCAGAAAATTTTCTTTCGGATGACGTATAACATTTACCATTTTGTTTTACTTTTGGTGCTCGTTTTTAAATTGGTAAAAAATGGATACCGCTTATGTTAACACCTAATATAGAAGTCAACATAACATAGTAAAACCAATTTTATAAATTACGATTCTACATAATTCAATGTTTCAACTGATTAAGCTTCAAAAATTTAACTGTACAGCACCGTTACAAATATTGTAAAATAGGTGGATGGCTGCTGCTCAAAACTCGTAGATTCCGGTTTACTTCTTGCTTTCCCGGTGAAAAGTAGCAGGGTGAAGAGATTCCTCTTTAGCAGGTAGAAGTTGGCCGAAAATAAAACACAGTAGACGTTCCAGAAACTGAGAATATGTTTTGCCCATTTTTCGTTCCTCTCCTCGTAAGTCCCTTTATTCGCCCGTGTATAGCGTCATGGCTTACTAGATACATGCTAGATACCGTGTATACCACGCGCTCTCTGCATGCATGGGCTGTTCGATTATTTATAGTGATTATTGCGAAGGCCACGCATAAGGAACATTTCATTACAATAGGTACAGATATCAACTCTACAATATTTACACGGTAATTACACAAATAAAATCATATATTTTAGGTAACGAATACATCCAATACATTAACAATTGATCTATAAGTGGAAAAGTTCCTCGAAGAAAGAAGAAACGCTTCGATATGGTTTTTAGTAAATCTAATATCTTCGTCAAGGACAACCAAAAATACATGGTCTATAATTTCTTCATCCAGACCACACTCGCAGCTGAGATTATCCAAAGTGTCCATTATGTAAAGGCGACTTGCAACCACCAGTTGAATAATTAGTTAAAGTGTGTATTTTACAGCTTCATACTAATTCAGAGGTAGCCAACCTTTTTAGGTCACGTGCCAAAACTAGTATTAGGTAAAAGTTCGAGTCATTTTTTTTATAAATAGGCGTATCAAAAATTTTTATAAATAGGCGTATCAAAATTTTTTATAATTTTTTTATAAATAGGCGTATCAAAAATGTTTATAAATAGGCGTATCAAAAATTTTTATAAATAGGCGTATCAAAAATTTTTATAAACAGGCGTATCAAAAATTTTATGTATGGAAACGAGATAACGTGCTCCAATTTGTTCTGATTTATGTAACGCTGTTTTAATCTATTTTCATGACCCTATCAATATCATCCCAAGAACACTATCAATAATTTTAAGTACTTGTATAACCTGTCACATGTTCATTTGTATATAAAGACACTGTTGTGTCGTTAATTAAATAAATAAATATTGTTTTAGCATATAGGCTATATAACGCACTGACAGATGATAGGAAGTCATCCACTATTGTAAACCTAAAATACACGCTGCAGGAATGGCTTCTCTCTCACGACATCGCTCAATCTGCGAGAATTTTGTTGATCTTTGAGAAATAAATAAATTGTGGTGATTTTAATTTGTTTACTGTACATGAGTTGCTGCGTTGTAACGCAGAATTCTTTGTATTTGTACACCACATACCGATTTGAGTATGGTATCTTGCTATTGATTTTTTTTAAGCCTGTTTTTTTTAAAACTATAATCGTGTAAATCTCATCATATCTTGATATCGTTTTTTTAATGTCCTTTTCAGTGATGAAAGTATTTGATTGACACATGTGATTGTTTAAAAAACAGAAATTCAGCTAGCAGGTCTACAGTATCTAAGCAAAGTAATTTAAGCATGATAGGGGAAGGGGAATATATTTTTTCCACGTTTATTGAAATTTGTTTCTTTAACCTTTCTCTTCCTGTGCTAAAAAATCCGCATGGTTCCGGTGTTGTGTATTCAATACACATCAATACATATGTAAAAATGAGCGATTTAAAATCGAAAAAATAAGAATATTCATTGCCAATCGCTTAAATTACTAAAATTTGAAGTCAAAAGTGATAATAATTGAAATTTAATTGCTGAAAACATGAAAAAAATATCGGCCGACGTTCACAAAACGGGCGAAGGGCTATTTCTTGCGTTCCCATATACCGAAATGTAGTGAATGAGACGTAAATAGCGTCGCTTCCTCACCCATAGCGGTTTTTTTAAGAATGAATATACCTACGTCACTAACTAGCACACGTTTGATTGTATTGGTGAATTTATTCCCGATTTTCACAAAATATCTCTGATGTGGCCGATAAGTGCTAATTATATTATTATTAATATAATTTTTTCATTCAATGCGTAAATGTATTACGGAGGAATACCTAAAATCTGAACCCAGTATTTGTTATATTTATAGAGATATTAAAGTTTTTAGAAGCAATGGTTACTAGTTACACATCACAGGGAAGGAAGGGTTAAACTCTTGTTATATTATATATTTTCTTTTCACATAAAAAAATCGATTAAATTTGAAGTCAAACGTGATAATAATTGAAATATTATTGCTGAAAACATGAAAAATACATCGGCCGACGTTCACAAAATGGGTGAAGAGACCACCGCAAATGAATGCCCGAGAGCTACTGAAGTGAGAGAAGCGAGTGAACTGAGAATCTATTTCTTGCGTTCCCATATACCGAAATGTAGGGAGTGAGACGTTAATAGCGTCGCTTCCTCACCCAAAGCGGTTTTTTAGAATGAATATACCTACGTTACACACTGGCACATGTTTGATTGTATTGGTGAATTTATTCCCGATTTTCACAAAATATCTCTGATGTGGCCGATAAGTGCTAATTATTATTAATATAAATTTTGTATTCAATGCATAAATATATTACGGAGGAATACCTAAAATCTGAACCTAGTATTTATTATATTTATAGAGATATTAAAGTTTTTAGAAGCAATGTATACTAGTTACACATCACAGGGAAGGATGTGTTAAACTCTTGTTATGTTATATATTTTCTTTTCACATAAAAAAATCGATTTAAAAAAAATATTTGTAAAGTAACATGTTATAATACGATGAAATTATAAAGTTTTCCCCCAACAGTGGAAATAATAATTGCTAGTAAAAACATTACATCCGATCCACATTACGAAATTGTAGCTACAGCGCGCCGAATCATCAACGTAATTTAACCAAAGTTTGCTCCAACTCGTATAGACTTTTGGAGTTAAATAATGATAAAAATAAATTAATTCAAAACGTGTCCCGAAAGTTGGATGCGGGACTGTACATTGCTCAATAAGGCGTCTGTTTTAAGTGTAAACGAAATTAAGACGCAGGGACAGGAGCGGATTCACGAATTCAATAAATGTTTTTTATTTTTTATTTTTATACATTTTTAGGGAATCGGTCGTTAACACGTTCTCTGCCAACAAGTTTTGTCATAAAATAACTCTGAGGCCAAATTGCGGTAACATGCGGAAGGGCCGTGTCAAGCAATCCCAGTAACGTTTAACACAGAACTCGTGACTGACAGCACTGAATGGCAAGTTAAAGTAGGTACTCAGTGTCAGCCACTGGTGACAGACATAGCCCCACCCCATTGAAGTATTCCAGTGTCAGTCACCCGTGACTGACAAGGCGGTCAATGTGTTAAGGAAGAGATGATGATGGTTGCTGATAAATAAAATAACTTGTTAAATCGCAATGCGGAAAGAGAGAGTGTTTATTTTCATAGTAACGTAGGTATTTATATCTTTTTGGAATGTGCACGAGAGTGCGCTCGCGATATGCTTCTGTCTCGCTTCTGTGAATGCAGAAATGGTTTATTGTCGTATGTGGGTATTCATCTAAATACGGAACTAGAGAGATAGCCGTGGTGCGTTTTCTCTCTCTGGCGTGTGGTGCGGTCGCTTGGCCGGCGTCAATGGCCGGCATGTGACCTTCGGACTGTTTACTATAATTTATCGAGGAATCCGAAGGTCGTTTCATCGGTCATTGACCGTATGTATGCGACAATATCATGCGACGACCGCCACACATGTTTAAGACGACATCCATAGCAGAATAATAAAAATAAAAAGCATAATTTATATAGTGCAGTTTACAGAACAGGGCGTTCTAATTCGTAAATCCAATCCCCTGGTTTCAAGTATCCTTAGATTATTTTTGTACACTCGACAGAGTTTATGGAATTCGTAAGAGCTGCCACCAACACCAAATCCCAGAGCCATCAATTCTGTGTCTATTGTGTGTTTCAACACCAGAGCCGAACGAGGTATTATAGCGCTTTACGCACCCCTTCCCTTCCCTCCCCCCCCCCTCCCCTCCGTCCTCAATAATGTAATATTTATCTAAGCTTAATTTTTTTATTTCGAAAAATAGGTGTAATATTTCCGTTTTTAAACTTTGTAATAATAATCATACAAAAAAAAGGGATGTGCCCATAACCCCACAATATACACAAAAATGGAGATGCGCCCATAACCCCACAATATCCACATAAATAAACGAATCAATATGTAATTATAAAAAGATTTTAAATAAATTTTTACGGTATAACCCTACCGATTTCAAGGTTTTCAAGGTTCGGCTCATCATTAGGGTAGCACAAACAAGACAAGTTATATAAAGTGGAATAAATGAGTTTCAGGGTGGCAACATTATCAAGAAAGATTTTTTTTTAGTTCGAAACCAAACGTTCAAGAGAGAGAACAGTCATATTAGATAATTTATCTTATCCAAGACTTGATTTCAAATATAATTTGATTATTTTTAAGCTACTTAAACTATTTTCTCGTGATTTTGAATAAATTATAATTATTTTAATAATTTTTTAAAATTATTTTATACTGGTTTCCTTTATGACTGCCAAATTTGGCGTCCTTCACATATCGCGCCTGGGGCAAACGCCCCGATTATTTCATTCTTGTCTAAGCTCTTTTAGGAACTGTGTTCCTTAAGGGAGAGATGATGATGATGGTTTGTTGATAAATAAAACTCGTTTAGATCGCAATGCGGAAAGAGAGATTTAATTGGTAGACGTAGGTATTTATACCATTCTTGAATGTGTGCGGGAATGCGCGCGCGGTATGCCGCCGTCTCGTTTCTGCATTCGCAATACGATTAATGTCGTATGTAGGTATCATTCAGATTTGGGAACTGACGCGACAGATGTGCTGCCCTCTCGCTCTAGCATGGAATGCGCTCCACGCCTGACAGTGAGTTGAATGACCGGCGTGTGGACCTTGCACTTGTTTGTTTTGAATTGTCAAGGTATGCAAAGGTCGTATCGCCGGTCATTGACCGAGCGTACGAACGCCACACTCTAATTCACACCATACAAAATAAAACAAAAAAAAACTTTTTTTTTTAAATTGAGATCAGCCTTCCAATCAGTCCCTGCATCATCTCCCAGCCCTTAGAAGTCCATAAGGAGCGGATTCGGCGAACCAGACCCACGCCAGAGGAAAGCAATGCAATTAGTGAAGAATAAATTACCGCGGGGGAGAACGCTCTCAAACCTCGTGCCGCCCCATACCTGTGTATAGGGCCGGTCTCGATTATTTCAATACTTTTCTTTTTTTTTAATATATATATATTTGAAAAAATATTTCTTCTTTAAATGGTTGACGTTATCGTGATTTGACTGTTATTTTAATTTTAATTAGTGATATATTCTTCTTCTTCTTAAACTTTCTGTAGACTCTCAAGAGTCTGTTACTGCAGGATTGTCCTCCTGTGATGCTGAGCTCCAGCTATCTCTCCATCGTTTCGGGGGTCTCCCTGGTGGATGCCGTCCATCCGGCACCCCATGCAGAGCTATGTATGGAATTATTGTGGAATTCATTTTCTGTACATGTTGGTGCCAGTATCGTCGATGCTGTCGTCTCCATCTGACAGACCTCTCGGATTGTGGTGTTCCTTACACGATCTCGCAAAGTCTTCCCAGCAATAGCGCGCAGAGTTCTCATTTCCGTTGTCATTATATTGTGTTGGTTAATATACTCAAAGTGAACAGAATCAAAATCTGCTAAGTTGATAGTCCATAATAGTATTTTAGCACCAACTTTGATGCATCAGAGTGAAACGAACGTGGAAAAATAAATAAATTACTTGCTTGTGAAGAGAATAAAAGTCGCCAAGCGAACTCTGTTACCTGTTTTCTGTTAAGTGGTACCTTTTTTCGTTATCTATCAGGAATCGAACCTAAAACTTTGTAAACAGCAATAGTATCTTATTGTATGTATTTACACCCAATAGACAAGTTGTATATATAAAAGTGTCAATTTGTAGGCTATTTCAGCATTTTTATTACTCTTCTTCTTCTTATTTATTTAACACTTTTATTGCAATACAATCTGGCGAGTTTATTGCCAGGTGGCAATCTCTTCCAACCAATTAGACAAAAGTAAATGAAGCAAGTTACGTGGTCGCATAAATCATTCAAATGACTCTCCATCCCCACGAAATCTATAAACATATACGCGAGAACATGCTCACGAACCCCACACTTCTTCCTCTTGGTCTAGGTCGTATGAACTGTTTGTGACGGTGGGCTGTCCTGAGATGATGACGTCCAGCTGTACTTCCATCTTTTCGGCGGCCTTCCTGGTAATCTCCTGCTGCAAGGCTTTTTCAGTCTTAGCAATTTTCGCAAGTCTCGTATCCTCCATGCGGTCTTCATGATTCCTCCAGAAGCGCCTTCTGCTCCTTTTTTTATGACTATATATGATTATTTCACTTATATATTACTACATATATTACTACATTTAGTAGAATTATTATATTACTACATTTAGTAGAATTATCAACATATAATGCATTCGATTCTATTAGGTTTGATAGAAAAGCTACTGGGGTGTTTTTCTTTGCTGGCAATACAATGTGCACTACTTATTTCATCTAGGGTTAAGATATTTACAGCCCCGTATAATTATTGTCGACATCGTCGTCGAATTTGGGTTATGGGTCACGTATCCAAAGTGATTCTATCTCACGTCAGCGGCCCTGGTGCCATCGTCAAGATTCCAGCGTCCTCTCGATCGCCCCGCCTCGTCCCACAACACCCCGGCTCCCAGGCCAACAGCAATACACCGCCCACCATACAAGAAGACAGAGAAGAAGGCATAGCTTGGTGGAGAAGAAGAATATGTACATGATATTTGATGGTCATTTTTTTAGATTATTACCTTAGTTTAGATTGTTGTACTTAGTAACTGTCGGCGGACGTAGTTTTAACCGGTTAGTTTACTCGCTCTCTGTTGCACCAGCAAACTCACAGGTCACACTGGTGTACTGGATTCGATGGCACACCTGAAGAGAGACAATTGGAGCACACTTGCACGTTATTTTATTTTATTTTTATATTTTTGAAAGAATAGTTTTTACCGAAGTCATGTGTATCCTTATATCCCCGAATACTAGGCGGAAAAATTACTGTGTCATTCGAGATAAGTATCACAGTTTAGGGACTTGTGTTTCGCATAGAATTGTTTGATTGTTTGAATAAAAGTCGTCGAGATCGGAATAAGTAAAGAGAAAGTTTATTGTAAGCGTCTGTATTTATAATGTATAGAACGGCGCAGAACATGTCGCTGTCTCGCTCCACTGGACACATGTTTAATGTTGCACGTCCTATATACATTTCATACTACGGTCTGCAGGAGAGGCAAGAGATATATCGGTGTCTCGCTCTTCGCTACTAGTGAGTTCAATGACCGCGCGGGCGACCTTCACCCGGCGCCGTTTCACACTCACCACTTGCGAGTTCAATGACCGAGGGGGCAAGGGTCGCCTTGGTGGGTTCAGTGACCGCACGCACGGTCGCTACAACAGCATTGGGTTCGAACTGGCGACATTCCGCACGGAAGTCCAATGCATTACCGCACGGCCATGAGCTACACGGCAGGGTGATGATGATATTTTACAATTAAAGTTTTTATTTTGCTATATTTGGTACAATAATCCACTATTTTTTCTTGTGTTAATAATATTATTAATGGAAAATAGCATCATATCTATATCCAAACGAATAACCCGGTCCATTGTGTCAAAAACGAATTGGATTCTACAAGGATCTTTAGATCCACGTAATTCTACGTGTAATTAAGAACTTTCTACCTAATGAACTAATCCTTAAATCCACCTATCTACCCCCTCTCACTTTCAGGGTAACACTTTGCTTGATTTATCGAAGCAACGAATTATGTAATTAATTTAATTACTAATTGTTTTCACACAAAGAAAGGGGGAAAAAAATATTTCGGATACCTCATTAACGGGCTTTATATGGATAACCACCTGTAGGTCTTTTGTAAATCGAGAGACTAAGGGTATTTGTTTATTTAATAACACATTAATATATTATTCTTTGTAATTTATTTTTATCAAACACTGTTTATTCCACTTTTTTGTGACGGTATAACCCTACCGGTTTCAAGGCTTTCACTTCATCTTCAGGGGAGCGCAAACAAGACTAAATGCTTTTCGAACTAGTACCGATATACACGCTTCAACGGTTGGGGGCTGGGGGGTGAGGGAGGCACAGGACAATTTCGGCCAAGAGCGGAGTGATTTTCGGGAAATAACTGTTCAACAGATGTTCCGATCGGTGTACTGACTTAAAAATGTCTAGGGCCTCTAATCTGTCCAATTTATTTCCGTTACCACTGATATGTAAGAATTTGGCATCATCGATAGAAAAAGTATGATTCTCACGGTCACAATGATTAGCCATTTCAGAATAAATTAGAGGATTTGTTGAAGCGTGTATATCGGTACCAGTTCGAACAGCATTTAGTCTTGTTTGCGCTCCCCTGAAGATGAGGTGAAAGCTTTGAAACCGGTAGGGTTATACCGTCACAAAAAAGTGGAATAAACAGTGTTTGATAAAAATAAATTATAATGTATTTAAACCTCCACAACGTTAATGCCTCAACTATAAACAACATACAGAATATTATTTACTTTAAATAAGTTATCTTATATTGCTGATGCCCATAATTATGTAATATATGAAGAATATTTATCCATCCATCCTGTCGTGTACCTCATGACTGAGTATCGTGACTCCCATGATAGCCTCTGATGACTCCTGTCCATCCATCCCTGCACTCCGTGGTTTGAAAGGCAAGGGTAGTGTAGTTGCGTCTCTCACTTTGGTCAGTCTAATGTATTGGGATTCTTTATCTCTTCCTTCCTTCCACATCTATCCATAAATACAACATCTTCTTCCTCATACTCCGTATATAGAGTGAAATTATCTGTACTATTTTTTGTTTGTGGTACTAAGGGGGAATAGGGTTAAAAGCTGCGAAAAGGATAAATTGAATTGATTATTTATGATTTTTTAAATTTTATTATATTTTACTAATGGCAAGAAATTATACACAATTTGCGAAAAAAACAACAGTTCATTTAATTTGGACACACAATTTTAATGGATCTGGATTTGTTGCCTTTCATTTGTTGTGTCCCAAGTAAACTAGGTTTTTGCCTGTATCTCACTGAGGACATATGGCATGATAAAATTATCGATATTTCTTTCCGATTTTTTATTATATAAAACCCCGTTGCATATTCTTATCAACCTAACAAACAGTGACACTCAATAACATATGTTTATATCACATGAATCAAACTCCTCACACTTCATCACTCCAGACAGACCAAAACGTTCATCCCACAATATACCGCGGAAAATCATCACAATAAAAAAAAACACCATACTCAAGAGTTCATACAAACTCTTGCTACAAGCTCAAGTACTCAAACTCCTGTCGCAACAACAACTACGCTCCGATCGGCTGCCGAATTTTTCCCCCTTTTGTCTTCATTGAATTCGGCACCCCATTGTATGTCATGGGAGCTAAATAGGCATATTGCCTTTGGGCAAAAATATTTTAACTCTAGGGATGGTGAACATTTGATCAGTTGCCATGCGTGTCATGTGTCTCTGCTGAGTCTTCATCTTTCCCTTCTCTCGATGATAGTGCCAGAGAATGGACTTAATGTAAGTTGGCTATGTGTAAGACCCGATACTCCCTAAAAAGCTCCGCTGTGTGATACGGACATTTTTGTTTTGTTTGTTTGACTTATGTACGAGTATTTCAATGGTTTCAATGTTTTTTTTCTGTAATTTTTGTAATACTTCTGTGTTTATTGGGTTTGAAATGGAGTGATCATGTGATCATTATCTTCTCCCTGGCTCCATCCTAACTCACTGTCTGTGAAGACTGTTGGGGTCAGTTCTCCTCGTCCTCAGGTTGTATGCTCTTCTGTCCCGGACTACGTCCCCCAGGCCGTGCCTCTGCATCAGGTTATCTTTTTGCACCACCCATGAATTCTTTGGTCTTCCTCTGGTTGTTATTCGAGGAAGTTCCATGGAAATTGCCTGGTTCACAATGTGATCGGGTGCTCTGCGTCCAACGTGCCCATACCATCTCAATCGCCTCTCCTCCATCTTGCTGTCGTCTCCATCTGACAGACCTCTCGGATTGTGGTGTTCCTTACACGATCTCGCAAAGTCTTCCCAGCAATAGCGCGCAGAGTTCTCATTTCCGTTGTCATTATATTGTGTTGGTTAATATACTCAAAGTGAACAGAATCAAAATCTGCTAAGTTGATAGTCCATAATAGTATTTTAGCACCAACTTTGATGCATCAGAGTGAAACGAACGTGGAAAAATAAATAAATTACTTGCTTGTGAAGAGAATAAAAGTCGCCAAGCGAACTCTGTTACCTGTTTTCTGTTAAGTGGTACCTTTTTTCGTTATCTATCAGGAATCGAACCTAAAACCAATGAAAATAGTGAAGTTGTAGTTATCAACATCAAATGTGTATGGGGCTCCCCCTCTGGCCTCCCTGCGACCCCATCGCTTATTAGCACTGCGTGTCCCTTTGTAAACAGCAATAGTATCTTATTGTATGTATTTACACCCAATAGACAAGTTGTATATATAAAAGTGTCAATTTGTAGGCTATTTCAGCATTTTTATTACTCTTCTTCTTCTTATTTATTTAACACTTTTATTGCAATACAATCTGGCGAGTTTATTGCCAGTTGCATATTCTTATCAACCTAACAAACAGTGACACTCAATAACATATGTTTATATCACATGAATCAAACTCCTCACACTTCATCACTCCAGACAGACCAAAACGTTCATCCCACAATATACCGCGGAAAATCATCACAATAAAAAAAAACACCATACTCAAGAGTTCATACAAACTCTTGCTACAAGCTCAAGTACTCAAACTCCTGTCGCAACAACAACTACGCTCCGATCGGCTGCCGAATTTTTCCCCCTTTTGTCTTCATTGAATTCGGCACCCCATTGTATGTCATGGGAGCTAAATAGGCATATTGCCTTTGGGCAAAAATATTTTAACTCTAGGGATGGTGAACATTTGATCAGTTGCCATGCGTGTCATGTGTCTCTGCTGAGTCTTCATCTTTCCCTTCTCTCGATGATAGTGCCAGAGAATGGACTTAATGTAAGTTGGCTATGTGTAAGACCCGATACTCCCTAAAAAGCTCCGCTGTGTGATACGGACATTTTTGTTTTGTTTGTTTGACTTATGTACGAGTATTTCAATGGTTTCAATGTTTTTTTTCTGTAATTTTTGTAATACTTCTGTGTTTATTGGGTTTGAAATGGAGTGATCATGTGATCATTATCTTCTCCCTGGCTCCATCCTAACTCACTGTCTGTGAAGACTGTTGGGGTCAGTTCTCCTCGTCCTCAGGTTGTATGCTCTTCTGTCCCGGACTACGTCCCCCAGGCCGTGCCTCTGCATCAGGTTATCTTTTTGCACCACCCATGAATTCTTTGGTCTTCCTCTGGTTGTTATTCGAGGAAGTTCCATGGAAATTGCCTGGTTCACAAGGTGATCGAGTGCTCTGCGTCCAACGTGCCATCTGTGCCATCATCCATCTCAATCGCCTATCCTCCATCTTGCTGTTGATGTCTGTAACACCTAGGCTTCCACGAATGCGTGAGATTTTATTTTTGTCTCTTATGGACACACCAGTTGACCATCTTAGCATGCGCATTTCAGCAGTTTCTAGTTGCCTAGAGTAAGAGTTATACATCGTCCAGTATTCGGAGCCATAGAGGAGTGCGGGTCTGACAATCGTTTGGTATACTTTTCCTTTCAACTTGACTGGCATTTTCGGATCATGTGATCATTATGTGTTCACCTAATTCAGAAAATTGTTTTTTATTGCTCTAATGTGTTCTATAATTCGTGTACTGAAGTCACTGCATTCCAGTCATTCGATCTAATCTGATAAACTCCACTCATTTTAAAGATGCTATGAATAGTTAAGTTATGTTTATTATTGGGTTAAACCTGTATGTTTATAAGAATTGTGAGACAAAGTTTATTGATTGAAAAGAATTTGTTATAGCAATAAATCCACGAGATTTATTTTCATAAAAGTTTTAAAATAAAATATATTAATAATATTGACGCATATTTTATTACAACATATGAATTTAACACGATTGAAACGAAATTTCCGGATAAAAAATATGGTTTTAAAATTGCTCAACGAAAGGTATTCTTCGAACGGACACAAACAGCCATAAATTACTCAACAAGACAGTATTTATGCACTTGTTCACACCATCAAGCACAATGCTCGTAGATCATAACCAGGCAATCAAAATTTTTATTTTTAATCACAAATATATCATCGTGAACTCCAAGCACAGTTTCAGGCAGAACTGGCAATCTCTTACCATCTATCCTATCGTGTAGCTCATGACTGAGCATCGTGACTCCCGTGATAGCCTCTGAAGACTCCTCTCCATCCATCCCTGCACTCCACGGCTCGAAGGGTAGTCCTGTTAAGGGTAGTCCAGTTGCATCTCTCACTTGGTCAGTACAACGCATTGGGATTCTTCCTCTTGTGCGTCACCACCACACCACAAACCTCTCCAAACTGTCTCCTAGACCACGATCAATGTGCCAAAGAGTTGGAGGACTCGTCGAAGGCATATGTTGACAATCTGTCGGTAATTCTTAGTTCTTCGTTAGTTTGCCTTGCTATCCATGGAGTTCGTAATACACTTCTCTAGTACCACATTTCAAATGCATCTATTCTACGTATCTCGCTTACTCTCAGATTACAAGTCTCCGCGGCATACGTGAGTATTGCAGATACGAGGCGCATGTTTGTCGTGATGGAATTTCTTACAACTAACTGTAAAAATATTAAACTAGCCTCTAATGAAACCAGGCTGGGACCCTTTTAAAAAAACTAACCATTTATTGAGTTCGAATGCTTTCACTTTTTTACATTTTATGTCTCTTAACCTTTCCCTGCCTGTGCTAAAAAAATTCGCGCGTTCCGATGCTGTGTATTCAATGCACATTAATACACATGTAAAAATGAGCGATTTAAAATCGAAAAAATAAGAATTTTCATAGCCAATCGCTTAAATTGATTAAATTTGAAGTCAAGAGTGATAATAATTGAAATTTAATTGCTGAAAACATGAAAGAAAAAAAACATCGGCCGACATTCACAAAACGGGCGATGCGACCACCTCAAATGGCTGCCCGAAAACTACTGAAGCGAATGAACTGAGATTATATTTCTTGCGTTCCCATTTACCGAAGTAGACTGAGAGTGAGACGTGAATAGCGTCGCTTCCTCGCCCATAGCGGTTTTTTTTAGAATGAATATACCTACGTCACACACTGGCACACGTTTGATTGTATTGGTGAATTTATTCCCGTTTTTTTTTCACAAAATACGAGTATATCTGATGTGCCCTATAAGTGCTAATTAATATTAATATTATTTTTTTCATTCAATGCGTAATTTTATTACGGAGGAATACCTAAAATCTGAACCTAGTATTTATTATATTTAAAGAGATATTAAAGTTTTTAGAAGCAATGTGTACGAGTTACACATCACAGGGAAGGAAGGGTAAATACAAATAAAACCCGTGTTTTAGATTAATAAGGGTAACAACCATTTTTGTTGGAACGGAAATAAAATAATGCGTTATTCATAAAGATATATATTTTATTTTTGGAACCAAGTCCAAATAAATAAAAATGGTAGTTGAAATCCTTATTTCCATTAGAGAGAGATTGAACGACATAATTGTATAATATCTGTGATTGGCGGGAAACGAAATACGAGACACTGTTTTTTATTTTGTTAACATTACCTTTAATTCATAATACGAGTATACTTCGTGTGAGTCAAAATAATAACGGAAATAGTTGTTAAATTTTCTAAAGCACTACTGAAACTCATTCTTCGGAATCGCCTCCGAAATAGCGTTCGAAGCCTTCTTGATATCTGAAATCGTGCCGAAACGCTTTTCTTTCATCGCTTATTTTAATTTTGTGAATAGCCAATAATTACGTGGAGCCAAATCAGGTGAATACAAGGGGTGATCGATATTTTTTTTGGCTACGAAATCGTGTACACTCTTGCTTTTATGCACCGGTGCATTTTCGTGAAACAAATACCATGCCTCTGGTTCCCGGTATTCAGGTCGAACTCGAAGAATTTTGACCCACAAACGATCCAAAACACCCAAGTACACATCGGCTTTTATTATTTGACCTTCCGTCGTGATTTTTTTGTGGGGAATTCCTTTGGAGTAAAGAAAACGGTAATCAGAGTCTTGTCTTGTCAGAGTCACGTCTCTTCTAGATGCGCACTTTTTTCGGTTTCGGAGATTGTGGATGTAAGAGGCTTATATTAAAAACATCATGTTTCATCACCTGTTACAATGCTTGGCATGAAGTCTGGATCCATATCAGTCACTCTTTTCATGTCTATGCAGTGCTTCACTTCGTAAACGTTTTGATCGTCAGTCAGTGTGTGACGTTTCGTTTGCCCAAATGTTCTGTTAAAATGAGATAGATAGTAGATGTAAGAATTCCAGTGCGCCCTTCGAGGAACCTAGTAGACCCACAATGATAATTTTGAATAATTTCAGTCTCTTTAATGAACATTTTCTTCAATTCGAACTGTCAATGAGGGTCCAGGCCGTTGATCATCTTCAATACTCTCTCTACCATCACAAAATCTTTCATACCACTTAAAAACGTTCTAACGACTCATTGCTTTACTACCATAAACAGTTTAAGCCATTTAAAAAGTTTCTGTGGCACTTTTAACCAATTTCAAACAAAATTTAATATTGGCACGTTGCTCCGTCGTTATTTTTCCGACCGAGAGTCGGAAGGTACTGTCAATGGTTACGTAATTACGAATGAATCAGTGATGCCAGCGTTTTGAAACTTTTACGGAAGGTAATCGAAATGTGTCGCTGGTTAACTCAGTTATTGATCCATAGATGGCGCTGGTGGTTACGCGAAAATAAAACATCAGTCACCTTTCCCATTGAACAGACCGTGTAGTTTGACGAAATTTAATAAGTTTGTTGGAATAACTAATAATCACAATATGAAAACTAAGTATGTTGGAATAACTGATGATCACAATATGAAAACTAAGTATGCTGGAATAACTGATGATCACAATATGAAAACAAAGTATGTTGGAATAACTGATGACCACAATATGAAAACTAAGTATGTTGGAATAACTGATGACCACAATATGAAAACTAAGTATGTTGGATTAACTGATGATCACAATATGAAAACTAAGTATGTTGGATTAACTGATGATCACAATATGAAAACTAAGCATGTTGAAATAACATGATCACAATGTGAAAACTTAGTATGTTGGAATAACTGATGATCACAATATGAAAACAAAGTATGTTGGAATAACTGATGATCAGAATATGAAAACTAAGTATTGTATGTTGGAATAACTGATGATCACAATATGAAAACTAGGTATGGTGGAATAACTGATGATCACAATATGAAAACTAAGTATGTTTGAAATAACTGATGATCACAATATGAAAACTAAGTATGTTGGAATAACTGATGATCTCAATATAAAAACAATGGTATTCCTTGGATTGCTTGTGTTGTTTGATTATTCCGTATAAGTTTTGTTGGCATTTTGGTGGAAATTTTAAGTATGCAGAGTTATTTTTTTGTTTAAGTCAGGCCTGACCAAACAAGAACTCTCTAATCAGATTCAACCTACGAGGTTGATTTTTGTAGCCCGCGTGGGCGAAATAAAATATGTGATTTTTTTATAAAAATTTAAACACAAAAAAAATAATGTATTGAGAGAAATACTAATGAAAATTATTTTGCTATTTAGGCTAATTTATATATGCGAATAAACTTTCTAAATAATGAATATCCATAAAAACCCAACATGATTTAAGATTAACCGATTTATAATCATTTGTATGGGATATTAACCGTTTTACTGCTGGACATTTTTTTCAATTCTATGCCAATAATGCAGAGGAGAAATGTACTATGTACAAAAATATATTTATTTATTCAACACTTTTATTGCAAATACAATCTGGCGGGCTTGTTGCCAGGCGGCACTCTCTTCCAATCAACCAGAAAAATGTAAATGTAGCAAGTTACATTGTCGCATAAATCATTCAAATGACTATCCATCCCCACGAAATCCATAAACATATAAGTGAGCAAATGCCCACAAATCCCACAAAGACGGACAATCACCCGAATATTAATTTTCATATAAAGTGAGATATCATCAATCAAAAGAAAATGAAGGGATGGTGTAGAGGAAAGGAAAAAGGAAATCAGTAATGAAACACGTTATTTTACGTTTTTTCAGTAGCTTTTTAAAACGTGCCAAGGACGGAGCGAGTCTTATATTGGTTTGTAACTTCACATAGTGTCTCTAATGTATAATATCCTTAACTGTCCCGCCACCTCCTCTTATCTCGCCGAAAATTTTCAGCGTCTTTCCAATCATGAATTAGCGCTACACTCAAACAGAGATTGTCTATTGACCTTTCCAGTTCACCGCTCCTCTTTGTTTACGTCGTCCTTTACTGTCCATGCAGTGAGACTCTGGAATCAGTTACAAACCAATATAACACTCACTCCGTCCTTGGCATGCTTTAAGAAGTGACTGAAAAAACTCTCAATTTCTTTAAATTCTAGTCAGTAAAATAACGTGTTTCATTCCTGATTTTTCTTTTTCTTTTCTCTCCACCATCCCTTCCTTTCCTTTTGATTGATGATATCTCACTTTATATGAAAAATAATTTTCGGTTAATTGTCCGTCTTTGTGGGGTTCGTGGGCATATACTCAGGTATGTGTTTATGGATTTCGTGGGGATGGATAGTCATTTGAATGATTTATGCGACCACGTAACTTGTATCATTAACTTTTGTCTGGTTGGCTGGAAGAGATTGTCGCCTGTCAATAAGCCCGCCAAATTGTATTTGCAATAAATGATACGAGTTTGACATAAGCACTGCTTTCGTAACAAACCAAAAGCATTTCGCCTAAAGAGAGCCTTAGGAGGGGATGTGGAAGCACATGTAGTGGGAATTAATGTAACTAGTAAAATAACAACTTTATTTTTTGTTAAATGTTCTAATTTGAAGCTTTACTAAGTTAAAGTCGAATTGTACGATAAATTATTATCGATTTTTCACGGCATCAATTCACGGCAAACATTTATTTTGAGAACAATTGAGCGTGCAAAGTTTTCGCTGAAGTCAGGTAGGAAGATGGCGTCAGTACAGATTATTTCCATACCAAGTGTTGTGAGGTATACCGCACTAAATAACGTTCGTAGGAGTATACGATAGTCCCTCGTCATCTGCGAAATTTGAGCCCTACCAACGTACCGTGGATGCATAAACTATAACTTTTTCTAACAGCATTATATTATTGCATGCTTTTATGCATAAACTATAGCTCTTTGTAACAGCATTATATTATTGCATGATTTTATGCATAAACTATAGCTCTTTCTAACAGCATTATATTATTGCAGGCTTTTATGCATAAACTATAGCTCTTTGTAACAGCATTATATTATTGCATGATTTTATGCATAAACTATAGCTCTTTCTAACAGCATTATATTATTGCAGGCTTTTATGCATAAACTATAGCTCTTTCTAACAGCATTATATTATTGCATGATTTTATGCATAAACTATAGCTCTTTCTAACAGCATTATATTATTGCATGATTTTATGCATAAACTTTAGCTCTTTCTAACAGCATTATATTATTGCATGATTTTATGCATAAACTATAGCTCTTTTTAACAACATTATATTATTGCATGCTTTTATGCATAAACTAAAGCTCTTTCTAACAGCATTATATTATTGCATGCTTTTATACACAAGATTACGACGAAAATGCGTCTAATTAAGTCTCGTGTCACCGTAATATTTAAACACTTTGCTATCATATCTTCTTCTTCTCAGTGTCATGTCAGGTCCCCCCAACGTTGAATATCATCTGAGAGTAAGTATCTTTGTCCCCGGCAGCCCAAAAAAGATCCCCAACGCTCCTTATACCAGTCCAATCACGTATATTGCGGAACCAGGAGATTAGCCTCCTGCCAACACCTATTCGGCCCTCTATTTTGCCTTGGATGATCAGGTGCAGTAATTTGTACTTTACTCCTCTAAGTACGTGACCAAAAAAAAAAGCGGCTAGACGTATGCGAAACAGTCCGCGCGCTGCGAACATGCGTCAACATGGCCAGGCGGCTCAGCAGGGTCCATATGTCTGTGGAATTTGCGGGAGGGAGTGCGTCCAGGATCGGGCTGTTCTCTCACAGAAGATTACACAATCGACGTGGGAGAATGGTTCAGGACTGACGTTGGAGTGGCGAGGAAATCCTCGACTGCAAGGCCCGGCAATGATGATGACATGACGCAAATAGGACACCTTTCAGATTTTAATATTAGTCAGCAGCTCTTTATCAACTTTGGCTCTTTGAAGAACCCTTGTGTTGCTATTATACTCGTATACTGGGTTTAAAATACATCCATTCTTAAAAAACGGAGAATCACTAGCAGATTGACGACAATATACCTACAATGAATCTTCAGTTTCTTTGAGCACATTGCTTTTGGCCAAGGAGACAGTTTGGTATGGCTTGTAGCCACTGAAAACGTGGAATAAAGATGCACAATAGGAAGAGTCTCAATATCTTGGACTGAACAAGTAAGAGACGCAACAAGACTATCCTTAACCACTGTTCTGCGAACCGCAGAATGCAGAAGTGGATGAAGAGAAGTCGTCAAGGGCTATCATGAGAGTTATAATGCGTAGTCATGAGCTACGCTATAGGATGGATAGTAATATTTAAAAGATTTATTTCATCAAAGCAAAGATCTTGCGGAAAGATTTAACTCTGATATAAGATTAAGTCAATTTGGATTTTAATCAATAAGGATTTTTGGAAAGAATCACAAAATGATCGATTTTACTAGAGACACGTTTACTTAGACAAATACTCATAGATGAAAGTCATGAGAAGTAAACGTGTCTCATAGGTCTATTTAGACCTGTGAGACACGTTTACTTCTCATGACAAGTGTGGTTTTAATATAGGAAAAATACTGATAGGTCTGCGATGAGACACGCTTACTTCTCATGACAAGTGTGATTTTAATAGAGGAAAATACTGATAGGTCTGCGATGAGACACGTTTACTTCTCATGACAAGTGTGGTTTTTCTTTTCCTTTCCTCTCCACCATCTCTTCCTTTCCTTTTGATTGATGATATCTCACTTTATATGAAAAACAATGTTTGGGTGATTGTCCGTCTTTGTGGGTATACTATATACTCATGTATGTGTTTATGGATTTCGTGGGGATGAACAGTCATTTGAATGATTTATGCGACCATGTAAATTGCTTCATTTACTTTTTTCTGGTTGGTTGGAAGAGATTGCCGCCTGGCAATAAATCGGACAGATTGTATTAGCAAAAAGTGTTTAATAAATTAATTTAAAAAAAATAGGAATACGGAAAAAGATGTTTCAGTAATGCGGACTGTCGAAATAGTGGATTAAAAATCCGCGTAAAACGAGGGCTTTTGATACAGAATTGTTGGAAAAGGGGAAACCTAAGATAGTAGGTAGAGTGGGTGGAAAAAAGACACGTTGGTAGAGGGAAAATAAGATGCGTGGAGGTGGAAAGTAACACGTGTGGAAGGGGCACAAGGCACATTGTGGGTGGGGAAATGAAAATAGGTGTTATAGTTCGAATCGGCCCATTCCAGTAATAGTTTTTATCGAATAGGGATGTTTTTTTTGGGCGGGAACTGGGAGAGATTCACCGTATGAATATTGAATAAATCTGGTGTTGACAGGAATAAACTTCTTTGAAAATATATTTTCTCGTTTCTAAACATTAAATTTCATCTCGTGTCTTTAGTGATGGTTTGAAATACTCTTTTGTATTTCTTTTTATATTCTATAAAGTTTCTCTCTTCTTTGGGGCTGATGATTATCATGGTTTTTTTTTACCCTTGAGGCAACAGATTCGAAGATTTTTTTGTATAATAATAAACGTGTGGTACACGAAAGGGCGTGAGTGGAAAAATATCTGACATCCTCGCAGCCGAGCTCGCCCTCTGTTGATCGAGATTCTCTGGGGGATATTACGAGATTATTTATTAAAGAACACAAATATAAATAAACAAATATAGATTTAATTATAATAACATGGTATGTTTCCGGGTGTTTACTTGCCATTTTACTATATACGTAATACCAGAGTTGTATTACATATAAAGTAAAATGACAACTTTATTGTCATACGGCAATCTCTTCCAACTAACTAGGTAAGAATTACGGAAATTCTAATCAATAGTTAGGTGAAAAGTCACAACGTTATTTTCCAAAAGTGAAAACGATTGTTCATTCCAAAAGTGAAAACAAGTACTTGAACATCCAAAGCAAGGTGAGGATATACAAGACCTGTGTCCGCCCCATAATGACATACAGCATAGAGTCCAGAGCCGACACTGTCAGAACCAAAAATCTCCTTCAAACCAGTTATTTTTCAAAAGTGAAAACGATTGTTCATTCCAAAAGTGAAAACAAGTATATGAACATCCAAAGCAAGGTGAGGATATACAAGACCTGTTTCCGCCCCATAATGACATACAGCATAGAGTCCAGAGCCAACACTGTCAGAACCAAAAATCTCCTTCGAACCAGCGAAATGAAGGTACTCAGGAGTATCGCTGGCAAAACCCTTCGTGATAGAGTACGAAACACAGAAATCCGAAGGATGTGCGAAGTTGAAGATATTGTCAGATGAGGACGACAGAAAAGAAGGTTCTGGAACGAACATGTATCCAGAATGGCGGAACCATGAGCCGTAAGAATGGCCAGGGACAGTATCTCCCAAGCAAGCAGACCTCCAGGATGACCTCCCAAAAGATGGAAAGGCAGCTGGCAGTCGACGTCACAAGAGGGAAACGATGATGCAGGACCATAAACAGGCCAACATGCCTAAAAGAAGAAGAACATGGTATGTAAATACATTTAAGAGAGAAACTATCAAAACGTTTGAGCGCATATCATAACAACTCTCAGGTCGAGATACACTCCCACCAATAGAGGGCGAATCCGTTCATCAGATGTTTTCCAGCCAACACCCTTGTAAAGGGTCTTTCAAATTGAGCGGTTTTTTTAATTCTTGGATAAAGAAACATTTAAATTGGATCGTTTTATTTCTTTAACAGAAGCAGAAACCATATCGACACAATTTCGAATAGATTTTTTTCCAAGCTTGTATTATATAACTGTTAAATTCTCATCTTTATCGATATCATCTAATATTGTTTCAAATGTTGGACGAATATAATACGCTTTAAATGTTGAAATTATTCCTTGGCCCAAGGGCTATATTATAGACGTAGTGTTTGGTGGTAAAAATAATATTTCAACATTTGGATGTTTTAAATCGAGCGGATGTCCTGCATTGTCCAGTATTAATAATATTTTTAAATCAAGATTCCTTTTCTTCATATAAGTTTCTGCATCATGTATAAAACATTTGTGAAACCAATCTTTAAAAATAATAACTGTGGTCCAAGCCTTTTTATTTGCTCTCCAATAAACAGACAAATTCCTTTTGTCATATCCTTTCAGTGCTCGGGGATTTAAAGACCGATTAATAAGTAAAGGTTTCATTATGAAATCTCCGGAAGAATTAGAACATACTCGTAAGAGTAAAGATATTCTTTCTTTCGCCATCCTGAATCCCTTCACATGTTTTTCGCTTTTTGATATGTAGGTTCGATGGGGCATCTTTTTCCAGTACAATCCCAGTATGACTAATCATGGCGCCTCAGATTGCGCTATGACTTATCCTGGCGCGATCTATGGGTGTACCAAATCAAACATGTTAATTAATTATTTATTTTTTGAAACCGTGTTATATAAAGCGTGTTGTACAAAAATATGCCACAATTCGTCAACCGTGTTATATCAAAACCGTGCTGTATAAACCCGTATTGTACGAGGCCTAAGTGTATATATATTTCACAATCACACACACATAAGTTATGACATTGAACCTTTTTAATACATATTTGATCATACACACATTCTGAGGCAAAGAAAAAAACACATTCAAGGGAGAAGCCACTAAAACGTCTGGGCTCATCCCATAACAACTTTCCAGCCGAGATATACACCCACCATTAGGAGGGCGAGCATGGCCGCAAAGAAAACTAGATATTTTTCACGGCACATGACAAGAAAATTAATTTTACACATGACAAGAAAATACATCATTTGTGAAAAAACAACAGGTAATTTAACTTAGACGCACAATTTTAATGGATCTGGGTTTGTTGCCTTTCATTAGTCGTGTCTCCAGTAAACTAGGATTTTGCCTGTATCTCACTGAGGACGTATAGCATGAAAAAATAAATCGATACTTCTTTCCCATGTTTGATTATACAAAATACAAGGTACAAATTAACTGAACTTAAAAATCAACTAAAGGTACAGTACCCGGCGGTAAGTAATACACATCGTTTGTAGAGCGTCATATATGTCATTCATACACGTGTTCCGTCGCGATTTATCAGTCGTTACCGGACCGGACTGTTAACGCATCGTGCGACAGAGACGGCGATCTACAAACGATGTGTATTACTTAACGCCGGGTTCTATACCTACCTCTTATATCAGGCATGGTCAACCCGCGACCGGCTAGAATGTTTTGTAGAATGTTTTTTTATTTGGAAAAACCATAAAATAAATACAGTTGTTTAAATAATGAATCAGCCAAAACAATTAGAGCGACTTTTAACGAAAATCAGAATGGAATATTTTATTTTAAACTTAGAAATCAAACCCGCAACCCTCGGTTAAGAAATCAATCGTCTTTATAACTAAGTTACGGAGGTCGCTAGAAAGAGAGATAGAGTAAAGAAAAAGAGATAAATAAAAATGGCACTTATCAAAAGATCATTCACTTATTGGTATAAATAAAAATGGCACTTATCAAAAGATCATTCACTTATTGGTATATTGTATTATAAATAAAAATGACACTTATCAAAAGATCATTCACTTATTGGTATAAATAAAAATGGCACTTATCAAAAGATCATTCACTTATTGGTATATTGTATTATAAATAAAAATGACACTTATCAAAAGATCATTCACTTATTGGTATAAATAAAAATGGCACTTATCAAAAGATCATTCACTTATTGGCATAAAAAAAGGCACTTATAAAACGATCATTCACTTATTGGTATAAATAAAAATGGCACTTATCAAAATATCATTCACTTATTGGCATAAATAAAAATGGCGCTTATCAAAAGATCATCCACTTGTTGGAATAAATAAAAATGGCACTCATCAAAAGATTGACTTATTGGTATAAATAAAAATGGCACTTATCAAAAGATCATTCACTTATTGGAATAAATAAAAATTGCACTTATCAAAAGATCATCCACTTATTGGAATAAATAAAAATTGCACTTATCAAAAGATCATTCACTTATTGGAATAAATAAAAATGGCACTTATCAAAAGATCATTCACTTATTGGTATAAATAAAAATGGCACTTATCTAAAGATCATTCACTTATTGGTATAAATAAAAATGGCACTTATCTAAAGATCATTCACTTATTGGTATAATTAAAAATGGCACTTATCAAAAGATCATTCACTTATTGGTATAAACAAAAATGGCACTTATCTACGGAGCTACGGAGGTCGCTAGAAAGAGAGATAGGGTAAAGAGAAAGAGATAAGCCAGGTTATGATTTTACGAGACCATACGCAATCCCACCAAATTGCCACCAATTTTTCACAGCCACAGCGCAGTATGACGCGAAGGGGGTGATATATGTTTCGCGATACGCTCCCTGCTAGTGTCAAACTGGGATTATCTTATGTGAAACCTTCTTTCTCTTATCCAAGAATCAAACATGGTATTTGTTTCCCATTTAGATTTGTGGTATATAAATCAAAAGAGCTAGAACAGTGTCATCAGTAAAACAAAAACTATAATGGTAATGATTTCACTGTTTATGGCGTATAAACGTCGAAAGTAGAGCATGTATTAAAGTGAATATTACCTTGACTGAATAGTTTAATATTTCGAAAGGGTTAAAGCAAGGATGCGTTATCACACCTTATGAAAGATTCATGTGTAAAAGAACTACAAAGGTCAAAAGGAATGACTTGTAGCAAAGGTTTGTGTGAGCTCTTGGAAGTGATATTTTTGTTATTTTTTTTTATGATTACGAGTATGTGCGGTATATTGTGGGATACACGTTTTGGTCTGTCTGGAGTGATGAAGTGTGAAGAGTTTGATTTCGCGTAATGTATACATACGTAATTGAGTGTCACTGTTTTTTAGGTTGATGAGAATGTGCAACGGGGTTTTATACAATCAAAAATCGGAAAGAAGTATCGATTTATTTTTTCATGCTATATGTCCTCAGTGAGATACATGCAAAAGTCTAGTTTACTGGGGACACGACAAATGAAAGGTAACAAACCCAGATTGATTAAAATTGTGTGTCCAAATTAAATTACCTGTTGTTTTTTCGCAAATTATGTATATTTCTTGTCATGTGTAAAATAAATGAAAAATTTAAAATTTTGTACATGGATTAATGTCAATTTATTTCGTCTTAATTATAACATCATTCGCCATTGTTATTAATGTAAGTTTATATCTTCTTAATATAGGTTGTTCCAAAGAATACGAGAATTTAATTTTGAATACAAGAGAGCGAGAGAGGACTACTTGGATTCTCTCCGAAAGTAATTCGAAATTTGAATCTCGGTGGGTCCGTGATATTGAACGAATTTTAAATACCTAGCTAACAATTTTTGAACCGGTGTAAAAGGGGACGATGTATAAATGATATATTTAAACTAATTTTACATTTATTAGTATATATTTTCATAAATGTAGAATTTGTTTTACTTCCGTGAATATTTCACGGATAACAACTAGTATATTGTATAATAAACACATTCCGAGTATCGCACATACATACATTTCAAAACAAACCGTAGAAAACACATTTAAGATAGAAGACATTACAAGGTACGGGCTCATCCCACAAACATTCCCCCAGCCGAGATACACCCCACTAATGTAGGGCGAGCCCGACCGCAAGGACATCGGAGAGCTTTCAGCCCACACCCCCATATATCTAGATTAAAAAAAAAAAAAAAAATATGTATATATATATATATATATATATATATATATATATATATATATATATATATATATATATATATATATATATATATATATATATATATATATATATATATATATATATATATATATATATATATATATATATATATATATATATATATATATATATATATATATATATATATATATATATATATATATATATATATATATATATATATATATATATATATATATATATATATATATATATATATATGGCAAATAACAAAATAAAAAGTAAACTCACATATACCACCTCAGGTTACTACTAACTGTCAGCAAGAACGAAAAAAAGAAAAGCATCAAGGAGTCCTAATTTTATAAAAGTAAAATGACAAATGGGAAATAATGTTCACATAACATATAAAAAACCCACAACTCGTCTTCTACGGATAAGTAGTGAGCAAGCGAAGGGTTGATGGACAAAGAAGCGCTATAAGGATAGTGGCGAGAGTCGCTGACTTTGTGCGGGACGCCTGAAGACTGGAAGCAGGTGGCTCAGGACCGTGGAGGATGGTGAACCACATGTTCTCGGGCTGATGACGTTTCAACTGTTAGATGTGTAAGAAACAATCGACGTTCTGCGAACATGTGTCAGCATTACTAGACGATTCAGCAAGATACACATGTTTAGGACGATTGCGGGAGGAAGTGCGCATCCAGGATCGAACTATTTTCTCACTTATTTGATAGTACGTAGGTATTTATAATATTTCAGAATGGGCGCGGGAGTGCGCCCGCGATATACTTTTATCTCGCTTCTGTGCGTGCAGAAATGGTCAATTGAAGTATTGTAGATATCGTAAATAGTATTGTAGGTAACAATCTATTTACGGAACCGGCGAGACAGCGTGATGCGTTCTCTTTCTAGTATGGAATGCGGCGCGATGCGCGGCCGGCCTCATGTCGGGCATGTGACCTTTGGACTGTTTACTATAATTTATCGAGGTGTCCGAAGTTCGTTTCTTAGGTCATTGACCGTATGTATACGACAATATTCGGCGACGACCGTGGTTCCCACAAATATATCCATCAAAGGAAAACAACTTGGAAAAGGTTGAATTTATATATAAAAAAAAAGCGCTTGATCCTTGATCAAAGTGATAACGCCCTAGCTTGTTTATGGGAATGAACAAATCCTTCAATTTCGTTTTTTTTTCTTCCTCGCAAATGAGCACAAACATTTTTCTGAATTTTCCTAAATCCGAGGGCCTCGCGACCTTCGCGGGGAAATCCTGAGCTATTAATCAAACCAACTTAACATATTTATGGTAAAAAAAAAAAGCTAAAAAAATACGTGTAGAGAGATGAAAACAATTATTAGAAATAATTGGACTTGACACGGTGATAGGATAAATAATCAGGACTGACAAATTTTTTTTAAACAACATGCATGTATGCATATACGAGTATTTATGTTTGCATATTTGTATGTTTGCATGTGTGCATGCTTGAAGTTTGCATTAATGCATATTTGCATGTGTGCATGTGACATATTTGCATGTATGCACGGTTGCATGTCTGCTATATTCATAAACGCATGTTTGCATGCATGTTTTAATGTTTACATATATGCATGTCTGCAAGTTTATATTTTTGCATGTTTGCATGTATGCATTTTGTATGCATGTATGCACAGTTGCATGTCTGCACATAATAATGAACGCATGTTTTCATGTTTACATATATGCATGTTTTCATGTCTGCAAGTTTATAATTTCGCATATTTGCATGTTTGCATTTTGTATGCATGTATGCACGATTGAATGTCTGCATATATTAATGAACGTATGTTTGCATGCATGTTTTCATATTTACATATATGCATGTTTTCATGTCTGCTAGTTTATATTTTCGCATATTTGAATGTATGCATTTTGTATGCATGTATGCACGATTGCATGTCTGCATATATTAATGAACGTATGTTTGCATGCATGTTTTCATATTTACATATATGCATGTTTTCGTGTCTGCAAGTTTATATTTTCGGATATTTGAATGTATGCATTTTATATGCACGTTTGCATGTCTGCATATATTAATAAACGCATGTTTGCATGCATGTTTTTGTTGGTTGGAAGAGATTACCCCCTGGCAATAAGCCCGCCAGATTGTATTTACAATAAAAGTGTTAAATAAATAAATAAAAAAAAAATTTTTAATGTCATTTATGTCATTTTATTTTTAATTATCTTAATATTTATTTTATTAGAAAAAGTTAACGCCTACATACTAACTTATAACTAGATAACAATTTCTTACAACAAATTATTTTAATACTTATTATTTAGCACGCACATGTCCACTCGTTCAGGCTACTTGCATTCCAGCACATTCATTTAGACCTTGGTCCTAGTATAGTGTAGGCATAGTCTACGAAGAATTCTTACTGGCAGACCGGCCGTACAGTCAATAAGGAGTATTATCTTGAGGCACAATCGCTGGGGCTTTCCCAAAAAGCTCGTTCCACAAATGTGTTGTAGATTGGAAAAAACATTGGCAAAAGCATAGTTTACCCTTTGGGGACTACTTTAAAGGGACCAATATTAGTATCAATGATAAAATAAATGCTTTTTGATAAAAAAAAATATGTTTTTGTCACATTTTTATCCCACCATGTAAACACTTTCTCCTGACAGCATCAAAATATGCAACGCTGAACGACCACAACAGTATTTAAATACCAACTTTTATTATGGGACTGATATGTGGACATAGAACAATAATAAAATAAGCCGAATAAATGTTGAATAAATACGTGCACTTAAAAGAATACATGGGGTGACAATGCATGAGAGAATACGGAATGAATTGATTATAGATGAGTGTGAACTTAAGGCCGATGGGTTGAGCAAAATGAAGTAGACCACTCTGAGATGGTTTGAGCATATGAACGAATAAATTAAGAAAATTTAGCAAAATAAATATGTAGTGCAAAATGTAAGTGGTTAAGAAAGACCAAGAAAAGTATGGTTGGATCAAGTGTATAATATTTTGAAAGAAGGAAAATTCAAAAGTCAGGGAAATTGAAGAAGCTGCCTGAGAAGGTGTATGGATGTAGAAAAAGTGAAATATGTGTATTTCATACAGCTCCTGAGATGTTTCTTCCTTCTTAAATTTCCTTCTTTCATGATAATTTAATACACCTGAACCAACCACACTTTCATTAATTTACCTCTATCACGCCTTATAAAAAAATATACACAAAAGAGTATTTAAATTGGAAACATTTATTTTCCAAAAAATCTTTCACGTATTGGAATAAATAAAAATGGCCCTTATCAAAAGATCGTTCATTTATTGGTATATATAAAAATGGCCCTTATCAAAAGACCATTCACTTATGGGTATAAATAAAAATAGCACTTATCAAAAGATCATTCACTTATTGGTATACATAAAAATGGCACTTATCAAAAGATCATTCACTTATTGGTATAAATTAAAATGGCACTTGTCGAAAGATCATTCACTTATTGGTATAAATAAAAATGGCACTTGTCGAAAGATCATTCACTTATTTGTATAGTATAAATTAAAATGGCCCTTATCAAAATATAATTAACTTATTGGTATAAATAAAAATAGCACTTATCAAAAGATCATTTACTTATTGGTATAAATAAAAATAGCCCTTATCAAAAGGTCATTCATTTATTGGTATAAATAAAAATGGCCCTTATCAAAAAACCATACACTTATGGGTATAAATAAAAATGCCACTTATCAAAAGATCATTCACTTATTGGTATAAATAAAAATGACACTTATCAAAAGAGATCACTTATTGGTATAAATAAAAATGGCTCTTATCAAAAGATCATCCACTTATTAGAATAAATAAAAATGGCACTTATCAATCCACAAAAAAAGTGTAATGATAACTGCACAAGAAATATTTCTCCATTGAATAATTTTGATTCAGTTTATATTTATTTCATTAACAGTATTCTAAATCATGACACTTGGCACCGATGGACGTTACATTGAGATATAACTGGTCTAAATAAGGGCTGTAGATATAAATCAATCCAACAATCTATCCCTTTGAACCCATGGTTTAACCCTTCCTTCCCTGTGATGTGTTACTAGTAGACATTGCTTCTAAAAACTTTAATATCTCCATAAATATAATAAATATTTTGTTAAGATTTAAGGTATTCATCCGTTATACATTTACGCATGAAATGAAAAAATAATATAAATAATAATTAGCACTTATCGGCCACATCAGAGATATTTTGTGAAAATCGGGAATAAATTCACCAATACAATCAAACGTGTGCCATTGTGTGACGTAGGTATATTCATTCTAAAAAAAAAACGCTATAGGTGAGGAAGCGATGCTATTCACGTCTCACTTTCACTCTACTTCGGTATATGGGAACGCAAGAAATAGAATCTCAGTTCGTTCGCTTCTCTCGCTTCAGTATCTTTCGGGTAGCCATTTGAGGTGGTCTCTTCGCCTGTTTTGCGAACGTTGGCCGATGTTTTTTGATGTTTTCAGTAATTAAATTTTAATTATTATCTCTTTTGACTTATTAATTTAAGCGATTGGTTATAAATATTCTTATTTTTTCGATTTTAAATCGCTCATTTTTACATGTGTATTGATGTTTGTTGAATTCAGTTGAACACAGCACCGGAACGCGCGGATTTTTTTAGCACAGGAAGGGAAAGGTTAATATAATAAGAATGAAAAAGATGGAAGTATCTGTCATGTGTCATTTGCGGACGGGCTGCTGCGTGGTGGCTAGTTACCTTTATAATATGGGTATTGTGGAGAATACCGGTTGCGAGTGTGATTCGGATGATGAAACTATAGGCCATGAGTTTTTAGGTTGTCCTTTGCTAGATAGATTCGATTTACAAAAGGCCGTATCTTTGACGCGTCCAATGAATGTTTCGTTTCTTCTTTCTTTGTTGAACTTTTCCACTTAAAGATCGATTGTTACATTTTTTAAACTTTATCAATTGCAACTTTTAATTACATGGAATTGTCATTTTTTAAAAGTGATTTTACTGTAGTGACTCGTATACAGTGAAACCCCGTTTTTACGTGCCCGGAATTCACGTTTTCCCTCTATTTGCGTTCAATTTTTACAATCCCGTTGTATTTTAGTACATTTTTTTTTTAACCTGGCTAGTTTATTGCCATGTGGCAATCTCTTCCAACCAACCAGAAAGATGTTTTTATAGACCCTTAGTGTTAACCAGACTGGAATCCTATTTAAAAAAAAATTGGATTCCAGCGGGGATCGAACCCGCAACCTCCGGATCGGCAAACAAGTGTCTTACCACCAGGTCACGAAGGTCGTTGGATGTGGATTGCACATTAAAAAAAAATAATACGTTAACTTGATTACTATGATCACAGACTATATTGTCTCTCGACCACGCTCTTTAATATATTAGATTCACCATCTAGGATATTTTAAAAAATACCATGCGAAAGAAAATAAGAGTTGTAATTTATAAATATATTATTAAAGTGACTTTTTGAAGGTAACTCCCAACATGGCACCCTTTCTACTCCCCGAGGGACTTGGCCAGGTGCTGCTTGTTTGCGAGGAATTTATTTTTAAATGATCATTAAATTTTTCCGCCAAACAAAATTCTCAAGAGTTGAGGTACTTATATAGGATGACCATAAATTTGTACGTTGAGAAATTATTTACGAAATATTTAAATAACAAACACTTTTGACATAGACATTACCGTAGATTGTGAAAAAATGCATGAATTCGGAGGTCGCTTCATCGATGTGAAGTGAGATGTTAGATCTTGAAGATTTTGACGTATAAATCTAAAGGTCAAAAATTGTTCGAGTTCAAATGGAATAAAGAATTGACAGAATCCTTTTAACAGGTTATCAAAGAACGTGTCTAAATACTCGTACGTACAGAGGTGTATTCCTTCTTCTTCTTCCTAGTGTAGCGACCATGCGTGCGGTCACTGAACCCATTGAGGCGACCCTTGGCCGCTCGGTCCTTGAACTCGCATTGTAAGGAATGCGAGACAAGCACTGGGCAAAGGTCGCCTGCTCGGTCATTGAACTCACTATTAGCGGAGAACGGGACAGCGACATATCTTCCGCGCTGTCCTACAAAACAATGAATACCCTACATGATGACAATAAATATATTGTGAGGCAGAGACGAGACGGCGACATATCTCTTGCGCCGTCTCGCGCACATTCCAAGTATTATTAAACCAACTATCATCCTCATCATCTCTCCATCAAGGAACAGCCGTTCCTAAACTAGTATCATGTCAGGTCCACCCCAACGTTGAACATCACCTGAGAGTAGGCATCTTTGTCCCCAGCAGCCCGAAAAAGATCCCCAACGCTCCTTATACAAGTCCAATCACGTATATTGCGGAGCCAGGAGATTTGTCTCCTGCCAACACCTCTTCGACCCTCTATTTTGCCTTGGATGATCAGGTGCAGTAATTTGTACTTTGCTCCTCTAAGTACATGACACAAATAGGACACCTTTCGGATTTTAATATTAGTCAGCAACTCTATCAACTTTAGCTCTTTGAAGAACCCTCGTGTTGCTGACCATATCCGTCCAGGGTATCCGTAGCATTCTCCGGTGTATCCACATTTCGAATGCTTCCAGTCGGTTCATACTACCAACTTTGAGGGTCCATGATTCCACTCCATGCAATAACACCTTCAACTGACAAAATAGAAAAACTCTGCAGAGCTTGCAAGGCCTATATTAAGCACAATAAGAGAAGTACGACCAAGTACATATACAATATAAAGAGTGTGATGTAGCTCTCAACAAAGGAGAATTTTGGCAGAATTACATTAAACTAAATTATTCAAGTATTAGAAAATATTGTGATCATTGTTGTGGGTCTTAAAATGTTAACAAAAATAATACTCGTATATAGTCCGCAAACGTTCACAAGGGAGTATTAATTTTCTTTTTATCTGTTTTTAAATTATTTACTCTTATATGATCCCATTAGACATCCTAGGAGAGTGAACCCGAGATACCCAAGCTTTTATGTGATCCTATTAGGCGTCTTCTTCTTCTTCTTCACGTGTCCTGCCGGGTCCCCCCGACGTTGACGACCATCTGAGAGAAAGCTTCCCTGTCCTGGGCGGCGCGAAACAGCTCCCCCACAGTTCTGACGCCGGTCCATTGTCGGATGTTTCGAAGCCAGGAGAGCTGTCTTCTGCCGACCCCTCTGCGGCCCTCGATCTTCCCCTTCATGACGAGCTGAAGTACGGTGTATTTGTCACCTCTCATTACATGGCCAAAATATGATGTTTTACGGAGCTTAACAGTGGTGAATAGTTCTCTATTTGCATTGGCTCTACGTAGTACATCAGTGTTTGTTATTTATTAGGCGTCTTAGGAGAGGGAATCCGAGGTACTCAAGCTTTTATGTGATCCCATTAGGCGTCCTAAGAGAGAGAACCCGAGATACTCAAGCTTTTATATTGTCCCATTAAACGTCCTAAGAGAGTGAGCCCGAGTTACCCAAGCTTTTATATGATCCCATTAGACGTCCTAAGAGAGTGAGCCCGAGATACCCAAGTTTTTATATGATCCCATTAGACGTCCTAAGAGAGTGTACCCAAGATACCCAAGCTTTTATATGATCCCATTAGACATCCTAAGAGAGTGAGCCCGAAATACCCAAGCTTTTATATGATCCCATTAGACGTCCTAAGAGAGTGAGCCCGAGATACCCAAGTTTTTATATGATCCCATTAGACGTCCTAAGAGAGTGTACCCAAGATACCCAAGCTTTTATATGATCCCATTAGACATCCTAAGAGAGTGAGCCCGAAATACCCAAGCTTTTATATGATCCCATTAGACGTCCTAAGAGAGTGAGCCCGAGATACCCAAGTTTTTATATGATCCCATTAGACGTCCTAAGAGAGTGTACCCAAGATACCCAAGCTTTTATATGATCCCATTAGACATCCTAAGAGAGTGAGCCCGAAATACCCAAGCTTTTATATGATCCCATTAGACGTCCTAAGAAAGTGAGCACGAGATACCCAAGCTTTTTTCTTCATTCTATAGCAGTGAACCAAATAAGATTTTTTTCTTCATATTGTAACATATCAAATGAACTTATTTAATTTACGACTCAATAGTGTATTTTACTCGTATATACAAAGGCGCATATAAATTTATTTCATTTACGACCAATAAACTTATTTAATTTACGACACAACGGTGTATTTAACTCGTACATACAAACGCACATGTAAACTTATTTAATTTAAGACAAATAAACTTACTTATTGTAATTTACGACACAACAGTGAACCATATTTTACTATATTCGGATATACAAACGCACATATGACAAGTTAATACAAGTACTTACAATTATTGTAAAAAAAAACAAAACATTATCTTAAACTAACATGTGGATACAAAAAAACAGTAGTTATAAAAACAAACAAAAATATAAATATTTATATTATGCAATATAAATATTTATATTTTAAATCAATATATGTATTTATATTACAAAATATTACCAACTTCAGCCATGTACACTTTACATTATTGTAGAACGTATATTTTACAGTGTTAAAAAACTTTAGTGGAACACTAATGAACTATTTAGTGGAACAACGCTAAGGTGCATAGAAGAAGAAGAATATGGTTTTTTCGAGAATTTTGTGGATTGATCTTGAGATTTAAAAGAAACATTGGCTCACTTTTAGCACGAGATGCAAGTTGCTTTGCAGCATCGAAACCTTCCACATGTTGATGCAGGGTTACTCAACTCCAGAGGCAAAGTATTGTCCTTAATGTTTTGTTTATATTACGTTATTTACATTAATAAATGAGAGCACAAAGCTAGTAGCTATTTCTAAATATCACTACCTTAATTACAAATAAAATAAAAATTAAATAAAAAACGTCCCACCATTCTTCAGAAAGATGTTTAATGTGTTATACGGTTTGCTTCTTAACTAAATTCACAAAGCCCAATTTTGCCACTATTGAAGTATCAACACTTTCTTGTAAAAACTTTATTGGGGCTGTGTGGCATGTTCAATAGGCAGAAAAATAAGTTTCAAGCAGATATACGAGTACTATAGAATAGGCAGATTAATAAGGGTCAAGCAGATATACTATAGTATAGACAGATTAATAAGGTTCAAGCAGATATACTATAGTATAGGCAGATTAACAAGGTTCAAGCAGATTAACTATAGTATAGGCAGATTAAGAAGGTTCAAACAGAGATACTACAGTATAGGCAAATTAATAAGGTTCAAGCAGATATACTACAGTATAGGCAGATTAATAAGGTTCAAGCAGATATACCATACTATAGTATAGGCAGATTAATAAGGTTCAAGCAGATATACTATAGTATAGGCATATTAATAAGGTTCAAGCAGATATACTATAGTATAGACAGATTAATAAGGTTCAAGCAGATATACTACAGTATAGGCAGATTAATAAGGTTCAAGCAGATATACCATACTATAGTATAGGTAGATTGATACGGTTCAAGCAGATATACTATAGTTTTTATTTATTTATTTTTATTTCTTTATTTATTTACACATGATAAGAAATATATATATAATTTGCGAAAAAACAACAGGTAATTTAATTTGGACATACAATTTTAATGGATCTGGGTTTGTTGCCTTTCATTTGTCGTGTCCCCAGTAAACTAGGCTTTTGCCTGTATCTCGCTGAGGAAAACCGTTATAGTATAAACCATTCTATTATTATTCTTGAACGTTGTCCGCTCCGCGTGTAAAATTTGTCTTGTATAAACTCCGAAGAAGATTTGATACGAAACTATCTTCCATTCAATTATTTGAAAGATACCAAGAGAGAGCACAAAAGCATATTTTGCGTTTTTGGACTTCGTGGAAAAAGCATATGACTGCGAGAAAAGAGACAAGCTTTGGAAAATATTGAATCAATATGGTGTTGAGTCTGAGCTTATACATTGTGTTGATTATTAAACGTTGAAAGTTGAAATACCATATATTAGCGTAACCTTAACTGAATGGTTTGATATTTCGAAAGAGGTAAAGCAAGGAAGCGTTATGTCACTCTGATTGTTCAATATTTTTATATTAGGTGTTAACATAAGTTGTGTTCGTTTTTTTTCAATTTAAAAATGAGCACAAAAAGTAAAACAAAATGGTAAATGTTATACGTCATTCGAAAGAATTCGCATCTCTCATATAATTTACTGAAATTCACCTTTATTCTCCACGGATAGTACCATGTTATCTGCATACATCAACCCGTATACGTTCCCATTCGATATTTGTATGCCACTAATTGACCTCTGTAGCTCCTCAACACTTGAATCTATTAGGTGTTAACATAAGTTGTGTCCGTTATTTTTTTCAATTTAAAAATGAGCACCAAAAGTAAAACAAAATGGTAAATGTTATACGTCATTCGAAAGAAAATTTTTTGTTCTACAAGATATTGTGTTTGCTTTTATGTTACATATATTATTTAATTTTATTACAAGCCTTCAAAATGGAATGTCAAGTAGACGAAAGTGAGCATTTTCGACACCTCCTTCTGTTCGCGTTCAATCGAAGGAATAAAGCTGCTCGCGATATTTGCGAAGTGTACGGTGAAGATGCTATGAATGAAAGGACAGCTTGTCGATGGTTTTTGCATTATATTATTATTATTTATTTTTATTATCAATTAATTTTAACGCAACCTCCCATGTACCAAAAGGAGTTAGAGCACCCTTAAGGAGAGTCTACTCTCTTAACGACGCTGTATAATTTGTCCTTTTATTATTATTATTTATTTTTAGTATCAATTAATTTTAACGCAACATCCCATGTACCAAAAGGAGTTAGAGCACCCTTAAGGAGAGTCTTCTCTCTAAACGACGCTGTATTATTAGTCCTTTTATTATTATTATTTATTTTTAGTATCAATCTATTTTAGCCCAAAAGTGGGATGACGTTTGATTTAAGTTTCACACAACAATATGTACAATTATAAACCGAATCCAAAACAGAAGTCAATCATCTAACCACTAAACCACATAAGAGAAAGGTTAACAAACAAGTTGCATTATTTATCTCAGAAGATTGGATATCCAGCATCGTATTGTATACGTATACAATTAAACAGGTAATTATTCCGGCAGGCACCAGACCACGAGGTCGCCCCGGAGTGTGAGGGGTGGGTAGGGTGGTAGGGTGGCTTATCAGAACCGTAAATCAGGGCCGGCCCGTGACAGTCGTAGACCGCAAACGGTTGCGGCCGAACGCGACGCGGTCCCTTTAAACCTTAGCGATGCCTGGATTTTATGCTCAAATCTAGACTAGATAAACGGATAACAAAAAAAACATTTTATCAATATTCAAAATTGTAAGTTCAAAGCCTGCATGTTTTTTTTTGTATTATATTTTACATTTATACATATGTGTAAATATATTGGGTGCTAACATAATTTGTGTCCGTTTTTTTTTTTCAATTTAAAAATGAGCACCAAAAGTAAAACAAAATGGTAAATGTTATATGTCATTCAAAAGAAAATTTTCTGTTCTACTAAACATTGTGTTTACTTTTACGTTACATATATTATTTTATTTGATTACAAGCCTTCAAAATGGAATATAAAGTAGACGAAATTGAGCATTTTCGACACCTCCTTCTGTTCGCGTTCAATCGAGGGAATAAAGCTGCCAAAGCTGCTCGCGATATTTGCGAAGTGTACGGTGAAGATGCTATGAATAAAAGGACAGCTCGTCGATGTTTTTTGCGTTTCAAAGACGGTAATTTCGACCTGAAAGACATGGAGCGTTCCCGACGACCAGTGGACTTCGATGAAGACCTCTTAAACCATATTATTCATGAAGATCCCCTTCAAACCACCGTAGAATTGGCTGAGCAGATGAATTGTAATCACGTGACTGTATACCGGTGTCGAAAATGCTCACTTTCGTCTACTTGGCATTCCATTTTGAAGGCTTGTAATCAAATAAAATAATATATGTAACGTAAAAGTAAACACTATGTCTCGTAGAACAGAAAATTTTCTTTGGAATGACATATAACATTTACCATTTTGTTTTACTTTTGGTGCTCATTTTTAAATTTAGAAAAAAAAACGGACACAACTTATGTTGACACCTAATACAATCAACCCCTGCAGTGACAGCTGTCAATTAAAATTGGAAATATATAAAGGTTTAATTACTAAATAACAGATGCAAACTGATGTAAATGCAAACAAACCACTCAGACGCAAACTGATCATCGATAACGTACCCATCGAGCAAGTCATGCGATTCACTTACCTAGGTGTAGAGATCTCCAGCAACAGATACCTATATAGTGAAGTACGAGCACAAACTATGTTAATAAAGTGACAGCTTTGGCTGGCTGCCTGCGGGACACTATATGGAGGAACAGACACATGCTAACCGAAAGTAAGGTCAGGATATATAAGATATGCGTCCGCCCCATCATGACATATGGGATAGAAGTTAAAGCCGATACCAACAGGACAAAAAACCTTCTCAGAGTGGCAGAAACGAGAACCCTACGCACCATCGCAGGCAGAACTCTTAGAGATCGGATCAGAAATGAGACGATAAGGTATGTATGTGGTGTTGAAGACATAGTGAGGTGGGGAAGAAGCAGAATGCGCTTCTGGAGGGATCATGTGGACCGCATGGAAGATACAAGACTGGCAAAAATCGCTAAGACTGGAAACCCTAACAGCAGGAGATTACCAGGAAGGCTGCCGAAAAAGTGGAAAGACAGCTGGACGTCATCATCCCAGGACAGCCCACCGTCACAAACAGGTCATACGACTTAGACCAAAAGGAAGAAGAAGACTAAATAACAGTTATCAAACCTCCCTGTGGACTAACGAGAGAAAGTTTGACCCACCCTTTCGTTATAATTACAGGATTCCGAAGCATCATCTATTGCTTGACTTGTCCATCTACAGTATTAGCACGGAAGTCCAAGGTCTGTCGAATGTGATGAAATGCAAGTAGCCTGAACGAGTGGGCATGCAGGTGTGAATAAAAGAAATAAGGAAAATAATTTGTCGTTAAAATCTAGTTATAAGTTAGCGTGTTGGTGTCGCTTATTTCTAATAAATTAAATATAAAGAGTGTTGAAAATGCAAAAAAATATATATAAAATGTTTAATGTAAGCTGTTACACACGGACTAACGTACAACCGATTTTGTATTGTTTGATTATAAAACGAGGTCACATGGAATATAAGGCAAATTGTGCATTTCTTTACACAAGAAAGTACAGTTAGACACCAATCATGTCGTGTAACTCATGACTGAGCATCGTGACTCCCATGATAGCCCTTGACGACTTATCTCAATCCATATATCCACTCCGCAGTTCGAAGGGTGGCTATTGAGGGTAGTTCCAGTTGCGTCTCTCACTTGGTCAGTCCAACGGACTGACCATTGGGACACTTCCTTTTGTGCCGCGTTCTCCACACTTCCAGAGATCGCAAGCTTCTCCAAACTGTCTCCTTGGTCACGAGCAATATGCACAAAGAATCAATCAATATGCTCAAACAATGTGTCGATGATTATCAGTTCTTCGAAAATGAAGGCGATTATTCGCCTTGCTGTTTAAGGAATTCCTAGCATCCTTTCCAAGCACCACATATCAAATGCAGTAAGACATACATAAGGAAGACATTATTATTTATATACAATCATACCCTCATTCGATTTTCAGTTGGGGTAGGCAGAAAGTACAGTGTCAGACTTTCATATCTCGACACATATCTTTCGCCTATCCTACGTCTATAATAATAAAATAACAATTTATATAGTGCCATTTAGCGGAAGGAAATTCTCGTCAAGGGTACTCTAACTCGGAATCCTACTATTACTATTATTGAAAGATTAGAAATATAGGTTAAGTATAAGGATATGAAGGTAGTGGCTGCAGTCATTAGATAGAGTACTTCCACGCATCTGTATATGTATGCATACACCTCCTCATACGATTTTTATAACTTAAACAATTACTTCTATCAAAATATAATTTACTTGATATAACTCTTCTTCCTTGGCTTACCTCTACCACGATTTCTAATTCATTCGTTTTACATGCCCAAACCATCTCAGAGTGCTCTTCTTCATCTTATTCAACACTTAAGCTTTATTCAAGGGTGTGTGCTGAAAAACATCTAGTGTCCCCGTGGCTGGGCTCGCCCTATATTGGATTGGGGATGTTATTAGATGAGCCCAGACCTTTTGATAGCTTCTGTCTTTAATGTATTCTCTGCAATTTATGTGGTCTTCAAGTATATTTAAATTTATTATGTACATACTATGTCGCTATCAATAAACCTATATTTATTTATTTATTATTATGTTCACATTTAACCCTACTCACTTCATTCCATAATCTGTCATACATTGTCAACCTATGTATTATTCTTAGTGCATGCATTGAAAGAATATTTATTAACTAGTTGCAACTCGTGAAATATTCATGGAAGTAAAACAAATTCTACATTTATGAAAATATATATTCATAAATATAGAATTTGTTTATATACGAGTATATCATTTTTACATCGTCCCCTTTTACACCAGTTCAAAAATTGTTAGCTAGGTATTTAAAATTCGTTCAGTATCACGGACCCACCGAGATTCCAATTGTGAATTACTTTCGGAGAGAATCCAATCTCGTATTCTTTGTTTGGCGACAACCATCGTATGGGTTTTGGCCTATTTATACTATGATTACCGGTGTGTATTAAAATATTTCCAATAGAATGTCATTTATTTAAGAGAAACAGTAGAGCGGGCACCCACAGAGTACCATAAATGAAAAATATCCTTTCAAACAAGAACAGAATCTTTCTGATTCTTGCGACTAATGCGAGAGGGTGTTTTTTAATAACAGAAATGTTTAATTAATACTACAATGACTCTCTTGAAAACTCTTTATGCTCCCCTAATAGTTGTGTATACATCAATACCCCCATAAATATATAATTATCCCTCAGGGGGTGATATTGCCTCCGTCCTGAATAGATAACATATCTCAGATTTAAATGCAATTACATAATTTACTCAGAAGATTTGATCATGTCAAGATTTGCAAGGATCCCTGCATCACTTTGCAAAGGTTTCAGGCTTAATTAAAGGAGTTGCAAGGAAATCTGAGCCGACTTCCTAAGAGCACCACTGTTTCGGAGGGGTCTGAGAGGACCCAACCCCACTCCTGGCGTAATCCCCTCTTCTTAACCATTTCTACAGCGCAATGCTGCGTGTCTGCACCACTGTTGAAGACTGTTTATTTATGTTCTAACTAAAACCATCGTTCGAACTACTTGTACACTCTCCAATACCGACTGTTTTGTTGTTTTATATTTGTATTTCGGTATATTTTTGTTTTTATGATTGTGTGCGGTATATTATGGGATGAACATTTTGTTTTTATGATTGTGTGCGTTATATTATGGGATGAACATTTTGTTTTTATGATTGTGTGTGGTATATTATGGGATGAACATTTTGTTTTTATGATTGTGTGCAGTATATTATGGGATGAACATTTTGTTTTTATGATTGTGTGCGGTATATTATGGGATGAACATTTTATTTTTATGATTGTGTACGGTATATTATGGGATGAACATTTTTGGTATTTCTGAAGTGAAGATGTGTCAGGAGTTGGATTTTGCATGATGTTTCCAGTTGTAATTGAGTGTCACTGTTTGTCAGGTTGATGAGAATGTGCAACGGGATTTTGTTTTTGTGTAATCAAAAATAGGAAAGAAGTATCGATTTATTTTTTCATGCTAAATATCCTCAGTGAGATACAGGCAAAAACCTAGTTTACTGGGAATACGACAAATGAAAGGCAACAAACCCAGATCCATTAAAACTGTATATCCAAATTAAATTACATTTTGTTTTTTTCGTAAATTATGTGTATTTCTTGTCATGTGTAATAATAAATAAATAATAAATAAAAAAAACTAATTCTATCTGATTTCTTAGTAGTTAAACATCGTGGAGTGTTTGACAAACAAACAGTTATAAAATCCATAAAAGGAAAAAAATAAGTAAAATAAAAAACTTATTTTATATTTTGTGTTCACCACAGGTTTAATTTAGGTTCACAACTAGTTTCGAAGACCACCGTCTTCTTCGCCAGGTGAATATAAACTAAGTTGCTAAAATATATTCTGTACAAGTGTAAGTAACCTAATATAAAAGAGGTGAGGTAGGGGGAGAGAAGTGGGGAGATATGTAATACAATGGTGAATGGGGCGGGGAAAAAAATGGGAAAGTCACTGTGAATCTTTAAGACAGGGGGGATTTTAAATTGGAAACATATTAAGCAGAGGGCTATTATGAAAATTGGTTTGGTTATTCATGATATTTAGACTTAATTTTATACATTTTTTAATCTCGAGAATTTCCAAATTGTCAAGATGCAATCCCCTTCGGTTTATATGTAGAATCCTCAAACCACGATTAATATCGAACGAATGGTTGTTTTCAATTAGATGGTCAGCGAATTCTGAAAAATTATTGTTTTTCGGGCATCTTAAATGTTCCTTAACTCGTTTATCAAAATTTCTTTTCGTCTTGCCAATATAAAAATATGAACAATCATTACATTGTAATTTGTAAACCCCGGATTGAGTAAGTTTACTTTTATATTAGGTTATTTACACTTGTACAGAATATATTTTAGCAACTTAGTTTATATTCACCTGACGAAGAAGACGATGGTCTTCGAAACTAGTTGTGAATCTAAATTAAACCTGTGGTGAACACACAATATAATATAAGTTTTTTATTTTACTTATTTTTTTCCTTTTATGAAAAAAATGGCACCACAAACAGAAACTAAGATTCAAGAAAGTTATAAAATTGGTTAATTTATGTACGAGGCATATCCAGAAAGTAAGTGTACTGAATTTTTGTAGGTTACAATTTTTTTTATTTAAACAAAAAAATTACGTGGTTACCGTAGTACATATGTAAGCTGTTTTTCGACATAGTCGCCATTCCTCTCAATGCAGGTGGTGAAGCGGGGTATCAACTTTTTGATACCTTCCTCGAAGTAGTTTCCCGCCAACCCCTCCGTCCACTTCTCCATCTCCTCCTTTACCTCCTCGTCGGTTGAAAACCTTTTTCCACCCATGTGCAGCTTCAGGGAGGTAAAGAGATAGTAATCTGAAGGTGCTAGGTCAGGGGAATGCGCGAGATGGTTCAGGACATCCCATTTAAACGAGGCGAGCAGTTCCTTTGTGGCGTTGGCCGTGTGTGGACTGGCATTGTCGTGCAGCAGGCAGACTCCCTTTGTCAGCATGCCTCTCTTCTTGTTCTGAATCGCCCTCCGCAATTTTTTTAGGGTCTTACAGTATCTTGCAGAGTTGATGGTCTCCCCTTGAGGCATATATTCAATTAAAATTATGCCTTGACAGTCCCAGAACACGGATGCCATGATTTTCTTGGCTAAAATTGTGGTTTTGAACTTTTCTGATCATCATGCACAGACGTACGACCGTTTTTAAACTCGCGACACCACTTGTACACACTCGTACGATTCATAGCTTTATCACCATATGCAGTTTTCACCTCATTATAAACCTCAACCGGAGGTTTTCCCTTCCAAACGAGATAACGGATGACGCCGCGTATTTCACACTTGGCGGGAGATTGGATTGACATTTTTGATGAAACATGTTGTCGCGTCAACACTTCTCAACGTACTGACCTCGAACCAGTCTCGTTGTGGAGGGAAAGGGTCAGACTACACGGAAGTGTATCCAACATGTCGAAAATAAAATCCATCCGGTCGTGAGAGCCTCAGTACACATACTTTCTGGATACGCCTAGTATATGATATTACAATTTTTAGTAAATAACTCCCCCTTCGTGCCTAGATGAAAGCCTTTTATCGAACAACGGAATCGGTCCCATGCCCGGATAAAGGAGTACGGTATCGAGCTTTAGATATAAATCAATCCAATAAACTATCCCTTTGAAACCATGGTCTAATATAATAAAAATGAGCAAGATAGAAGTTTCTGTCATGTGTCGTTTGTGGACGGGCCACAGCGTGATGGCTACTCACAGAATGGGTATTGTGGAGAATCCCGGCTGCGAGTGTGGTCTGGATGATGAAACTATAGATCATGTATTTTTCGATTGTCCTTTGCGAGACAGATTTGATTTACAAAAGGCCGTATCTTTGCCGCGTCCAGTGAATGTAATGTTGGAACTTTTCCACTTACAGGTCGATAATTAATTTTTTTAAACTTAATAAGCTAAAACTTTAAATGGTCTAGAAATGTTATTAAAAAAATAGTGTTTTATACAATTGACTCATGTGATAAATGCATTATGACTTATTTATTTATTTATTTATTTAACACTTTTATTGTAATACAATCTGGCGGGCTTATTGCCAGGCGGCAATCTCTTCCAACCAACCAGACAAAAGTAAATGAAGCAAGTTACGTGGTCGCATAAATCATTCAAATGACTATCCATCCCCACGAAATCCATAAACATATACGTGAGAACATGCCCACAAACCCCACAAAGACGGACAATCACCCGAACACTATTTTTCATATAAAGTGAGATATCATCAATCAAAAGGAAAGGAAAGGATGGTGGAGAGGAAAGGAAAAGAAAAATCAGGAATGAAACACGTTATTTTACTGACTAGAAATTAAGAGTTTTTTCAGTCGCTTCTTAAAGCATGCCAAGGACGGAGCGAGTCTTATATTGGTTTGTAACTGATTCCAGAGTCTCACTGCATGGACAGTAAAGGACGACGTGAAAAAAGAAGAGCGGTGAACTGGAAAGGCCAATAAACAATCTCTGTTTGAGCGTAGCGCTAATCCATGATTGGAAAGACGCTGAAAATTTTCGGCGAGATAAGAGGGTGCGGCGGGACAGTTAAGGATATTATACAATAGAGACAGTATGTGAATTTGGCGTCTATTTCTAACATTCAACCAGTTCAATGCCTTCTGGTATGAAGTTATATGATCGTACTTTCGTAGGTTGAAAATAAATCTTAGACACACATTTTGAAGACGCTGTAATTTGTCCAGCTGTTCCTCTGTAACATCCAAGTAACATACGTCCGCATAGTCCAGAATCGGAAAGAGCAGAGATTGTACGAGTAAAATTTTGGTTTTAGTTGGTAGAAATCTTTGCAACACTTTAAGGGAATGAAGGCTGAAGAAGATCCTTCGGCTTACCTCATTTATTTGATCTCGCCATGAGAGAGTGTTATCTATTAGCACTCCTAGGTTTTTAACAGTTTTATGTAATGGTATAATAGAGCCATCAAGTAATATTGGAGGAAGTAAGTCAGTGTTGAATTTACCGAGAAGCTGAGGGCTGCCAATGAGGATCGCTTGAGACTTCTTAGGATTGATGAGTAAGCCATGCTCCCCAGTCCACTCCGAGATCGATTGAAGGTCCGTATTTAAATTGTTCAAAGCCGCGTGAAAGAAATTTGGATCAAAATGAATATATATCTGCAGGTCATCTGCATACAGATGATAAGAACATTTAAGAGACGACTTAAATTTGGTGGCAAAAATCATCCGAGTTTGGTTGGATTAAAAAAAGGCGAAGAGACTCCTTTCATAATTTCCTTCCCCTTCCTATAAATTTACCTCCCACCTTTAATTCTCTACTTACTCACTTTATTTTTTGCCAGAAAAATCTTAAAGAGCCCTGAATGGAAACCTGACTGGAATGTTTTTACAAAATCAGGGTTCCAACGAGAATCGAACCCGCAATCCCGGGTTGGGAGACAAGCATTTTACTAATAAGACCACAGAAGTTATCTTAATATTTTAGCGTAGTGTTTTATATTCACTCACACAAATAATTTTAATTGGTTGATCTAAATGGTTGAATGAATAATTAAATTAAATATTTGTAAATATTTAAAAAAAATATCATTTACGAGAGATGTAATACTTTTGATGTCGCTGTTTAAAGTAAGTCATCGAGGCTGATAGAATTATGACAATTGGTAACTCGTTATAATAATTTTAATAATAAATGGACAATTTATATAGCATCGATTATACAACAAACTCTCTTCAAGGGCGCTCTAACTTAGGAATCCAGCCCCCTATTATTAACGAATTAAAAAATTTACAAAATAAATATATTTACAAATTGAGTGTAACGATATGAAGGTAATGGCTGTGGTCATAAGGTAAGGTTAATATGTTAAAAAAACATATTTGGTAAGAAAACTGCAGAAAATTTGCCCAGGAAAGACAAACTACAAAAAAACCTTTTAGTTTTCCCGATATCAGATAGTTACAAATTCGGTTTTAGGTGTAGTGTATATGTGTTGTCATCGTCGTTGCTGAGCCTCATAGTCGAAGATTCCTTCACCATTCTAAAATAAATTCAGCTGGAAAGCAAAACTGTGCCGTGGAGTTTAATTTCTTTTTGGTAGTGTGGCCAGTGAGCAAACTCATTGGCCACACCCTCGTACTGTCTCCAATAGCACACCGAAGTGAGACGATCGGAGCACACCGATATGGTATTTCTTTGTTTTGAAAGAATAGATATGACCAAAGTCATAGGTATCCTTATACCCCCGAATAATAGACGGAAAAATGTATGTCATTCCAGGAGTACAGCGTGACTAAACCAGATTTTTAAATATTTTTACCAAATAAGTTTTTGAAATTAACATTTTTAATTTCTTTTACTTTTTGCAATACATTATTAATTATTTTATTTTTTACGAGCTGTACCCGGCACGCATTGCTGGGGCTCAGTTTGGTTAAATGGAAAAGAAAGAAAAGAGAAAACACACGTTTCTAATATGTTTAATTTCACAATGCTTGTAAGTAAACAATATTTTTGACGTCTTTCGGCCACTCTCAGCCTGTCGCGTTCATTCTGTTGAGAACGAAGCAGATCTGAAGCTGCAGAACGCGATCGCCGTGATCGCAACCGTACATCCTCAAGTCTGGCTGCACGTCGCTCTGCTGCTTCCTCGGCATTTTGATGAACTAAAGCTGATCGATTGCACTGAAAAAGAAGAAAGAAAGTTATAACAAAAACATATAAAATTTCGAAACATTAAAAAAGGAACTGAATAATATTGTTAAGTTCGTAGACGTCTTTGTTCTTGGCGGCAAGAATAGCTCGTTCACTCAGCCAATCGTGATTCTTATAATTGATTTGAATATTGGGAAATACTTTTTCAACCAATTCTTCTTTTGACGTCACTAAATTGCAGAAGTTATGAGGTAATGAAATTCGTCCTGAGGTCATATCAACCGGCACCTTTCCGTTCCCAATTTCCAGCAATTGATATGAGAATATCTCAGCTGATCGATCGTTTTGCAGCTGGACACGCATTTGTCAAATATTTGTCAAATAGGAGTATTGTTAAGGAAATATTTGTCAAATAGGAGTATTGTCAAGGAAATTCAGAGATAAATGGAACTAATTAAATGTTAGGAAAAGAGAAAGATTATTGGAATTAATTAATTGTTAAGGAAAGACAGAGAGATAATTGTAACTAATTAAATGGTAAGGGAAGACAAAGAGATAATTGTAACTAATTTAATGTTAAGGGAAGACAGAGATATAATTGTAACTCATTAAATTTTAAGGGAAGACAAATAGATAATTGAAACTAATTTAAAAAAAATCCATTTCTACATACGATTTGATAGATTTGGAAATATAAACATAGAAATAAAATTTAATTCTATATAAAAAAAATACTTTTGATATTCCTACTAACGTCTTCCAGCCACTCTCAGCCTGTCGCGTTCATTCTGTTGAGAACGAAACAATTCTGAAGCTGCAGAACTCGATCGCCGTTTTCCTCGTTCACTTACACGGCATAACCTGTAAATGAGCAATGTTTAGTATTGCGTGATCAATTTCAATACATTTTATTCAAATGCAACCTTTTGTCAAAATTTAAAAGCAATCGGTGAAGAACTTTCGGAGATAAGATATTTTCAATTAACGAACATTTACATTTTTATTTATGTAGATTAAATATTAATTTAATATAAAGCTCGATTCTAATAAATAGCAAGCTATTTAGGTAAATGCATAACAAAAAGCTATCAATAATGACAAATTAATACACCTTGTTACAAATTAGCAAAAATGTGGCAGTTCGTTAAAATCAAATGTGACGTTTGTCAAAAGTTTACGTTAGTTACATGAAACACGTGAGACTTTTAATAATTCAAATGTATAAAACATACAGAAATACATACCATGAATTCAAATGAAAATCAATCGACACAGTTCAAATTCACGGCTAATTGCACTGAAAAATAATAAAAAATAGTTTAAAGAACCGAAATGAAAGAACGCAGCTATTATTAGGATTCCACAGTACATAATGGCGGATAAAAATTTAGCATATCGTGTGTTGCTTTTACGTCCAAACAGATGGCGCTATATTTCAATAGACGTATTTGAAAATTTTATATTTAATTATTTAATATTTAAGAAAAATAAAAAAACAGTTCAAAAACGAAATGAAAGAATCCGAAACGTCGAAAATGCAATGTCATATAACCTGACAATGAGAATTGTTTAGTTTGCGTGTGTCGCTGCAGAGGGCGCTCCCATGATTTCGTCTGTTTTACATACAACTGTATATAAAAATACATATATATAAACATGCTTGTATACAAATGCAACCTTTTGTCAAAATTTCAAAGCAATCGGTGAAGAACTTTCGGAGATTAGAGATTTTCTATTAACGAACATTTACATTTTTATTTATATACGAATCTAGTATATTAAAAAAAATTACAAATATCAATATGCACATCAGAATTTTTAAATATTCTTGCCAAAAATGTGTTTAAAATACAGATTATTAAATTCACATTTTTTTGCAACAGATTCTTGATCTATTTTTTTCTGATTGAATAAATTACCAAATAGCAATACCATATACCCACCAGATTTTTTTAAATATTGTTACCAAATATCTCTCTCCCTGGCTCCATCCCAACTCATTGTCTGCGAAGACTGTTGGGGTCAGCTCTCCTCGTCCTCAGGTTGTATGCTCTTCTGTCCCGTACTACGTCCCCCAGGCAGTGCCTCTGCATCAGGTTATCTCTTTGCACCACCCATGAATTCCTTGGTCTTCCTCTGGTTGTTATTCGAGGAAGATCCATGGAGATTGCCTGGTTCACAATGTGATCGGGTGCTCTGCGTCCAACGTGCCCATACCATCTCAATCGCCTCTCCTCCATCTTGCTGTTGATGTCTGTAACACCCAGGCTTCCACAAATGTGTGAGCTTCTTATTTTTTCTCTTAGGGACACACCAGCTGACCATCTTAGCATGCGCATTTCAGCAGTTTCTAGTTGCCTAGAGTAAGAGGTATACATCGTCCAGCATTCGGAGCCATAGAGGAGTGCGGGTCTGACAATTGTTTGGTATACTTTTCCTTTTAACTTATCTGGCATTTTCGGATCACATAGAACTCCTGTCATTGATCTAAACTTCATCCACCCCACACTAATTCTATGTGTTACATCTGCTGCACATCCTCCATCGCTATGGATGAGTGACCCAAGATACTTAAAGGAGTCACAATTGTTACCGAATATATGTTTAAAATAAAGATTATTAAATTCATCTTCTTTTTGGGACAGATTCTTGATTATTTTTTTTCTGATTGAATAAATTGCCAAATAACAATACTATATACCCACTAGATTTTTTAAAATACTGTTACCAAATATATGTTTAAAATAAAGATTATTAAATTAACCTTCTTTTTGGGACAGATTCTTGATCCATTTTTTTCTGATTGAATAAATTACTAAATAGCAATACTATATACCCACCAGATTTTTTTAAATATTGTGACCAAATATATGTTTAAAATAAAGATTATTAAATTAACCTTCTTTTTGGGACAGATTCTTGATCCATTTTTTTCTGATTGAATAAATTACTAAATAGCAATACTATATACCCACCAGATTTTTTTAAATATTGTGACCAAATATATGTTTAAAATAAAGATTATTAAATTAACCTTCTTTTTGGGACAGATTCTTGATCCATTTTTTTCTGATTGAATAAATTACTAAATAGCAATACTATATACCCACCAGATTTTTTTAAATATTGTGACCAAATATATATTTAAAATAAAGATTATTAAATTAACCTTCTTTTTGGGACAGATCCTTGATCCATTTTTTTCTGATTGAATAAATTACTAAATAGCAATACTATATACCCACCAGATTTTTTTAAATATTGTTACCAAATATATGTTTAAAATAAAGATTATTAAATTAACCTTCTTTTTGGAACAGATTCTTGATCCATTTTTTTCTGATTGAATATATTACCAAATAGCAATATGCCCGTCAGATATTTTTTTAATATTAAAAGGAAACATGTTTAAAAAAATGTTTTTTTCTTCTTGTGCCATTGGAAATAGATTCTTGTTTTCTACATTATTTCTCAATAATGTCATATTCATCCATTACCATTTCATATTATATATTTTTATATGCATTGTCACCCCACGCATTCTTCTCAGCGTGAGTTGTAATATCAAAAATATGTTGTTGCTTTATCCCTTCAGGTCTTCCTTAAGCTTGAAGTAACCCCAATTTGGTGCCTGTATCCTGTCTAAATTGCTATACGGCTCTGAGTCTTGGCATATAACCAAAGCCTTAGATAAAAGGCTTCAAAGTTTTGAGAACACATGCCTTAGGGGATGATAAGTGTCGGGTTGTATTGCCACGTGAAAAATGAGACAGTTTGTCTGTTTTCTTATTTTTATTTGGCAATTCATTGCACAAAGATATAATAAGCGAGTAAACTGTCATATAGCAATATCATCCTACCAGTAAGAGACGAGTGAACAGACAAACAAGCAGTTCAAATTGATGGTTGAAAGTTTTTAGATTACACACAAACATAAAAAAATGCAAATAGTGAAATAATTTTTTTTCCTTAATTCATGTGGTAACTCTTCAACAAATCCGGAAAAGTTGTTCGGAAATATTGAAAAGTGTTACTGGGAGACAAAACTGTCTTCTTCAACAATGAATTAAGAATGATTCCCTTCTGTATCCTTGAAAGAATTTCTTCCCTTTTCTTTGTTCTTCAGTATGAATCCTGCGAATTGGTTAGCAGCAAAGCTCTGCATCTCCTCTTCCACTTCGCTCGGTCTTCAGCGATCCTCTTGTGCTCTGTATAGGAGGTGCAGTCCATATCGTGGCATATTTGCTCCAGATACTCTCAGCGAGGACGCTCTCTACCAATCGATCCTTCAATCATTTCCTCCAGTATATTGTACAGGAGATTTTCATATCGCAGCATATGACCCATCCATTCTGCACGCCTTTCTGATATGGTGTTTGATAGGGGCCTGGTTTCTTCGATCCTGCTGAGAACCTCGTCATTTGTAGTGTGGTATCTCCAGGAAATTCTTAGGATTCGTCTGTAGATAATAGGGTCAAGATGATTGGTTTTTATTTTACTAAGATTTAAACGTACATTTTTTTTAATCTGTCATGGGTTAAAACATTTTAATATGTCTAAGATAAACTGATTAGTTGACCATCATCCCCCCATATATATGGTATATACCATATTCAATGGTGTACACAAAAGAACGAAAAAAAATACTCAAGATTATGAGTTTGGAAACACTGGAATAAGCACGAAAATCGCGGTTCGTCATCACACTTGATTGAACTAATACATTGTGGTTTAAGAGGCAACAACACTCGCATACGTCTAGGGCGTGTAAGTATTGTTACCAGACGAACTCTTTCACTAGACTAGTACCCTTTTTATTTTTATTTAAGTGCCATCAAGAATCGAACCCGAAGCCCTCAATTCGAAGTTGGGTGTCTTGATAACTAGGCTATGGTTAAGACGATTAACTTTTAACGAGAGGTTTTGGATTTCAAATCGATGGCCGTAGTCTAACGGTTGGCATTCACGCTTAGCTAACAGACACCCCCGGTACGAATTCTGACGGGTTGGTTTTATTTTTAGACCATTTTACATCTTAATTATTGTTTTACAATATCTTATATGCTACTTATAATAACCTTGTATAGTCCTATAAAACTATACAAATAGTTCAATATAAAACTGCCTAACGAAAGACTGAAGCGGCTTATACCCACAAATCGTCTTGATACTTAATGTCCTTGCCATAAGAACTTTAGGTTGGATCTGACTAGACTGTGTACTAGATAAAAGTGTAACAGCTTGCACACTCTAAATCAATACGCACATAGGCGTTTTCCATTTACAGAATGATCGACAATCATACTCTATCACGAGGGATAGCCTATCATACCGTATCGTATAGTGAATTTAAGCAACACCAAAATAGCACTATAAAAACTGCCTAACAAATAGCTGCAGCAGATTATCATAAATATTGAATTTTCTAGTCTTTTCTCCTTTGATTTGTATGTTTAGTTTCCCATTAACTTTGTTGGTTATCGATTTATTTTATTTTTTATTTTATTTATTTTACACATGACAAGAATGCATAATTTGCAAAAAAACAACAGGTAATTTAATTTGGACGCACAATTTTAATGGATCTGGGTGTGTTGCCTTTCATTTGCCGTGTCCCCAGTAAACTAGGCTTTAGCATGTATCTCACTCAGGACATATAGCATGAAAAAATAAATCGAAACTTCTTTCCGATTTTTGATTATATAAAACCCCGTTGCACATTCTCATCAACCTGACAAACAGTGACACTTAATTACATATGTATACATCACGCGAAATCATACTCCTCACACTTCATCACTCCAGACATACCTAAACATTCATCCCACAATATACCGCGCACAATCATAAAAAAATTGTTTAAAAACAGTTATTAAACAACAAAAAATACCACACTCAAGAGCTCACAAAAACCTTTTCCACAAGTCATTCATCTTGCAAACCCAAGTACTCAAACTCCTGTCGCAATAACAACCACGCTCCGATCGACTGCCTAAATTGTTTTCCTCCCTTTGCCTTTATTGAATTCGACACCATATTGTATGTCATGGGAGCTAAATAGGCATATTGCCTTTGGGCAAAAGATGTTTTACTTCTAGAGATGGTGAACATTTGATCACTCGCCACGCGTGTCATGTGTCTCTGCTGAGTCTTAAAATCTGACAAAATACTACCTTAATAGTAAAATTCCTCAATTCTGCTCTAATCTTTCATTGTTCAACAATATATTACATTCATTTTCTTTTTTCACTTTTTGCCACTATAACTTTTGCGCAAATTTCGCATTTTTTCTTTACATCTCTTATAAAATTTTCTTATCAGATTCTGTAATTCACCCCCCTTCTCCGCTTACACCACCAAGTCTTCAGCAGTCTACGTGCAGTTCCATTTGTATGCAACCCTCTGCAGTTCTTTCACACGTGAATCTATGTATTCATTAAACAACTAGGGTGACAACGCATCCCTGCTTTACCCCTTTGAAATATTAAACCAATTATTCAAGACACTGCTCATTCTAATATAAGCTCTACTTTTGTCGTATAGTAATGCAATACCGCAGTCATTATTTTTCTTTATTTGTTTAATACTTCATGGCTAAAATAATCTGGCGGGCTTATTGCCAGGCGGTAATCTCTTCCAACCAACTAGACAATATTAAACATGGTATCAAAAAATATTCAAAATTTTAGTTTTAAACTTTTACTAGGAACCCTACGATAAATTGTTCGTTATTATCCACGGTTTCAGACATCCACTGAATATCTTGTAACGTACCCCCCGTAGATAAGGGGGTAATATTGTATGGACTAAAATTAAATACAGGTTACAGATTAAGATTAACAAATACCGTATGCGAATAGAAACAACCCTTGGTCTAGCTCTCAAAACACTTTTCAGGTCTCACCTTGAAAATTGGGTAACAGTGTAATGCCTTCAGAACATGAAACAATTTAATATAATATACTTCCTCCCCCAACACCCCCTGTCCACCCATCCCTTATACTCAATAGTCACACAATACTATCGCCAAGCTAGGGTTGTGTTCAAAATATTTTGTTCATAGTAAAGTGGTTGCAACAAATTATTTGAACAACTCTTGCATTGAAATCAACTTTTTGTATTTATTGTAATTTATTTTTAACAAACACTGTTTATTCCACTTTTTTATGACGGTATAACCCTACCGGTTTCAAGGCTTTCACCTCATCTTCAGGGGAGCGTAACGCTCCCCTGAAGATGAGGTGAAAGCCTTGAAACCGGTAGGGTTATACCGTCATAAAAAAGTGGAATAAACAGTGTTTGTTAAAAATAAATTACAATGTCTTTAAACCTCCACAACGTTAATGCCTTAACTATAAACAACATATTTTTGTATTTATATACAAGAACATTAAAAAATATTTTACAAATGTAGAAAGTACAATCATGAGAAAATTACTGATCGAATGGGAAGGTTGTATCACAGGAAGTGATAAAACCTTCAACATAAGATTCGTATGTTATGTAACGCTTATAGTCAACAACCGAACGATCTAAATGCGGACCGTCAATCGATCTCTGAGTGGACTGGGGAGCATGGCTTACTCATAAATCCAAACAAGTCTCAAGCGATCCTCATTGGCAGCCCTCAGCTTCTCTGTAAATTCAACACTGACTTACTTCTTCCAATATTACTTGATGGCTCTATAACACCTTTACACAAAACTGTAAAAAACCTAGGAGTGCTAATAGATAACACTCTCTCATGACGAGATCAAATAAATTAGGTAAGCCGAAGGATCTTCTTCAGCCTTCATTACCTTAAAGTGTTGCAAAGATTCCTACCACCTAAAACCAAAATTGTACTCGTACAATCTCTGCTCTTTCCGATTCTGGACTATACGGACGTATGTTACTTGGATGTTACAGAGGAACAGCTGGACAAATTACAGCGTCTTCAAAATGTGTGTCTAAGATTTATTTTCAACCTACGAAAAAACAATCATATTATATAACTTCATACCAGAAGGCATTGAACTGGTTGAATGTTAGAAATATACGCCAAATTCACATACTCTCTCTATTGTATAACATCCTTAACTGTCCCGCCGCACCCTTTTATCTCGCCGAAAATTTTCAGCTTCTTTCCAATCATGGATTAGCGCTACGCTCAAACAGATATTGTTTATTGGCCTTTCCAGTTCACCGCTCCTCTTTCTTTACGCCGTCCTTTACTGTCCATGCAGTGAGACTCTGGAATCAGTCACACCCCAATATAAGACTCGCTCCGTCCTTGGCATGCTTTAAGAAGCGACTGAAAAAACTCTTAATTTCTAGTCAGTAAAATAACGTGTTTCATTCCTGATTTTTCTTTTCCTTTCCTCTCCACCATCCCTTCCTTTCCTTTTGATTGATGATATCTCACTTTATATGAACAATAATGTTCGAGTGATTGTCCGTCTTTGTGGGGTTCGTGGGCATGTGCTCACGTATGTGTTTATGGATTTCGTGGGGATGGATAGTCATTTGAATGATTTATGCGACCATGTAACTTGCTTCATTTACTTTTGTCTGGTTGTTTGGAAGAGATTGCCGCCTGGCAATAAGCCCGCCAGATTGTATTGCAATAAAAGTGTTAAATAAATAAATAAACGACGAATATTTGAAGTACTGAACTAGTTGAACGTGAGAAACAGATATAAAACTCACATACTATCTATATTATATAATATCCTTAACTGTCTTCCCCTCCCCTTATTATCTCGTTGAAATTTTTAGCGTATATCCGATCATCAACTAGCGCTACACTCAAGCAGAAATTGTTAATAGGCCTTTCTGGTTCACTAACCTTCTTTTTAACGCCGTCCTTGACTGTTTATGCAGTGAGACTCCGAAATAAGATACAAACCAATGTTAGACTCGCTTCATCCTTTGCATGATGAAAAAACTATAAGTCTCTAGTCAGTAATATAACGTTTTTCATTCCTAATTTGTCTTTCCTCTCCACCATTCCTCCTTTTCCTTTGAAATTTCCTTTCCGTATATCTTCATAAAGATGATTAATAATTAGATTTTTTTTATTATGATCATGTATCTTCCTTTCTTTAGTTGTGTCCGATTTGTTGGAACAGATTGCCGCTTGGTAATAGTCTGCCAGATTGTGTTAACAATAAAGTATTAAATAAATAAACAAGATTTGATGGCCGAGCTCCTTCACAGAGTTCAAATAAAGATTCGTCAACTAGAAATAGCAATAAAGAAAAAATAAAACCAAGTTCTTATCGTGGACCGAGTCTGATAATGGATGACTCGCTAAGAGATAACAAAAAGGTTAAGAAGTTTGACTATCTACGTGTTATTATTTCGGTGGATGGAGGGTGTGAAGCGAAGATCCGATAATTCCGACAAGACTGGCAAAGGTATGGACTAACCGGTCTATATTCAGAAGAACCAAAATCCGTATTGTTAAGTCTAGTATTCTTCATAGCACTGCATGGAGTGGAAACAGATAATGAAAAGAAAAGAAAGAAACATAAAAGATGCCTTCGAGAAGTGGTGTTGGAGATCGATCGTCATTGCTGGGCCTCGTAGTCAAGGATCCCTCGTTGTTTCACAGTTGCACACCAGCAAACTCACTGACCACACCGCTGTACTGGATCTGATGGCACACTGAAGTGAAACGATCAAAGCACACCGGCACCCTTATACCCCCGAATGCTAGGCAAAAATATACTTGTGTCGTTCGAGGAGAGTAGCATAGCGTGGAGCTCGAACTGGCGACCTTCCGCACGTAAGTACAGTACGCTACCGTGCATCCATGCACCGTGTTGGAGGTGGATGCTTCGTAGCACATGGACCACAAAGCGCACCAACGTATATATTACCCAAAAATCAAAATGACGACCTCAGTAACCTTGTTGTTACATTCTTGACTTCCACCCGGGGGTTTTAGGTTCAATTCCCGATGTTACTCGATAAAAAAGGGTTCAAATTCTATTAAATAGTTGGCCTGGTTACTACACTCACACGCGTTGAGATCTCAATGTTACAGACAGATTGTTTCATGTTAATAGGATATTTAAAGAGAGTTCATACCACAAATTATTGTCTCTACCTATCGGAGATCACAATAGATGTGGACATATTCAGTTACTCTAGAGTGGTTCCTTCCCTAGATTTTCCACACCCACGTTTCGCTCCTATGGATCAACGCTAAGTCTGAGTATATGGTATGTGTATGTAGTGTGGTGCCTAGTTTGCTTTATCTTCCATTCCAACTTGCCGTTCAATAGCTCGTTTACTTTGTCTTCTATTCCAACTTGCCGTTCAATATTTCGTTTACTTTGTCTTCTATTCCAACTTGCCGTTCAACATCCCGTTTGCTTTGTCTTCTATTCAAACTTGACGTTCAATATTTCGTTTGCTTTGTCTTCTATTCCCACTTGCCGTTCAACATCTCATTTGTTCTGTCTTCTATTCCAACTTGCCGTTCAATATCTCGTTTGCTTTGTCTTCTATTCCAACTTGCCGTTCAATATCTTGTCTGCGTTGTCTTCTATTCCAACTTGCCGTTCAATATTTTGTTTGTTTTGTTTTTTATTCCAACTTGCCGTTCAATATCTTGTTTGCTTTGTCTTCTATTCCAACTTGCCGTTCAATATCTTGTCTGCGTTGTCTTCTATTCCAACTTGCCGTTCAATATTTTGTTTTTTATTCCAACTTGCCGTTCAATAGCTCGTTTACTTTGTCTTCTATTCCAAATTGCCGTTCAATATCTCGATTGTTTTGTCTTCTTTTCCAACTTGCCATTCAATATCTTGTTTGCTTTGTCTTCTATTCCAACTTGCCGTTCAATATTTTGTTTGCTTTATCATTTATTCAAACTTGCCGTTTAATATCTCGTTTGCTTTGTCTTCTATTCCAACTTGCCGTTCAATATCTCGTTTGCTTTGTCTTCTATTCCAACTTGCCGTTCAATATCTCATTTGATTGACTATTTTCTCTGGGGTTACGTGAAAAGTCAGGTCTATAAGAATGACCCTCGATCAATTCCTGAGCTAAAGGACATAATTATTCAAGTTATTGGTGAGTTAGAACCGCAATTATCCAAAATGTCATCGAAAATTTTGACAAAAGAGTGGATATTTGTAGAGCTGCAAGAGGTGGACATTTGGTGGATATTGTTATTTTTGTTTAAATGTCATACATTATACTTCAATGACCAATAAAAAGTTTTTTTGAAATCAAAGCAAATTGTGTGTTTTATTCAAGAATTTAAAAAAATTGAATTTAAAAAAACCGCTCAATTTGAAACACCCTTTTTTAAGTCAAATTAAGAAAAGCATTCTATGATGATTTTAGCATGTAGAAGAATGAATGAACGAAGACTAAAGTCTGATTGAAAGGCGTGGTAGAGGAAGTCTGAAGAAAAAACGACTGGATCAAGTCAATTATATTTTGAAAGTAGGAAATGTAAAAGTCAAGAAAATCGTAGGAGCTGTATATACATTATTGGATGTAAAAAAGGTGAAATATGTGTGTCACAATAAAAAAGTCTAGTGATCTGTTTTTCTCTCCTATTACATCAGGAAAACGGTGTGATTATTTATAAATATGTGCCGATTCAGTAGGGTTAAGGAGTACCATACAAATGTGTTATAATCTCATGTCAGCAGCCATAATCACTTTACATGCGGTTCGATTCCTGGTGAATTCACTTGCAGTTTAATTTTCCTCTTAGACCGTTACGTAAACCGATATACTAACTATCACAAACTCTTATAGCGTTATAGAAGGACACAAAAATAATTATATTTAGAGCACTGTCTAGTTAGACTACTCATAACTAATGAAACAGATTAAATTTGCGAATCGTCTTCGAAAGTTGATGTTCCACCAATCGAATGTATGAATTTTATTTGTCAATACTATATATTTTGCTGAAACGCAACAGTTTGCACACAATAAACTAATATACACACAGTTGTCTTCCATCCACTGTATGGCTGACAATTATACTAGACCACGAGGGGTAGCTTGTCTTATTATTCTTATTAAACAAATAAAAAAATGAAATGAATATATTTAATTTTTTATAATATTATTTACAAATATAAAAATCATAACCTGCCAGACTCAAACTTTTTTCAGAAAACATACGTTTGAATAGGAATTAACCCCGTAGCCTTCAAGTTCACCCTGCCTTCCCCAACAAGAAAATGGTGTAATGATTCCTATAATTTAAGATTTTTTTTAATAAATTAAGTAAGTCAATAAATACCATAACGCAATTTCCCTATTGAGGTTGGAAGAGATACCAAATCTCTTTACAGAATTCTAAATAAAGGTGAACTTAAGGCTGTCGCAAACCAATGACTTATTTTCACTGTTTGGTTCAATGAACCAGTCCAAAACTGAGTTAGCGGGATCTCACAGTCCAACTTACCATCCAAACTACGAGGAAACTAACTCTTCACTGCCTGAAACATGGAACCTATTAAAAATTCAGAATAACTTTTCCCATAAAGTTTCAACCGCTATAACTGGTGTCGCTATCCCTGCTTAAATTCAAGTTAACCCCCAAGTCATAAATTATTTTAACCCTTGTAATAAACCGCAGCCAATACTCGGGCCCGAATGGGGTAGTTTGAACCGATGGCTATTATAGGGGTTATACTACCCCAACTATCGACAGTGCTTGGATCCACTACTTGCTTTGATGTTTCAGATTTTCAGGATTACTGAAACTGTTTTTCAGGATATGAAGTTACTTAAATTATTAATACATGAATAAACAAAATAATATATAATATATTTATCAATTTAACACTTTCATACTAATACATACTTAGAACTTATTACTTAAAAGCAATTTCTTACCATCAACCAGCTTTTGCTTCATAATTATTGTCGATATTGACGTATTTGTCTTGAACCGAGTATTTGAGAAAAATAATAAAAACTAAAAAGAAATAAATGTCTTGAGTATCATTTATTTTTGTCAATAAATAAATAAATATCAAATAAATTGGGAATTGCGATGGGAATTTTATGAAAGTTAAGGACGAGGAATATTTTGAAATAAATGCTGTATTCTATGTTGTTTATAGTTAAGGCATTAACGTTGTGGAGGTTTAAAGACATTGTAATTTATTTTTAACAAACACTGTTTATTCCACTTTTTTATGACGGTATAACCCTACCGGTTTCAAGGCTTTGCGCTTTCCTGAAGATGAGGTGAAAGCCTTGAAACCGGTAGGGTTATACCGTCATAAAAAAGTGGAATAAACAGTGTTTGTTAAAAATAAATTACAATGCTGTATTCACTTGTTTCGATATAGTAAAGCACGCAATTATTTCTTGTATTTTATTACGAGAGACTGTCACTCGTGATCAAGTATGATTGTTAAGTCATTTTGTGAATAGAAGACGTATGTACATTTATTGGTTTATAGTCTGCAAGCTGTTGCACTTCAACAATCACACAGCCTTGACACATCAAACCCAAAGTGCCGATGATAAGGAGATCAATGCTTCAAGACAACCTTCATTGGGCAGAGTTTTACATAGCACTTTATTGTATTGTTTTTAAAAGTGATATAAGATTTTATAATTCACACCATATAAGCTAAATAAAAACATAAATTTAGGTGTAAAATAGTCTAAGAGTAACATTTTTCGGAATTGAACTAACTTCAAATCAAACCTGGAGTGGCAGTTTTGTTAGCATGGTCAACATAACCATTAGACTACAGAAGCCAACTTTTTAAGTTTAACTCCCGATGGTACCCTTAAAAATAGGGAAAACTGTCACAGTCTAGTTAAAAAAGTCGTCTAGTGAATAATACTCACACGTACTAGACACATGCGAGTGTTGTTACCTCCTTCAACGATGTAGTTTTACTAATACTTACCTCATCTAGTGGTTCGCAAGAAATCGAAGACAAGATTAACGTAACCGAAGAATTGTTGTCTTTCGGTTACTTTTTTTTAACCCTGACTCTCAAATTCAGAATAGTTGAAGATTACTGAACAAATTAACAAATAAATTTTGTTTCACTATGCTACCTTCCTATTCCGAGACAGCTGATGTGCATTCATAGTCTTTCTTCATAAAATAAAGTACACCGATCCCTCAATTTTTTTACGCGGTTAAGAAAAAATTTTGTTTAAACAGAATCGATTATCACATTGTTTGAATTTTGTTTAGTGAATATCATACGTCTGGACGATATTTCTCGTTGTTTTTAAGCCTCGCAGTTAAATATCATCTTGCCATTCTAACATCGATTCAGTTGGAAAGCGAAGCTACTCGTATGTCGGAAAGTTTTGTTTCTTTTTATTATTATCTAATTTAAGTCAAGCCGTTGCACACCAGCAAACTCAGCTGCTACACCGCTGTATTGGATTCGATGGCACACCAAAATGAGACGATCAGAACACGCCATCATTTATTTAACTTTTTTTGGAAAGGATACATATAACCGAAGTCATAGGTGTCCTTATATTTTCGAACACTAGGCCGAAAAAATATACGTATTATTCGTGAGGTTTAACACAGTGCGGTAACGACATATACTGACCTTTTCAATCAGCGTCCTTGACACTGGAGGTCACCTTGAGAGGGGGAGGTTGGCTTACAACAAAATAAATCATTCATATTTTATCCCCACAAAAGATTGGTACGAGTGTAATAAAAAAAATATTTAAATACTTAATAAAAATATTTTATTATGCTTTTATTTCATTTTTATTAAGTAGATTTAATCGACCTTCGTACCTTTAGTTGTTTGTTTAACCTTCGTAAATTTGTTCAGCCTTCGTACATAAATCGAGGTTGTACTGTTTATATTAACGGTCCCCAGGAGTATTTAGAAAAATATAACATAACATACAATCCTCCAGTTTAGGAGATATTCATTACATTTTTACATGATATAATATTTTTTAATTAGTCAAACACTATTTACTGAACTTCATATAAATGGTATAGCCCTACCGGTTTCAAGGTGTTCACCTCATCACCACCCTGATGATGAGATTAAAAACCTTAAACAAGTAGGGTTTTACCGTTATTTCAAGTAAAATATACAGTGTTTAACTTAACAAATTACAATGTATTTAAACTTCCACAGTGTTAATAATTTAACTCTAAATAAAAGTAACAGTTTAAATAGATATAGTATGTAAAAGTAACAGTTTAAATAGATATAGTGTGTAAAAGAAACAGTTTAAATAGATATAGTATGTTGTTTATAGTTAAGGCATTAACGTTGTGGAGGTTTAAAGACATTGTAATTTACTTTTATCAAACACTGTTTATTCCACTTTTTTGTGACGGTATAACCCTACCGGTTTCAAGGCTTTCACCTCATTTTTAGGAGAGCGCAAACAAGACTTCAGGGGAGCGCAACAAGACTGTTATTTATTTTTATCAAACACTGTCTTGTTTGCGCTTCCCTGAAGATGGGGTGAAAGCCTTGAAACCGGTAGGGTTATACCGTCACAAAAAAGTAGAATAAACAGTGTTTGATAAAAATAAATTACAATAGATATAGTATGTAAAAGCAACAGTTTAAATAGATATAGTATGTAAAAGTAACAGTTTAAATAGATATAGTATATAAAAGTAACAGTTTAATTAGATATAGTATGTAAAAGTAACAGTTTATATAGATATAGTATGTAAAAGTAACAGTTTAAATACATGTAGTATGTAAAAGTAACAGTTCAAATATATACTCGAACCGGACAATATCAAAATGTGATAAAATGATAAAATATAATGACGTGATGGCAAAAGCAGTTTAGTATTAACTTTGATGTGTGTGAGAAAAGCTTGAACCTGAAGACTGCAAAGAGCTGAAAAGATGCTGTAGAAATGTATGCACTTAGAACAATACATGTAATTTATTTAATCCAACACTGTTTTTTCCACTTAACCTTTTCTATATTATTTATAGTTAAGGTATTAACACTGAAGAGGTTGAAAGACATTGTAGCTTGTTTAGTGAAACAGTGTTTATTTCACTTAACATAACGGTATAGCCCTACTGCACTCATAAGCAAAAATGCAGCTAACGGGAAATAATCAGAAATTTAACTAAGTATGAGGCAATATCCCATATCAAATTCTGAACCATGTTCCATAAAAAAATACAGAAAACCGTTTATTTCAACACAAAAATCGACGTAACGTTTTCTTTAATTTTACAAAATACTGGGTTTTTCTAAGCAAAAAAGCAGTAAAATGTGATTCATAAGCAAAAAGACAGCAAGTGCTTATGCGTTTGCTGCGTTTTTGCTTATGAATCACATTTTACTGCTTCTTTATTTACGAATCGCGACATTTTTAAGCAGCCATGAAAAACATGAAAGTACAGTTTTCTCAAAACTTAACTTTTGCCATTAGCTGCGTTTTTGCTTATGAGGACAGCTTACCGGTTTCAAGGTTTTCACCTTATCACTACCCTGATGATGAAGTAAGAATCTTAAACCAGTAGGGTTTTACCGTTATTTCAAGTGAAATATACAGTGTTTGACTTAACAAATAACAATGTCTTGAAACTTCAACAGTTTTAATACTTGAAATCTAATTAAAAGTAAGAGTTTAAATAAATATACTTAAATAATAACAAAAAAAAACTATTCCTTCTTCCTCAATCAAACTTAAGTTGTACACTTAGACACCGAAAACCTACTGGAGGGATAACTAGAAAATTCTGTTTTACTTCAAGAAAAAAAGCTTCCCACTTGAATATCTTAAAGGCTTTTTCAATGTAACTTTGATAATTAATTTCTGCACCCTTTCAATCCTATCAATTATAGTTTTAGACGTTTCAACCCTCTTTACTAATTCATACCTCAATTTCGAACTACAAAGACAACTAAAGATTTGATTATACTCCCTTGGGATAAAATATTTCAAACTATTTTCATTAAATTAACTTTTTTTCTCTCACAGTAGGATCTTCAAGTTTGCCAACCACAATACAGCCTTTAGAGAAGCCTGACGGATCTTCTTCAGTTTTCCTGAAAATGTTTATTTGAAGTATCCAAGAAAAAAATAATTTAATGTGATAAGTCAACAAATATAGGGGTATAGATGATAAAGATATAAATATTATTAAAAACCTGTATTGGAACCATGAAACTGTCATTAAATTAGAAAATAACAAATCGAAAGGCATACCAATTCAACGTGGAGTTCGACAAGGTTGTATTTTGTCACCGTTGTTATTCAATCTGTACTCTGATATAGTTTTCAAGGAAGCACTATATAACTTGAATCTGGGGGTCAAAGTGAATGGTGTATGTGTCAATAGCACCAGGTACGCAAATGATACGGTTATTCTGGCAGACAGTATTGACGGCCTTCAAACGCTTATAGATAGAATTAATGAAGCCGGTGTGAGGCTGGGGCTGAACATGAAAGTGAGTAAAACTAAGTTCATGGTGTTTGGCCGGCAGGATCACGCAGGTTCACGTCTTACATTGAACGGTGCTGATGTAGAGAGAGTGGAAACATTTAAATACCTCGGAAGTATCCTACTGGAAGACCTCGACCCAGAAACCGAAGTCAAGGGCAGAATTGAATCGTCTCGTGTGACTTTTAATAAAATGAGAAGGGTATTCTGCGATGATAATCTAGACTTGAAACTTCGATAACAGTTGGTCAAATGCTACGTTTGGTCAGTGTTATTGTATGGAGTAGAATCATGGACCCTCAAAGTAAGTATATTAGTATGAACCAACTGGAAGCATTCAAAATGTGGATGCACCGGAGAATGCTACGGATAACCTGGGCGGATATGGTCAGCCAAAGTTGACAGAGAGTTGCTGACTACTATTAAAATCTGAAAGGTGTCCTACTTGAGTCATGTACTTAGAGGAGCAAAGTACAAATTACTGCACCTGATCATCCAAGGCAAAATAGAAGGCCGAAGATGTGTTGGCAGGAGGCAAGTCTCCTGGCTCTACAATATACGTGATTGGACTGGCATAAAGGGCGTTGGAGATCTTTTTCAGGCTGCCGGGGACAATGTCTACTCTCAAGTGACGGATGTCTACTCTCAAGTGATATTCAACGTTGGGGGGACCTGACATGACACTAAGAAGAGGAAGAATTGGAATAATTCAGAACAATGAATTCATTCGATGAAGTTGAAATCGACCTCAAAGTTAGGTTAAAAGTTTCATCACAAGTTGACCGAACACCATATGCATAGATCACACAACAAATGCATAGATCCTAAAACTTTTTTTTAAATTAAGTAAACATATATCAATCAAGTTTTTTTTATTTGTTACGATACATGAAAGGTTGGCAATGCCTGCAACACTCAGGCCGCTTTTATAGTTTACCTTTAGCAGAATTATCCTGTGGTCCACTATCAATCTCCGCGGTTCTGTTGCGCCATCAAATTATCTGCCCCCATCCCTAGTTCAGGCCGTGCCCTTGTCTCTTGGGACTAATTGGTAAAACGCCCGCCTTTCCTTGCGGCGACCTTGGGTTCGACCTCTGAGGTTATGTGGTCTACCTCCTGGCTACGCAATGTAGTGTAATGGGTTCTTTTCGGGCTGGTTCAATTTACGAACTTTATTTATTTACTGGAGATATATCCAAAACTTAAGTATTATTTGCATACCGTAACAACATTAACAACATAAAATATCTGCAGTAAAAAAATCAGCACCATTCTTATCATCATCCTGTCGTGTAGCTCATTACTGAGCCTCCTGACTACCATGATAGCTTCCTGACTACCATGATAGCCTCCGATAATTCATCTCCATCTATCGTTGCCCACCGTGCCTCGACGACCAGTTGTCAAGGATAGTCCAGTTGTGTCTCTCTCTAGATCTGTCCAATGCATTGAGATCCCAACTCCTGTGCTTCATCCTTCCAAGCCTCTAGTAACTACAAACCTTTATTTAAAGGGTGCTATATAAATTGTCGGTGTGCTACGATCGTCTCATCTCATGCCATCGGATAATATACAGCGGTGTGGTCAACTTGAAAAAAAAACTTCTACAGTACAGCTTCGCTGTTCAACTGAATTTACTTTGGAATGGTGAGAGGATCCTTTACTACGAAAGCCAGCAACGACTGTTAATTTGTGATTTTTTTCTGACTTTCTTCGTTTCTGTATAACCTTAAAACTGTATAACCTCTCAACGAACTATTTGTATAACATGTGTGACTCCTTTTTGGTTAGTTGCAAGAGATTTCCAAATAGCAGTAAACGTTGGGAGACAGTAATCTTACCAACTATACCACGAGATTATCGTTGACAGAAAAAATCATAAGATTATCGTCATCAAAACAACTATTTAAACAGAAAAGGATATCCAAAAATAATATTTCTCAATGTTTCACGTCCATAAAGAAACATAACTTAAAAGTTAATTTTCAATTACCAATCACTTTATCGTAAGATTTTTTACTTTTCCACTAAAATTTATAGCAAAAAACTCATTTTAAAAATTTGCCAACGTAAAAATTTTCAGTCTCGCCCATAATTTGAGATCGCGCGAAATTACCATCCCTTCCGCGCGTTGCATTACATATATAAAATGGTTTCTATTAAAAAATATTGAAACATATATCATTTAGCGGAATGAGAGGTTATACCCCTTCCCTCCTAATCGAGCGCGACGCAATCTAACGAAATCACCTCTAGGCACGCAAATTCCTACCGGGGGTGGCGATTTAGGGTGGCTTAAAGTGTGGCGTCAACCCCTCCCTGCGTTACTCCAATCGCTGAGGTAATCTTTTTAATAAATAACACCTTAGTATGAGATATTTCTTTATATAAATTATGTACTTTGAATTGCGTGAACTAAGAGGGAATGTGGTAAACTTTTGAATAATTTTAAATAAAAAAAATAGCATTTATTATTTTTTTTAAAACCGTTTAGGAACAAGATCACTCCAAAGTTACATACATTTCTTTTTACATGTTATGATTGGTTTTAATTTCTTAAGAATGTAAAACCAGCTGAAATTACAATAAACTTTCCCAGCGCCTGACTCGTTTTTCAAGAATTCTGATTTTGGTGAAGGGTTTACTAAAATTGCTATATCTAAGTAAATATTCGTAAAAATGCAATGAAATTCGATGTTTTTGTTTAAAATACATTTGTTATTCAATTAAGGGTAGTGATTTTATCAATGTTCTTCTTTGTGAATAATTAAATCACACTTCTTACACACGTACTGTGTCTCACTTTTTTTAAAGTGCTTAGCGCATACCAGTCAAGTGTGCACTGCAGAGTTTTCTTAATTGTCAGTTGATAGGATGCAAATCAACACATGTTTAGCCACGTTCTTTGACCGCATGTTTCAAGGATCTTACAAGTTCCTTATTCTATTTGAACCCGGAGATTACTTACTTGGTTTTCAAATTCATACGTCAAAATTTTTCCAGATCTAACATTTCACTGCACATTGATGCCGTGACCTCAGAAATTATGCATAAACTCATTGTCTAGGGTAGGGGTCTTCAAACTTTCTAGCCTAAGGGCCACACTGACTCCTCCACTAAGTCCCAAGGGCCAATACCATCGTACGGGTTTTGGCCAATTTATATTATGATATATAAAGTCAGTAAAATATGCATACCAAATGTCAAATAAATGGATATCTATTCTGAATGTGAAAATACATCAAGGCAGTATAATTTGTATTTCAAATATCGAACGAATAAATAATTCTATCCTTGACATTAAAATAAATCAAGCCAGAATAATATATATGTATTATATATTTCAAATATCGAACGGATGAATAATTCAATCATTAATATCAGGGGGCTCTTAACTTTTTAGCGTAAGGGCCATACTGACTACTCCACTAAGTCCCAAGGGCCAAGATCTAGCTCATCATATGTACCAACATACTGTAGATTTGAATTACGCGTAAATTTTCGTATTGGAACTAGCTGGGGAGTGAGATATCTATGGCGCAGGGCACGGGGGTGGACTCCGTTCCGTTCGCAATTTCGGTTGGTACTTACGGGCAAGTGTCAAGGACATTTCATTGCGGCGGAGATAGCAGAAGAGCGTGCTGTGCGTTACGTATTGTTACGACTACTTACGACCATTCTAAATGTATAGTAGTGACATCTTGCAAATATAATGCGTTTAATTGCAAATACAGTAGTTAAAATATTCAATTTCATTATGTATGTCAGTTATTGTGTTTCTTAATTGGTCGTTAAACAAAAACATGTTATATATTTATTATTTTGAATGATTTACTTATGTTACATTGTAAATTTTACAATGTACTCGTAATCAAAATAAACTATGACGGGCCGGATACCGGGCATATCCAGCCCTCTACCGCGGGCCGGATTGGTGGAGCTCGCGGGCCGGTGTTGGCCCGCGGGACGTAGTTTGGAGACCCCTGGTCTAGGGCATTATTTATGTTAGAAATCAGGAATCCAAAATCAGGAGACTATCTTTAAAATGTGGAACTGTTAACAAAAATATTTAGAAATTTCTAAGTCAGTGCATCGAGGTGAGCATCTGGCAAACACATATATCCCAAATCTCTCCGCTGCTGGCCGAGATCGTCCCATCCCTCCCTTCCCCCCTCCCTTCACCAACAGTCGTCCGCAACCCGAATGTCAATCGTTAGAAACGTGTATCTCGGTACCACTTCAAACATAATTCAGTATTATTTGTGCTTCCCTAAAAATGAGGTGAAAGCCTTGAAACCGATAGGGTTATACCGTTACAAAAAAGTGGAATAAACGGTGGTTTATAAAACAAATAACAAAAAAGTATTTGTGTCAATAATGTCTTTTTTTGTAACAGTATCGATCGCTTGAAAGCGAAAGACTAGAACTCAACGCATGTTTAGTTTATAACGTTAAAACACAGGATCGGGATATCAACTGTTAAGTTACACATATATCTGATTAATAGTTACACATATATCTGATTAATAGTTACACATATATCTGATTAATAGTTACACATACATCTTATTAATAGTTACACATATATCTGATGAATAGTTACACATATATCTGATTAATAGTTACACATATATCCAATTTATAGTTACACATATATCTGATTAATAGTTACACATATATCTGATTAATAGTTACACATATATCTGATTAATAGTTACACATATATCTGATTACACATATATCTGATTAATAGTTACACATATATCCGATTAATACTTACACATATATCTGATTAATAGTTACACATATATCTGATTAATAGTTACACATATATCTGATTAATAGTTACATATACATCTTATTAATAGTTACACATATATCTGATTAATAGTTACACATATATCCAATTAATAGTTACACATATATCTGATTAATAGTTACACATATATCTGATTAATAGTTACACATATATCTGATTAATAGTTACACATATATCTGATTACACATATATCTGATTAATAGTTACACATATATCCGATTAATACTTACACATATATCTGATTAATAGTTACACATATATCTGATTAATAGTTACATATATATCTGATTAATAGTTACACATACATCTTATTAATAGTTACACATATATCCGATTAATAGTAACACATTTATCTGATTAATAGTTACACATATATCTGATTAATAGTTACACATATATCTGATTACACATATATCTGATTACACATATATCTGATTAATAGTTACACATATATCCGATTAATACTTACACATATATCTGATTAATAGTTACACATATATCGGATTAATAGTTACACATATATCTGATTAATAGTTACACATACATCTTATTAATAGTTACACATATATCTGATTAATAGTTACACATATATCTGATTAATAGTTACACATATATCCGATTAATAGTTACACATATATCTGATTAATAGTTACATATATATCTGATTAATAGTTACACATATATCTGATTACACATATATCTGATTGATAGTTACACATATATCCGATTAATACTTACACATATATCTGATTAATTAAAAACTTAATGGAGAACTCGCTGAAGTGGATGGAACCCAAGAACCCAATAGTGTATGGGAAAAGTGCCGGACCATCGTCAAGAGAACTGCTGCTGAAATACTTGGATGTGTTGAATCTGGAAGGCCGGTTAACTGGTTCGATAATGAGTGCTCAGAGGTAACACAGAAGAAGAATGAGGCATATCACAGATTACAACAGCGGAATACCAGAGGCAATGCTGAGGAATACAAACGGAGAAGAAGGGATGAAAAGAAAATCCACAAGATGAAAAAGAAAGAGTGGGAACAGTCCCAGATTAGTGAGCTGGAAAACCTCAACTCACGGGGATTATGTAGACAGTTCTACCGGAGGATTAATCAGCAGCGCAAAGAGTATAAACCAAGGGTAACTGCCTGTAAAAACAGACATGGCGAAATTCTTAACGATACAGTGGATATCTTGAAACGTTGGGCCGAACACTTTGAGGAACTTCTTAATAACAACCATTCCGATGACATTGATGCGGGGAGTCCCTATGCTGAGGACGAAGAAAGCGTGCCCCCACCATGTCTGATGGAAGTAAAAACAGCCATGGAAGGCCTCAAAAATAGTGGGTCACCAGGACATGACGGTGTCCCTGGTGAGTTGCTTGGGTGCGGAGGAGCTGAACTGACCACTGTGATCCATGCCATCGTGGAGAAAACATGGGACTCGGAAGCTGTGCCGGACGATTGGAGGACTGGAATCGTGTGCCCACTCCACAAAAAGGGTGATACAATGCAATGTGCCAGCTACCGAGGAGTTACCCTGCTGAATGCATCATATAGGGTCTTTGCCGGTGTCCTGTTCTCCAGATTGCTGCCGTACGCTGAAGACCTGGTAGGCCAATATCAAAGCGGATTTCGTCCGGGGAGATCCACTACAGACCAGATGTTCACTCTCCGTCAAATATTGGAAAAAACCCTAGAGTATAATGTCGATACACACCACCTCTTTATCGATTTCAAAGCTGCATATGACAGCATTAACCGCTCTCAACTCTATGCGGCCATGAAGGACTTGGGTATTCCTAACAAGCTCATAAGGATGGTTAGACTCACTATGAACCAATCACAATGCAGAGTCCGGATTCAGAATGATATCTCAGAACCATTTTACACAATGAATGGACTGCGTCAAGGAGACGCACTAGCTTGTCTACTTTTTAATATGGCTCTAGAGAAGTGTGTAAGAGAATCCGGAGTACAGACAAATGGGTCAATTTTCTACAAATCAAGCCAAATACTGGGCTACGCGGATGATATTGACATTATTGGTAGATCCCCACAAGCAATGATGGAGACATTTGTTCAGTTGGAGAGGGCCGCAAACAGAATGGGACTTCGCATCAACTCCGATAAGACCAAATATATGATAGCCACTAAAGCACCCCGTAATAACCAGACACCTACCACGATTAATATAAGTTCTCATACAATAGAACGTGTAAACACCTTCACCTACCTGGGATCCATAGTGACAAGTGTTAATGATGCATCTATCGAGATTAAACGTCGAATATTCATGGCAAATAGATGCTTCTTTGGTCTGAGAAAACACCTTATATCTCGGTTGTTGTCCAGAAGGACAAAACTTACCATTTACAAGACACTGCTACGACCTGTCCTCACATATGGGTCTGAATGCTGGGTATTGAGTAAGAAGAACGAATCTTCTCTTCTAATATTTGAAAGAAAAATACTCAGAAAAATATTCGGACCCATACAGGAAAATGGATCTTGGAGAGTGAGATATAATGAGGAGTTATACAGCATATACAAAGAGCCCAACATCATAAAATACATCAAAATTGGGAGGCTACGTTGGGCGGGGCATGTAGCAAGAATGGGAGAAGAGGAAATGCCTAACAAAGTACTCTTCTCCAAGCCCCAAGGAAGACGTAGCGTGGGTAGACCGAGGCTTAGGTGGATGGATGGGGTGCAGAATGATGCAAACGTGATTGGCATCAGGGGCTGGAGGAGTGCATCCCAGGATAGGGGGGAATGGCAGCGACTGCTGGAGGAGGCCGGGGCCCACAATGGGCTGTAGCGCCATTGATGATGATGATATATCTGATTAATAGTTACACATATATCTGATTAATAGTTACACATATATCCGATTAATAGTTACACATATATCTGATTAATAGTTACACATATATCTGACATAGATTTTTTTTTAATAATCGCAAGTGCCCATTTTGATGGACCTTCTGATCCATGCACGACTGATAACGTGGAATCGCAAATTCTTATTAATTGGAATATAAATTGTGATGACCTCTATAGCCCATTTAGTTAGACGATTATCTCTTAACCCAGAGGTTACGGGTTCGATTCCCGTCGCAACTTAGATTTTTTTAAAGGTTCTAGTCTTCTTCAGCATTCATTCCCTCCCTGTTGCAAAGACTTTTTAAAAAAATTTGCTTCTTCAATATCGTTTCCAATTCTGAACGGTTTATGTTATGTATATGTTATTAGGATGAAACGGTGGAAGAGTTAAACAAGCTACAGCACAGCGTCTTCAGAATATTTGTCAGAGATTTTTGTTTAACTTGAAAGAATACTGTCATATAACTTCCAATAAGATTTTTTTTTTATTGAACATTAGAATCGGTTCGTTACTCATATTCGTTAGTGTCACAAAAGAAATAAATTGTCCTGAAAGTAATTCCGCGTTTTCAGGTCAAATTCAGACGATCAACTATGTTAAATCCTCGTAAAATAAGGTTCTCAATAATTTAAGTATCTCTGCAATATCTCGTGTTATAGAACCTTGATTATTCTCAATTGAAGCCTTGATTTGACCATTATCAATCTTCCTTTCACGGCTTTCCAGCGCGGACACCGTTTTCATCAGTCTTCCTTTCACGGCCTTCCAGAGAGGGCACCAGATTCATCCGTCTTCCTTTCATGACCTTCCAGAGCGGACACCGTTTACATCAGTCTTCCTTTCACTGTCTTCCAGAACGGACACCGTCTTCATCAGTCTTCCTTTCACAACCTTCCAGAGCAGACACTGTCTTCATCGGTCTTGCTTTCACGGCCTTCCAGAGCGGACTCTGTCTTCACCAGTATTCTTTTCACGGCCTTCCAGAACGGACACCGTCATCGATTGCCGTCTCACCATTACGGATTTTTCAAACCATATTTAACACGTTAGATCGATCGCTCACTGCATCGTCGCCATACATTATGGTATATGTTTTAATTTTGGTTTGTGTTACATTATTTTCTTTGTGGTAATAAAAATGCATCAAGCATCAAATAAACAACATTTTTCCATCTTTAAAACGACTCCACTGAAAACTACTCAAGCAACTTATGTTAACAATGACCGACAAAAGGATATGTTTAAATATTACGTTTCATAATAATATACATCCAGCACGTTTATAATGAAGTTAGCAACGAACATCTATTATATATTTATTTACATTTATTTTTTATTAAATTTTTATTTTTATTTACATGTGTATACATCACGCGAATCAAACCCCACACACTTCATCACTCTAGACAGACCTAAACATTCATCCCACAATATACCACACATAATCATAAAAATTTAAAACAAAATATATAAATATAAAACAACAAAAAACACCACACTCAAGAGCTCACACAAACCTTTTCCACAAGTCATTCCTCTTGCAAGCCCAAGTATTCGTACTCAGAATCTTGTCGCAATAACAACCACGCTCCGATCGACTGCCTTAACTGTTTTCCTCCCTTTACCTTTATTGAATTCGGTACCCAATTGTATGTCATTGGAGCAAAATTGGTATATTGCTTTTGGGCAAAAGATGTTTTAACTCTAGAGATGGTGAACATTTGATCAGTTGCCATACGTGTCATGTGTCTCTACTGAGTCTGCATCTTCCCTTCCTCTTGCTGATAGTGCCAGAGAATGGATTTGAGATGTAAATAGGATATGTTCAGGACACGATACTCCCTGAAAAGCTCCGCTGTGGGATACTGGACAGGAAGTTTATTAATTATTTTTATAATCGATTTTTGGGAGTCCTGCAATATGTGATTTTATGTTAAGGTGCATCCATCTGAAAAATACGTTGCTATTTCTGCACAACCCAGCATAATGTGCATTACTATCTCGCCTTCCCCACTTATCTTCCTGCAAATATTTAGCGTATTTTCAATCTTAGACTGGCGCTACATTAAAGCAGAGTTTTTTTATATTCAAGAAAAGTGTAAAAATGTAATATATTGCAAAAGTAACATGTATACCATCACGCCGCTATCCTGCTGACGTAAGTAGAGAGGACAGAACACCAGAATTTTCTATCTCAACTCATCTATTGTATTTCGCTTCTCATATGCATCCACACATCTTCTCATACAGCTCCTACAATTTCTATTCCTTCTTCAAAATGATTCCTTTCTAAATAACATTAATTTGATCCAATCACACTTTCTTCGGTCTTCCTCCATCACATTTTCATATTACAAAACTCAAAGAAATTCAAGCTCAAAGGTGTCCGCCCTAATTATATAAAAAGGTAATAGAACAAATTTGTTTTCAGTATTGTCACCCTATAGTTAAATACTAGGAGTGTCTCCACTTTCTAATATTTGTCTAAGGGGTGTTCCTTCAGAGATAAATAGAATTTCAAAGGTTCTTTTTCATCTAATAAATTGGTATGTCCAAATCAATTCAATAGGACGGGGTGTTATGGTAGAGCTTTTGCCATTGTTGGTCTTGGCGTGGAATGTTATGTCTCCTAGTGTAAGTGTTACAGGTGGCTTAAATAACTTTAGAAAACAGTTATGATTAATAAATTTTTCAACCCCGCTATAAAAATACTTTGAAGTTTCAACGACAGCACTCGAGACTTTTGGCATCCGTCTTGTGATTAGGTTATTCGTACTTAGATGATTATGCAGAATTCGATACACTGTGGTTATAAAAAGCTTATACCGTGCTGCTATTTCTTTTGACTTTAGTCTTGTTTCTTGTAACATTAATCAAGGGAGTGAGTTTTTATGCTGGTCTGCTTTGACGGGGGTCTCCCTCAACAGATTATCTGCCGAAGCGAAATGGTTTAGTCCAGTATTTTACTGTATAATAGAACGGAGAAGCGAAATAAACGTCGTTTGATTTCTGACGGGTTTTCAGCTTCTTTTGAAAAAAAACTGTGCGCTTTTTAATTTTTTACATTTCAAAATATAACGAAACATCACGTCTTCTATCAGTTTATTTGACATACTACTGAGAGTTGAAGTATCACATTTTAAGTGTCACGTCGCTTGACTATGCGTGACATGCTCTCACTTTTGCAGATCGATACATTCTATAAATGTTTTGACCTTACTACGTAAAGTAAGGCACAAATGACTTCTTGGTAAAATGGATAACCTTGGAGTCCCGAATATTTTTATCAACTTATTTTTCAATTACTTAACCAATAGAAGATAATTAATATGTTTCATATGAACTGCATAAATCTGATTACTTCATGGTTTACTCAGGAGTCCCCCAAGGGTCAAACTTGGGACCTACGATCTTCTTAATCTTAACGACCTTCGTGGCCTGGTGGTAAGACACTTGTCTGCCGATCCGGAGGTTGTGGGTTTGATCCCCGCTGGAACCCAGATTTTTTTAAATAGGATTCCAGTCTGGTTGACACTTAGGGCCTATAAAAACATATTTCTGGTTGATTGGAAGAGATTACCACATGGCAATAAACTCGCCAGGTTGAAAAAAATCTTTGTCAACGATATTGGTCCAGTAAAAAAGCACTTTAGATATTTATTATTCGCTGAAAATTAAAGGTTTTCAGCAAAATTTCATCTTACGAAGACTGTGTACTTTTTCAGTCAGACTGAACACCATTTAGTAATGGAGTCAAACAAATTAACTCAATTTCAAAATGCAAACTCTCGTTTTTTTTTCAGAGCAATGACTTTCAAATGTAATTCATATGTATACATTGAACGGTCCTAAAATTCAAAGAGTAGAACGTATTAAAGGTTTGTGTATAAACTTCAAATGTAATGCATATGTATACATTGAACGTTTCTAAAATTCAAAGAGTAGAATGTATTAAAGGTTTGTGTATTAACTTTAACAGTAGACTCTCATTTGGTCCTCATGTTGAGGAACTATGTAAGTCTGCTTATAATAGGGTACCAGGGTTTGTGATACGAGTCTCGAAGTCATTTATGGGGGGAGAGGTTCTCAGGTCCCTCTACAATGCGTTGGTTCGTAACAAGTTGGAATGTGAAACATTGGTGTGAAGGGGATTTGTTACTCTCAAATGGTGGAGAAAGTTCACAAGATTTTTTTTGAGATTCCTCTACTTACGGGAGGGCGGTTTCTACCCGTGGTTCTATCCTACAAGATTCCTTCTTGGTATGTTGGGATACTACCTTCTTAGCGTGAGGAGGGATGTAAGAGTATCTTCTTATATTGTTAAGTTGCTGACGGGAGCTACACCTAATTCTACTATGTTGGAAAAGATAAAGTTTTATGTTCCTGACAACTATTTGAGGTACATAAATATTGATATATCTAAACCGCCAATACGTAGAACTTAGCTGCCATGTGCTCTCCCACTGTATCACGGGATGTACCTTCTAAATAAAACCGCGGATATTGACATCTTCAATATTTCCGATAATGTTTTTAAAGAAAGCATTATGAGCTTTCTTAGTAATGAAAGTTAGTTGTTTCGACCAAACTAATAACTATTAACTTAATATTTTTGCTGCCCTATATAATATGGTATGTTAAACCTTTTAATGTAAATAGTATTATATCTTCTTACTGTACATAACTTCTTCTTTCAAGCTTTATATGTAATTGTGTTTAACCTGTATGTGTAAGTTTTCTTCTTCTTCTTCTCAGTGTCATGCTGGGTCCCCCCAACGTTGAATATCACTTGAGAGTAGACATCTTTGTCCCCGGTAGCCCGAAAAAGATCCTCAACGCTCAGTCCGCTCATACCAGTCCAATAACGTATACTGCGGAGCCAGGAGATTTGCCTCCTGCCAACCCCACTTCGGACCTTTATTTTGCCTTGGATGATCAGGTGCAGTAGTTTGTACTTTTCTCCTCTAAGTACATGACCCAAATAGGACACCTATTTGGGTCATTCGGATTTTAATATTGGTCAGCAACTCTCTATCAACTTTGGCTCTTTGAAGAACCCTTGTGTGGCTGGCCATATCTGTCCAGGGTATCCGTAGCATTCTCCGGTGCATTCACATTTCGAATGCTTCCAGTCGGTTCATACTACCAACTTAAGCTCTATGAAAAAAAAAGGGAGCTTGTGAAGAATTCCCATGTGAGAATGGGGTCCTGCAGACCATCTTCTTCTCCCTGTCTCCATCTTAACTAACTATCTGTGAAGTCTGTTGGAGTCAGCTCTCCTCGTCCTCAGGTTGTATGCTCTTCTGTCCCGGACTACGTCCCCCAGGCTGTGCCTCTGCATCAGGTTATCTTTTTGCATCACCCATGAATTCTTTGTTCTTCCTCTTGTTGTTATTCGAGGAAGATCCATGGAGATTGTCTGGTTCACAGTGTGATCGGGTGATCTACGTCCAACGTGCCCACACCATCTCAATCACCTCTCATCCATCTAACTGTTGATGTCTGTAACACCAAGGCTTCCACAAATGCGTGAGCTAGGGGTTTTGCAGACCATGAATAATGGATATAATTTATAAGTTGTCTGTGTACGCGTTAACAGGTGCATTACAGAAATCAAGATCTCACGAGGCTATGACGTGACTGAGAAACCTACCTAGCCCTTTATAGCGTAAGTATTCTTTACGAGAGAACAAAAAAGTCTAATCAACCCCTTTTGCTTCTTACCCAAAATGATTTCACACTATTCCATTAAATTTCTTCATAATAAGGGTGGTATAAAGATAATAAATGTATTTTCTGTTAAAAATGGAACTGTAGCGGAGGTTTAATTTACCGAATTAAGATTTAACTTCTTTGTTAATGTAACATTATGATAAACAGGTTTGCACTTAGCTAAATAAAACTAGGCATTATTGCCCACCATCACGCCACCATATTTTATTATAATTCTTAACGATAAGCAAATTGGGCTAAGGACCAATAAATAAACAAAATTACTTCTAGATTTTGTATTAATTAATGGGATTTAATCGTGGGTTTATAAAAAGCAAAAAATTTAATACAAATAATTGAAAATATTTATTTAAAACAAAAATTAACTATTCTGGGACTTTAATATTAATTTTAATTAATTCTTATTATCTTCTATGTGATTATTATGTGACTTAATTTTTAATTAAAAACCGATCTCCAGTGCATATTCTATTATCTGTGATTTTTGTTTGACTTGATTATTAATTTAAATGAATTGAAAACAAATTCTCTTTTCTGCGATTGTTTTGTGACTTTATCATTAATTTAATTAATTCAAAACCGATTTCCAGCAGCTATTTTGTTCTCTGTTATAATTATGTGACTTTGTTATTAATTTAAATTAATTGAAAACCGATCTTCAGTGAATATTTTATTCTCTGTGATTTTTGTTTGACTTGATTATTAATTTAAATGAATTGAAAACAAATTCTCTTTCTGCGATTGTTTTGTGACTTTATCATTAATTAAATTAATTCAAGACCGATTTCCAGCAGCAATTTTGTTGTCTGTTATTATTATGTGACTTTGTTATTAATTTAAATTACTTGAAAACTGATTTCCAGTGCATATTCTATTCTCTGTGATTTTCGTTTGACTTGATTATTAATTTAAATGAATTGAAAACCATTTCTCTTTTCTGCAATTGTTTTGTGACTTTATCATTAATTGAATTAATTCAAGACCGATTTCCAGCAGTTATTTTGTTTTCTGTTATAATTATGTGACTTTGTTTATAATTTAAATTAATTGAAAACCAATCTCCAGTGCATATTCTATTCTCTGTGATTTTTGTTTGACTTGATTATTAATTTAAATGAATTGAAAACAAATTCTCTTTTCTGCGATTGTTTTGTGACTTTATCATTAATTGAATTAATTCAAAACCGATTTCCAGCAGCTATTTTGTTCTCGGTTATTATTATATGACTTTGTTATTAATTAAATTAATTGAAAACCGATCTTCAGTGCATATTTTATTCTCTGTGATTATTGTTTGACTTGATTATTAATTTAAATGAATTGAAAACAAATTCTCTTTTCGGCGATTGTTTTGTGACTTTATCATTAATTGAATTAATTCAAGACCGATTTCCATCAGTTATTGTATTTTGTTTTCTGTTATAATTATGTGACTTTGTTTTTAATTTAAATTAATTAATAACCGATCTCCAGCTTCTCTGTGATTATTCTGTGACTTAATTATTAATTAAAATTAATTGAAAACCTATCTTCAGCTTATTTCTTTTCTATGTGATTATTCTGTGACTTAGTTATTAATTGAAATTAATTGAAAACCGGTATTCAGCTTCTTTATCTTCTCTGTGAATATTTTGTGACTTAATTATTAATTAAAATTTATTAAAAACCGATTGTAAGCTTCTCTATAACTTTTTTCTAACTGACAATACAGAGTACACCACAAAAAATACGTTTGAATTTGATTTAAAATACGAAATTACTTTCCAAACAACCCAAAAGCTTGTGTTGTATTACACTTATAGTGTAGTAGTATAGTATACTCGACAACCTACATGGTCTAGTTGACAAAATGCCTGTCTCCAAACCCGGAGGTTGTGGGTTCAAATCCCGCTGGGACCCACATTTTATTAAAAGGGTATCCAGTATCCTTTCCCTTAAGGCCTCTTTAACATCTTCATTGTTGATTGGAAGCGATTGCCACGTACTGAAAAGATCACCAGGTTGTACAGTACACAACTAAAGTGCAGTACAATACAATAGACTTATTGACGTGTGGCATTTTCTTTCAACCCACTATAGTTCAGAAATTCTAGGATGAGTCCTGTGACAGCTCACAAATTTGCCCCAATACAACATTGTAACGATGTTCAGTAATTTTTATTATTTTATCAACTTTAATATAAGCCTCAATTCTAATAAATAGCAAGTTATTTAGGTAAATACATTACATAAGGTTGTATTGGGGCAAATTTGTGAGCTGTCACAGGACTCATCCTAGAATTTCCGAACTATAGAAAGATTTAAAAAAGAGGTTTTTAGTAAAATCCAAACTGGTATTTTTTTTTATTTTTGTAAATCTGGGTTCCAATGAAAATTAAACACGCAAACCTCGAGTCAGAAGTCAGGTGTCGTACCAACTAATCTATGGAGTTCGAACTTACTGTCCAATTAAGATATTGTTGAAGGCTGCAATTACAATCTTCCTGTGTGCAAATAGAATATGATGTTAAGTAAAAGGCAATTTGAAAAAGCATCTCAAATTAAAATACCCAATTTAAACGTTGTTGGAAGCATTCCAAAAGGAACATATAAATCTTTCCCCCATTAACAATATTTCTAAAGCGTAGCGTCTCCAAATTGACCTGTTTGCCGAATAATTATTCATTTCTCTGAGACTGACTGTACAGTTGCAGGACAACGGAAGTACCTACTGTAGCACTTTACAGAAGGCATCTTTAAAAAAGGTGCTTTTCAATGATACCGTAACAACCATTTTAGTTTTAAGTATATTAATCATTTAAAAAAAATTAAAATCATGTAAGTTGGTAGTATGAACCGACTGGAAGAAGCATTCGAAATGTGGATGCACCGGAGAATGCTACGGATACCCTGGACGGATATAGTCAGCAACACGAGGGTTCTTCAAAGAGCCAAAGTTGACGAAGAGTTGCTGACTAATATTAAAATCTTAAAGATGTCCTACTTGGGTCATGTACTTAGAGGAACAAAGTACAAATTACTGCACCTGATCATCCAAGGCAAAATGGAAAGCCGAAGAAGCGTTGGCAGGAGGCAAATCTCCTGGCTCCGCAATATACGTGATTGGACTGACATAAGGAGCGTTGGAGATCTTTTTCGGACTGCCGGGGACAAAGATGTCTACTCTCAGGTGATATTCAACGTTGAGGGGACCTGGCATGATACTGGGAAGAAGAAGTATATTGATGTCGTCCCCATCGTCGGTACTGGGCCTCGTATTCGAGGATCCTTTCGCCGTTCCAACGTCAACTCAGTTGGAAATCGAAGCTGTGCCATGGATTTTGTTTAAGTGAGTGAGCCGTTGTATACAAGCAAATTCACCTGCCACACCGCTGTACTGAATCCGATGGAATACTGGAGTGAGACCATCGGAGCTCACCGGTATATTTTTTCTTTTTAATTTGTGAAAGAAAAGATATGACCGAAATCATGGAAACATCCCAATGTTGGGCGGAATGAATATCTGTGTCATTCGAGGGGAGTAACGTAGCACGGAGTTCGAACTGGCGACCTTTCGCACGGAAGTTCAGTACGTTACTGCACGACCATGCGCCCGTAGGCATCACCTGACTATCAGTCCTCTGTCGTAATGAGATTCACAATCCCGAAGATAGGGAAAAATTAATTAAATTTAATAAACTAATTCAGCACGCCAATCAAATACTGTAGAAATGCGTGCACTTAGAAGAATAGACGAGGTGATTATGTATGACAGAATCGGAATGAAGTGATTAAGGGTCGACTGTGAACTTCAGGCTAATGTATTTAAGATGAACCAAACAGAACTGCGAGATAGTTTTAATGTAAAACGAATCAATGAAGAAAGACTAAGAAAACAAGAGTATAATTCAAATTTGAGTGAAAGGTGTGATAAAGGAGACCAAATTTGAGTGAAAAGTGCGATAAAGGTGACCAAATTTGAGTGAAAGGTGTTATAAAGTAGCCCAAATTTGAGTGAAAGGTGTGATAAAGGTGACCAAATTTGAGAGAAAGGTGTGATAAAAGAGACCAAATTTGAGTGAAAGGGGTGATAAAGGAGACCAAATTTGAATGAAAATGTGATAAAGGAGATCAAATTTGAGTGAAAGGTGTGATAAATGAGACCAAAGAAACGCATAAAGTTAGAGAAATCGTAGGAACTGTATGAAAAGTTGTTTGGGGTATAGAAAAAACAAAATATGTTTGCCGAGATAGTATAATCTGGCACTCTCTATTATCTGTAAAACCTGACATAAAAATGCCGTAATAAATAAATAAATATGGGTTTCTTGATAGCAAAATAGTACGTACATGTATAAATCGATTCCGAAATCATACGTTTGAGTATATTTCAAGATAAATAGCAGATAATATTGTACATTTAAAATTTAACTCATACAATCTCTGCTCTTTCCGATTCTGGACTATGCGGACGTCTGTTATTTGGATGTTACAGAGGAACAGCTGGACAAATTACAGCGTCTTCAAAATGTGTGTCTAAGATTTATTCTCAACCTACGAAAGTACGATTATATAACTTCATACAAGAAGGCATTGAACTGGTTGAATGTTAGAAATAGACGCCAAATTCACATACTGTATCTGTTGTATAACATCCTTAACTGTCCCGCCGCCTCCTCTTATCTCGCCGAAAATTTTCAGCGTCTTTCCAATCATGAATTAGCGCTACGCTCAAACAGATGTTTTTTATTGGCCTTTCCAGTTCACCGCTCCTCTTTTTTTATATCGTCCTTTACTGTCCATGCAGTGAGACTCCGGAATCAGTTACAAACTAATATAAGACTCGCTCCGTCCTTGGCATGCTTTAAGAAGCGACTGATAAAACTCTTAATTTCTAGTCAGTAAAATAACGTGTTTCGTTCCCGATTTTTCCTTTCCTCTCCACCATCCCTTCCTTTCCTTTTGATTGATGATATCTCACTTTATATGAAAAATAATGTTCGGGTGATTGTCCGTCTTTGTGGGGTTCGTGTGCATATGCTCACGTATGTATTTATGAATTTCGTGGGGTTGGATGGTCATTTGAATGATTTATGCGAACATGTAACTTGCTTCATTTACTTTTGTCTGGTTGGTTGGAAGAGATTGCCGCCTGGCAATAAGCCTGCCAGATTGTGTTTGCAATAAAAATTTTAAATAAATAAATAAGAGAGCTGCTATCAAAAGGTCTAAGCTCATTTTATAACATCCCCCCGGCTGAGATACACCCCACCAATATAGGGTTTGCCAGACCACGAGGACATCAGCTCACACCCGTGCTAATAACATATGTATGTATTTATGTAACATATCTATGTATTTATGTAACATATGTATGTATTTATGTAACATATGTATGTATTTATGTAATATATGTATGTATTTATGTAACATATTTATAACTATCTATTTTTTCAATAGAAAAATGTTGTTTACTGCATTTTCAGTGACGTTGCAGCATCTTGAAGGAAGACTTTTTCAATGCCGCTACAAGTATATTCCAGTTTCCTGCTCTTTCAGTAATTGTGTTCTCTCCATAATAAAAGGTAAATAAATACCCAGTTATACTGAGAAAAACTTTCAACGAAGGCAAGCGATAATCAAAATTGTTTTTTTATTTTATATATTTATTTTTTATGTGCATTTTTATTTAATATTTATTTATTCAATCTAATTTATACATCAACTAGCTGAAGAACCCACCCAAGCATGTGCGACAACAATTACTAAATATTGTATGCTTTTCTGTCCCGGACTACGTCCCCCAGGCAGTGGCTCTGCATCAGGTTATCTTTTTGCACCACCCATATTCTTTGGTCTTCCTCTGGTTGTTATTCGAGGAAGATCCATGGAGATTGCCTGGTTCACAATGTGATCGAGTGGTCGGCGTCCAACGTGCCCATACCATATCAATCGCCTCTCCTCCATCTTGATGTTGATGTCTGTAACACTTAGGCTTCCACGAATGCGTGAGCTTTTTATTTTGTCTCTTAGGGACACACCAGCTGACCATCTTAGCATGCGCATTTCAGCAGTTTCTAGTTGCCTAGAGTAAGAGTTATACATCGTCCAGCATTTATCAAACACTGTGTATTACATTATTTATAACGGTATAACATAATATCATCAGGGGAGCACAAACAATGCTGAATTCTGTTCGAACTGGTACCGACATACACACTTCTAACGGTAAACATTCGGGTTGGGAACTGTGGGGGGAGGGAGGGAGGATACAACCTCAGCGAGCAGCGGCGAGATTCTTGGAATATTTGTGTTTGCCACATGTTCACCCCGATGCACTGACTCAGAAATTTCTAGGGTATCTAATCTGTCCAATTTATTTCCGTTACTACTGATATGTAAGAATTTGGCATCATCGATAGAAAATGTATGGTTTTCACGGTGACAATGATTAGCCATTTCAGAATAAATTAGACAATTTTAGTTCGGAAATTTTAGGATGAGTCCTGTGACAGCTTACAAATTTGCCCCAATACAACCCTTTGTAATGTATTTACCTAAATAACTTGCTATTTATTAGAATTGAGGCTTATATTAAAGTTAACAAAATAATTAAAATTACTGAATATCGTTACAAGGTTGTATCGAGGCAAATTTGTGAGCTGTCACAGGACTCATCCTAGAATTTCCGAACTATAATTAAGGCGGATTTGTGTTCACGAAATATTTTTCCAAATGATCTTCCTGTCTTTCCAATATATAAATTATCACAGTCAGCACATATAAATTTATACATCCCACTGTTGCTAAGTATTCCATTTTTGCCTTTCCCGTTAAATATGTGTAAATGTACAGTATTTGATAAAATAAACTACAATGTCTTTAAACCTCCACAATGGTAATGCATTAATTATAAATAATATTAAAAAAATTACTAAATACTTGTTAACTGTTACACCAACTTATGATACATTCTATCCCATTACATCCCATTCTGACTATACTTGGTCTGATCTGTCATTGCTGCATATTACCAAAATCATATTATTTGCCTTAGCCTGCCGACAGAGAGAAAAAAATCAACGATAAGACAGAAAAAAAACCGTCAATGAACGTCATTCCGCGGCGTAGGGTTTATGGTTCAGATAGCAAAAACGCTCCCTGAGAGAACTTTTACAGACTGTCAACAAAGACATTACCCAATTAATAAAATCTGAGTACGGCACCAGACATAATATGTCTGAGACCGCAACATTGTCATCACCCAATCAATGCAATCTGGGTATAGGAGAATTCGAGTAATAGTTAATTCAATGTATCTAGCATCGGAATATTTCCTGCAGTCTCATAAACCTCGAAGGAATTCGTAAGTCAATTAATTCTAGTAACAGAGGACAGTCAATACTTAATTTACTATTTTGAGTATCAGGATCGAATTAGACATTATTGTAATATGTTATTGATATTGCGTCATTATACACTGAAACAAGAACATGTATTAGAGTAAATGGTAACTTAACTGAATGGTTTAATATGGGCTGTGTGTTGAGTGTTTAGCGTTTGTCTTGTCTAAACTCGGAGGCCTTTTGGTAGGACAACTATCTTCCATTCAATTGTATAAGAGATGCAAAGAGAATATACGAGGGTCATCCAGAAAGTAAGGTTACAACATTTATGTAGGATTGAAAAATACTTGTATTTAATTGAAATTCACAGGATACTTCACAAATATATTAGGTCCTTACATATGAAATTGGCGTTTTGTTTGGGAGGAACATAAAGTTGATTTTTTTTTAATATAATATATTTATTTAATCAAAGTATGTACCATTGCTATCTATGCACTTTTGCCATCTCATAGGTAGTTCATCGATCCCTTTACTAAAAAAACCATTCGGACGGGAATCAATAAAATCTTTGAAGTCGGTTTGGACTGCCCCATCGGAGTTGAATTTTTTCCCTTGCAAGAAGTTATCCAAATTTCGAAAAAAATAGTAATCTGTTGGGGCAAGGTCCGGAGAGTACGGTGGATGTCTTAGACATTCCAATTGAAGCTCTTCTAATTTGGTAGCCGTCTGTTGTGCAGTGTGTGGTCTAGCGTTATCATGAAGCAGCAGTGGCCTAGAGCGATTAACCAGCCTCGGTTGTTTAGCAGCTAGCTTTTCCATCATGGTTTGCAGTTGCTGACAATAGACATCTGCCGTAATCGTCTGGCCAGATTTAAGAAAGCTGTAGTGAACGACACCAGCACTAGTCCACCAAACGCTCACAAGTAACTTTTTTGGAGTCAATTTTCGCTTGGGGCATGGTTTGGCTGGTTCGGCAGGGTTCAGCCATTGCGATGAGCGCTTCCGATTATCATACAGGATCCACTTTTCATCACAGGTAATGATTCGATTCAAAATCCCTTCATTATTGTGCCGGTTGAGTAATGCAACGCAGCAGTCAACGCGCGTTTGTTGATTTGCTTCACTCAATTCGTGAGGTACCCACCTTTCAAGCTTTTTCACCTTCCCAATTTGCTTCAAGTGGATTAAAACAGTTTTATCACTAACACCGCAGCCTGCAGCTAACTCGGACGTGGTTTGCGATGGATCCGCTTCCACAATAGCCTTCAATTCTTCATTATCAACTTTGGTCTCCGGCCGTCCACGGGGCTTTTTCTGCAGGTCGAAATTTCCAGAACGAAAACGTTGGAACCAAAAACGCACTGTGTTTTCTTTTGCGGCACCGTCGCCATACACATCATTAATCCTTCAAGCCGTTTCTGCAGCACTGGTGCCACGGTGGAACTCGTACTCGTAAATAACGCGATATTTCAAGTTTTCCATTTTGTAAACTGAGTGACGCAAAGAAAAAAAACAATTGAGGAAAAAACAAATGAATTATAATTTTCGAAACACAAATACTTGAGTAAATAGCTGTATAAATTTGAATTTGGAATTCCTAACCAAAGAGAAGATATTTGAGATCAAAGTTGCCAGTACGGCAAAACGCCAATTTCATATGTAAGGACCTAATATTAAACTATTTTTCAACGTAATCACCGTCGAGATTGAGACATTTCTGTAGTCGGGGCACCAGCTTTTGTATGCCAGTGTCATAGACCTCCGTCGCCAGCTCTTTCAGCCACTTCTTCACAGCTTCCTCGACCTCCTGATCGTTGAAAAATTGTCAAGATGTAGTGACACACCCACGTCTCATTTCCCGTTATGAAAGAGTCCAAAAAAGCTTATCCCTGTTGTGCAAAATGATCCAAAAATTCACGCGCATCGGTCAAATCTGCACTCAAATAGTGCAGATTTGAGTGAAAGGCGGTATGAGAGGAAGACCAAGAATACTGAAAGAAGGGAAAGTAGAAAGTCAGAGAAGTCTTAGAGGTTTTATGTGAAAGTGTAGAGGCTAAGGATGTGTGTCGAGTTAGGAAAATATGGCGCTTTCTCCTCTCTGCCTTCCCCGACATATAAATGACGTGATGTACGTATTGTGTTATACTATTATTGTATACAGTACAAACTTGTGGGCGTATTGCCATGTGACAATCTCTTCGAACCAACCAGAAAGATGTTAAAGAGGCCTTGAGGGAAAACTTAACTGGAATCTTTTAAAAAAATGGACTCTAGCGGGAATCGAACTCGCAGCTCCCGGATCGGGAGATAAGTGTCTTGCCAACAAGGCCACGGTGGTTGGGTTTCAAATATTACTCTAGTATCAATTTCAGCAATTTCTGTGATATTAAACATTTTTATTCTACAAATGTAACCATATTATATTGTATTATATTACACTTTCGTTGTATACAGTATAACCTGGCGGGCATATTGCCATGAAACAATCTCTCCCAACCAACCAGAAATATGTCAAAGTGGCCTTAAGTGATAACCATACTGGAATCCTTTTTTTTTTAATCTGGGTTCCTGCGGAATATGAACCCGCAACCTCCAGGCTGAAAGACAAGGGTCTTATCAATTAGGCCATGGGGGTTATCTTAAATTTATCACATAGAAATAAAAAAAAACATTGAATATAATTTCTAATTTGTTTTATCCAACACTATTTATCCCACTTTATGTAACGTATGGCCCTACCGGTTTCAAGGTTTTCCCTTCCTCATCAGAGGAGCACAAACAAGACCTGTCTTGTTTGTTTATGCTCCCCTAATGATGAGGTGAAAACCTTGAAACCAGTAGGGTTATACCGTTACAAAAAGTGGAATAAACAGTGTTTGATAAAACAAATTACAATGTATTTAAACCTCCACAATGTTAATGCCGTAACTATAAATAATATCGTCGCCGATATTGCAGGAACACGTAACTCGATATTTTGGTATAAGTAACTTTCTTTATTTTTTGTCATCTCTTGTATCATTGACACATTTTTGCATTAACATATATATTTATTTTCAACGCGGAACGCATTCATTCACAACTGCAATACAAAGTGACGTTTTTATTTTATTATATTTTTGTAGAAAAATCGTTTTTTGTCTCCCCTGTAAAATTTGGACAATCCTAGACACGTGTTCCTGCAGCTTCGGCGACGATATATTGAATATAACTTGTCCCTGATGATGACAGCTGCAATAGCTTCGAAACTTTGATATTAATTTAAGCCAACTCAACACAGCATTAATAAATAACATTTCAAAATAGTCATGAAAATGTTTGATCATTTTTTTCCTGATCCTGATTTGCTGACTTTGTTTGATATGTCGATTGCGAAATTTTGGCAAACTCCCCCGGCGTTTCACAGCATAATGCTCGATAGAGACAAGACGGGGGTGGCGCTCTGGGATAAAGCAGGGATGCATTGGGCTGCAGGGTGTTCCTATGAAGGTAACGAATCGGAATGCTTTTAGCTGAATTGCTTGCGACACGCTTGCTTGACAGCCACTAATTGCAGAGGCGGATTGAGAGGGAAAATAAAACCATTAAAAAAAGCATTTTCTAAAAGACAAAAATAAATAGAATTTTTGGGTGCAATAATTGAATTTCTAAATTGATTTTATTTTTACTTTAGTCGATTTGATTTTAATGTATTTTTCTCAATATTTTATACTATAACATGCATGCACTATTATTACATGTGTGAAATAAATAATTTGAAAATATTTTACTTCTCCCGGTTGAGCATTTCAAAATTTGGCCATCTTATGAATTTTCTGACATATCTCGAAGCCTCCTTGGTAATATTGTGTCGGAAAAACTTGGTTACAAGAAGTTGTGTGCGAGATGGGTGCCCAGAACGCTCACACCGGAGCACCGTCAAAATCGCGTGACCGCCGCGCGTGAACTTTTGGATCGTTTCGCACATGTGGGAGAAGCTTTTCTGGACTCGATCGTGACGGGGGATGAGACGTGGGTGTGTCAGTAAACCCCATCAATTGTGAATTTCAATTATCCTGTGAATTTTAATAAAATACAAGCTTTTTGCGATCCTACATTAATGTTGTAATCTTATTTTCTGGATGACCCTCGTATATAGTGCACACCTAATAAATTCCCAATCACACTATTGGTTTCAAAATGATGTAAAGATAAAAAAGAGATTAATACTAAATCCGACACTGTCTATAGGTAGATACATCTACTAGAATGTCCCTCTACATAGAAAGTAGTCTGTCATCTCCCAGTTCGAGGGGGCATTCTAGTTGCGCCGATTCCACGCCGAGCTACTTATCAACCCCCTCAATGAAAGTTGTTATTGAACCAATCATTTTAATTGAGAGGAACACTTTGTAAGTGTTATCTACTTGTCAGTAACAATTGTAGAGAAACGACAAAGGTATTTTTAATCCTAATTTATAAATAAATATACATTTATTGATAGCAAAATAGTGTTGTACATATATAAATACCACCTAGCGCTGACTTTTGACATCCCTAGATGCTGATGAAAGATATTCAAAATAGTTGTAGGTGATACTCCGACCATCACTGCAAGCTGTTTTTTGTTCAGGTGGCGATCCTCCAGCATAACTTTTTTACTTTTTTGGCGATGTTTGAAGAAGTGGCCTCAATAGAAAATTTTCAGCGTCTTTCCAATCATAGACTTGTGTTGACCTTCCAAGCTCACCGCTTTTCGTTTTTTTTTAACGTCATCCTTTACTGTCCATGTAATGAGACTCTGGAACCAGTTACAAATCAATGTTAGACTCGCTCTGTCTATGGCGTGGTTTAAGAATTCCGATCACCATGTATTTCTTCTTCACCATCCCTTACTTTTCCCTTGTTTAATGACATCTCACTTTTACTTTTAATGTCATACATTATTATAGTATGATCATTAATTTCAAAAATATGAATAGTCTCTTGATTATTTTTTTCGATCTTGTAACTTGATTTATTTCCTTTTGTCTGGTTGGTTGGAAGAGATTGCCGCCTGGAAATAATCAGATTGTACTTACAATTAAATGTTAATAAACAGAAATAAAAAAATAACCTGGCAATATGTAAATCATATGTATTATCCGGTTTTGTAACTTGTTAGTATTTTTTTTAATTCTTGGGTTCATTGTTTTGGGTTAGTGTACCAATTAAAATTTCAAAACATAGCATATTTTAAACAGTGATAAATATAATTTTTTCAAAGTTTCGTTTAATTCAAAAAGTCTCCTGGTAAAAAATAAATAAGGATGAAAAGTTATTCTCCGTAAGTCGCGTGTTTTAGCGCTATAAAACTTTATTCAGAGCCCTCGGTAACTCTCTTCCAACCTCAATCGTACACTCAATGGTTAATTTCATTTGTGGAGTCGTCTTAAAGCGTGTAGCCTACTTGTTTAGGTTGTCTTAAAAATTGTATATACGTATATTATTAATAGTTAAGGCATTAACATTGTGGAGGTTTAAAGATATTGTAATTTGTTTTTATCAAACACTATTTATTCCACTTTTTGTAACGGTATAACCCTACCTGTTTCAAGGCTTTCACTTCATCATCAGAGGAGCACAAAGAAGACTGATGATGAGGTTAAAACCTTGTTTGTGCTCCCTTGTTGATGATGTGAAAGCCTTGAAATCGGTAGGGTTATACCATTATGTTAAGTGGAATAATTAGTGTTTTGTTAAGCAAATCACAATGTCTGTTTACCTTCACAGTGTTAATACCTTAATTATTAACATCGTGACATTAACATCGTGGAGGTTTGAAGACATTTTAATTTGTTTTATTAAACACTGTTTATTTTACTTTTTGTAACGGCATAACCCTACCGGTGTCAAGGCTTTCCCCTCATCATCAGGGGAGCACAAAAAAGCTTTCCCCTCAACATCAGTCTTGTTTGTACTCCCCTTATGATGAGGTGAAAGCCTTGAAACCGGTAGGGCTATACCGTTACAAAAAGTGGAATAAACAGTGTTTGATAAAAACAAATTATTATACTATGTCTATACAGTTTAACACAGTGCCGTTTACTTGAGCTTGCCGTATGACTTTGTCATACCACGCATTTGTGAGAAGTTAAAGACTCAAGACTTTTATTTTCACCAAAATTGTGCATCTCCCTGATAACATACCATCGTGAAGTGAGGACCTTTCTTGATGAGGGTCTATCTTGATGAAGGCCTTTCTTGATAAGGGTTTATCTTGATGAGGGCCTTTCTTGATGAGGACCTATCTTGATGAAGGCTTATCGATTTTCTTTGATTTGGAATTTAAATCTTAAATACATACAGGTATATACAGATTATCACGCCGTATACCTTACAGCGTAGACAGAGAGAACAGATCTCCGAACTGTTGAACTGTTAAATTCAACCACGTAACTTTCATTGAACTGTTCAATTCAACCACGCAACTTTCATTGAACTGTTCAATTCAACCACGCGACTTTCCCTTCATCCACATTCATACATCTCACCTTTCGCAATTTTCTATCAATTATACCTCTTTATTAACCGTTTTTTTTTTTTCAAAATCTATTTTATTTGATTCAGTCACACTATTTTAAGTCTGCCTCTTCTACGTGCATCTTGCATTTCTGACTTGTTTACTCGCTTATCATTCTTTCGTCATTCATTTTCTCTCGACATGTCTAAACCATGCATTTTTTTCAAGTACGACAAATGAAAGGCAACAAACCCAGATCCATTAAAAGTGTGTGTCCAAATGAAATTAACTGTTGTTTTTTTCACAAACGATGTACTCGTATATTTCTTGTCATGTGTTAATTACGTCTCTTTTTTTACGTCGGTCTTCACTGTCCATGCAGTGAGACTCTGGAATCAGTTACAAACCAATATAAGAATTGCTCCGTCATTGGCATGCTTTAAGAAGCGACTGAAAAAAATCTTAATTTCTAGTCAATAAAATAACGTGTTTCATTCCTGATTTTTCTTTTCCTTTCCTCTCCACCATCCCTTCCTTTCCTTTTGATTGATGATATCTCACTTTATATGAAAAATAGTGTTGGAGTGATTGTCCGTCTTTGTAGGGTTCGTGGGCATATGCTCACGTATGTGTTTATGGATTTCGTGGAGATGGATAGTCATTTGAATGATTTATACGACCACCACGTAACTTGCTTCAATTACTTTTGTCTGGTTGCTGGGAAGAGATTGCCGCCTGGCAATAAGCCCACCAGATTGTATTTGCAATAAAAGTGTTAAATAAGTAAATAAAATAAATAAATAAAAATAAAATATCTTAATAAATACTTCATTGTCTTAAAAATACCTAACAACTGATTTATTATCATTCAAAGCGTTTTTACGTTTTTTTTGGGACACCCTATATACGTGTATGAAAGAATTAGGCATAGTATGGCGTAAAGTGTGGTTTAAGTTTTGTGTATTTAAGATATTAATCATGAAAACTATGTTTTCTTTCAAATAATTTATATATTAGTGACAACCCATCCGAAGCATTCGAAATGTGAATGAATACACCGGAGAATGCTACGGATATTCTGGACGGATATGGTCAGCAACACAAGGGTTCTTCAAAGAGCCAAAGTTGATAGAGATTTGCTGACTAATATTAAAATCCGAAAGGTGTCCTACTTGGGTCATGTACTTAGAGGAGCAAAGTACAAATTACTGCACCTGATCATCCAAGGCAAAATAGAAGGTCGAAGAGGTGTTGGCAGGAGGCAAATTTGCTGGATCCGTAATATACGAGTACGTGATTGGACTAGTATAAGGAGCGTTGGGGATCTTTTTCGGGCTGCCGGGGACAAATATGCCTACTCTCAGGGGATAGTCAACGTTGGGGGGACCTGACATGACACTAGGATGACATCAATGATGACGGAAGTAATTTTTTTTCAATATATCTTTGCCTTTATGCTGCTTCCTACTGTCGTGGTATTGTTGCTTCTCTGGAGTCTTATTTCCTCATTGTGATTAACACGATAATCTCTTTCGTCTTCTTTTCATTCCATCTCGTCATATATTTATAATTTTCTATTATTCCTATTTCTCATTCGAACTACTTTCAAAATCTGGTCCAACAGATCCAGCCACGTTTCCTCGGTCATCCTCTACAACGCACACCTTGCACTCCTGACATGTATGCTCGCTTAGACATCCTTTCAACATTTATTCTCTCTACTGTATTATTAATAATTAAGGTATTAACATTGTGAAGGTTTAAAGACATTAAGATTTGTTTAACCTTTCCTTCCCTGTGTTGGGTATCTTCTACACGTTGCTTCTAATAACCATCAATATCTCTATAAATATTATAAATACAAGGTTAAGATTCTAGGTATTCCTCCATAATATATTTACGCATTGATTTAAAAAATAATATTAATAATAATCAGAATTTATCAACTACATCGTAAGTATTGCGTGAATATCGGAAACAAATTCGCATTTAAACGCTGTGAGTGCCTTGATCTTGGGTCTTGACGATAGGTGAAAAGTATGCGGGAAGCGCGACACTATATTTGCATCTCATTTTTGCATACGTCACTGAATAGCGAGGAGCGCAATTGCCTCAACCTCGCAAGTGTAAGCCACGCCCGAATTTGCCACCAACCCTGCCGCGCCGCAGTAGCTGTTGAGCTGGCAACGAGACTAGATCTACGCCCGTTCCGTGAGCGTTGTCAGATGGTTTTTTTTAATGTTTTCAGGAAATAAATCTCAATTATTATAATTTTTAACTTCAATTATTATTAATTAAGGGGATTATCTATGAATGTTCTTATTTTTCCGATTTAAAATCGCTAATTTTTGATCGCGTACTCACTACCCAACACCGGAACACTCGTTTCATTTTTATCACCGTAAGGGAAGGGTTAACAAAACACTAATTATTCCACTTAACATAACGGTATAACCCTACCGGTTTCAAGGTTTCTACCTCATCATCAAGGCAACACAATCAAGATTGAAATATATTCAAATTACTACCAACATACACTCGCATCTAACGATAAAAATTCGGGTTGGGAATCGAGGGTGGAGGGAAGCAGGAGACAACTTCAACAAGCAGCTATTTCTGCTCCACTAATGATGAGGTGAAGCCCCTGAAACTGGTAAGATTGTAACGCAATAAAGGGTCTTTCAAATTAAGTGGTTTTTATAATTCTAATTTTTTAAATTCTTGAATAAAACACACAATTTGCTTTGATTTCAAAAAACATTTTATTGGTCATTGAAGTATATGATATTTAAACAAAAAAAAAACAATATCCGCAAAATGTCCACTTCTTGCAGCTCCACAGATGTCTACTCTTTTGTCAAAAATTTCGATGACATTTTGGCATAATTGCGGCTCTTACTCACCAATAACGCGAATTATTTCGTCCTTCAGCTCAGGAATTGATCGGGGGTCATTCTAATAGACCTGACTTTTCATGTAACCTCAGAGAAAATAGTCCAACGGTGTCAGATCGGTTTCCGGAGATTACAATACATAACATAATTCAACAATTTGAACGCGTTGTTGTATTGTATACGACTCCTTTTTTATAAATGTCATACATTACACTTCTCAAATGTCACAAGACCTAGGCAAGTTCGCAACGCCATCTGTGTTTTATCCAAGAATTAAAAAACTCGCTCAATTTGAAAGACCGTTTATAAAAGGAAATAAACAGTGTTTATCTAAACACGTAACAATATCTGGTTTAAATTAAGTGTATCCCAAGGGTTTTACCGTTATGTTTAGTGGAATAAACAGTATTTTACTAAACAAATTAGATATTTTATCCACTATTTCAAACCACCTTAAAACTTCTTTGTTCATCTTACTTAAAATCATGTCATGGTGAACTTATGGTGAAATTGACAAGCAAGAAAGATGATGAAAACTGCAACGTTCTCGTAATATCAGCATCATAAACCAAACTATGCTGTACCTCATATACGAGTAATTTGCTGTACCTCATATAATTTGCTGTACCTCATATAATTTGCTGTGCCTCATATAATTTGCTGTACCTCATATAATTTGCTGTACCTCATATAATTTGCTGTACCTCATATAATTTGCTGTACCTCATATAATTTGTTGTACCTCATATAATTTGCTGTACCTCATATAATTTGCTGTACCTCATACAATTTGCTGTACCTCATACAATTTGCTGTACCTCCAAAATATATGGGTTTCTTGAAATACTTATACCTTTGAAAATTTTAAAACGAAAATCCAATCACATAAAATTTTCTCAAATCAACCAAAAAACGGAGAATATCTTTTTCTTACAATCTTCAACTCCCAATCCTCATGTCTTCTATTTCGTTTTACCCCTTTCTCGAGGCGTTATTGTAACCTTTAATAAGCCCTTCTTACAACTCGCTTAGCATCCAGAACTCCAAAGCGCCTGCAGAATATTAATTGGCCCGTGTCCTTATCGCAGAAATAAAATTACTCCTTCTGCGATATGAAGGGGCCGATACTGGCAAGTGGTGGGGAGCACTTTTTAGAACTTTCACTTTTATCGTTGTGCCAACCCTGAATTTATTTATATTTGACTTATTCATGTAAACATTCACGCACTCCGGGTAATACAAAGTTGATCGCTTAAATATAATAATTATTATAAAACAGATTAAAAACATTCATCATTATCCTGTCATGTAGCTCATGACTGAGTGTCGTGAATCCCATGATAGTCTCTGATGATTCCTCTCCATCCATCCCTGCACTCCGTGTATCGAAGGACAGTTGTTAAGTGTAGTCAAATTACGTTTCTCACTTAGTCAGTCCAACGTATTATGATTCTTCCTCTTGCGCGTCATCTTTTCACGCTTCCAGTAACCACAAACCTCTCCAAACTGTCTTCTTGGCCACAAGCAATGTGTCCAAAAAAGCGGAGGACTCCTGAGAAGTTCTGAAAAGTGGCCTGTATATCGAAATTTCCTATATCGAATTATATTTTTCCTTATGAATATATCATCAGTTCACATTAATCCACTGCTGGATGTAAGCCTCTCCAAGCTATTTCCAAGAAATTCTGTCCTTTGTGCATTGCTGCTACGTGATTACCCACGGCTTGAAGGACAGTTGTTAAGGGTAGTCCAGTTGTGTTTCTCACTTGTTCAGTCCAACGCATTGGGCTTCTTTCTCTTGCGCGTCATCTTTTCACGCCTCCAGTAACCACAAACCTCTCCAAACTGTCTTCTTGGCCACAAGCAATGTGTCCAAAGAATCGGAGGACTCCTGAGAAGTCCTAAAAAGTGGTCTGTTTATCGAAATTTCCCATATTGAATTTTTTTTTTCCTTGTAAACATATCATCAGTTCACATTGATCCACTGCAGGGTGTAGGCCTCTCCAAGCTATTTCCAAGAAATGCTGTCCTTTATGCATTGCTGCTACGTGATTACCCACGGCTCGAAGGACAGTTGTTAAGGGTTGTCCAGTTGCGTTTCTCACTTGGTCAGTCCAACGCATTAGGATTCTTGCTCTAGTGCGTCATATTTCACGCCTCCAGTAAATACAAACCACTCCAAACTGTCTTCTTGGTCACGAGCAATGTGTCCAAAGAATCGGAGGACTCCTGAGAAGTCTTGAAAAGGGGTCTGTATATCGAATTAATTTTTTTTCTTATAAATATATCATCAGTTCACATTGATCCACTGCAGGATGTAGACCTCTCCAAGCTATTCCCAAGAAATCCTGTTCTTGGTGCATTGCTGCTACGTGATTACCAGCGGCTCGAAGAACAGTTGTTAAGGGTCGTCTAGTTGCGTTTCTCACTTGGTCAGTCCAACGCATTGGGCTTCTTCCTCTTGCGCGTCATTTTTTCACGCCTCCAGTTACCACAAACCTCTCCAAACTGTCTTCATGGCCACAAGCAATGTGTCCAAAGAATCGGAAGACTTCTGAAAAGTCCTGAAAAGGGGTCTGTATATCGAATAATTTTTTTTCTTATAAATATATAATCAGTTCACATTAATCCACTGCGGGATGTAGGCCTCTCCAAGCTATTTCCAAGAAATTCTGTCCTCTGTGCATTGCTTCTACGTGATTACCCGCGACTCGAAGGACAGTTGTTAAGGGTTGTCCAGTTGCGTTTCGCACTTGGTCAGTCGAACGCATTAGGATTCTTCCTCTTGAGCCTCATCTTTTCACGCCTCCAGTAACCACAAACCTCTCCAAACTGTCTTCTTGGCCACAAGCAATGTGTCCAAAGAATCGGAAGACTCATGAGAAGTCCTAAAAACTGGTCTGTATATCGAAATTTCCTATATCGAATTATTTTTTTCCTTATAAATATATCATCAGTTCACATTTATCCACTGCAGGATGTAGGCCTCTCCAAGCTATTTTCAAGAAATCCTGTCCTTTGTGCATTGCTGCTACGTGATTACTGCTCGCTTCCTATGATTTTGCGATTTCTCACAGCAGTCAGTCTTCTATGATAGTAAGAAAATTACCATATGTAACTTACATGATAGCAAAAAAATTACCATATATGGATTGTATGATAAAAAAAATACCATGTATGTATTGTATTGTATGATAGTAAGAAAATTATCATAAGTAGCTATTACGATATTAAAAAAATTACCATGAGTATCTTGTATGATAGTAAGAAAATTACCATAAGTAACTTACATGATAGCAAAAAAATTACCATGTATGTATTGTATGATAGTAAGAAAATTATCATAAGTAGCTAGTAAGATATTAAAAAAATTATCATGAGTGTCTTGTATGATAGTAAGAAAATTACCATATGTAACTTACATGATAGCAAAAAAAATACCATATATGTATTGTATGATTGTAAGAAAATTATCATAAGTAGCTAGTACGATATTAAAAAAATTACCATGAGTGTCTTGTATGATAGTAAGAAAATTACCATATGTAACTTACATGATAGCAAAAAAATTACCATGTATGTATTGTATGATAGTAAGAAAATTATCATAAGTAGCTAGTAAGATATTAAAAAAATTATCATGAGTGTCTTGTATGATAGTAAGAAAATTACCATATGTAACTTACATGATAGCAAAAAAAATACCTTATATGTATTGTATGATTGTAAGAAAATTATCATAAGTAGCTAGTACGATATTAAAAAAATTACCATGAGTGTCTTGTATGATAGTAAGAAAATTACCATATGTAACTTACATGATAGCAAAAAATTACCATGTATGTATTGTATGATTGTAAGAAAATTATCATAAGTAGCTAGTACGATATTAAAAAAATTACCATGAGTGTCTTGTATGATAGTAAGAAAATTACCATATGTAACTTACATGATAGCAAAAAATTACCATGTATGTATTGTATGATTGTAAGAAAATTATCATAAGTAGCTAGTACGATATTAAAAAAATTACCATGTATGTATTGTATGATTGTAAGAAAATTATCATAAGTAGCTAGTACGATATTAAAAAAATTACCATGTATGTATTGTATGATTGTAAGAAAATTATCATAAGTAGCTAGTACGATATTAAAAAAATTACCATGTATGTATTGTATGATTGTAAGAAAATTATCATAAGTAGCTAGTACGATATTAAAAAAATTACCATGTATGTATTGTATGATTGTAAGAAAATTATCATAAGTAGCTAGTACGATATTAAAAAAATTACCATGTATGTATTGTATGATTGTAAGAAAATTATCATAAGTAGCTAGTACGATATTAAAAAAATTACCATGTATGTATTGTATGATTGTAAGAAAATTATCATAAGTAGCTAGTACGATATTAAAAAAATTACCATGTATGTATTGTATGATTGTAAGAAAATTATCATAAGTAGCTAGTACGATATTAAAAAAATTACGATGTATGTATTGTATGATTGTAAGAAAATTATCATAAGTAGCTAGTACGATATTAAAAAAATTACCATGTATGTATTGTATGATTGTAAGAAAATTATCATAAGTAGCTAGTACGATATTAAAAAAATTACCATGAGTGTCTTGTATGATAGTAAGAAAATTACCATATGTAACTTACATGATAGCAAAAAATTACCATGTATGTATTGTATGATTGTAAGAAAATTATCATAAGTAGCTAGTACGATATTAAAAAAATTACCATGTATGTATTGTATGAATGTAAGAAAATTATCATAAGTAGCTAGTACGATATTAAAAAAATTACCATGTATGTATTGTATGATTGTAAGAAAATTATCATAAGTAGCTAGTACGATATTAAAAAAATTACCATGAGTGTCTTGTATGATAGTAAGAAAATTACCATATGTAACTTACATGATAGCAAAAAATTACCATGTATGTATTGTATGATTGTAAGAAAATTATCATAAGTAGCTAGTACGATATTAAAAAAATTACTATGTATGTATTGTATGATTGTAAGAAAATTATCATAAGTAGCTAGTACGATATTAAAAAAATTACCATGTATGTATTGTATGATTGTTAGAAAATTATCATAAGTAGCTAGTACGATATTAAAAAAATTACCATGAGTGTCTTGTATGATAGTAAGAAAATTACCATATGTAACTTACATGATAGCAAAAAATTACCATGTATGTATTGTATGATTGTAAGAAAATTATCATAAGTAGCTAGTACGATATTAAAAAAATTACCATGAGTGTCTTGTATGATAGTAAGAAAATTACCATATGTAACTTACATGATAGCAAAAAATTACCATGTATGTATTGTATGATTGTAAGAAAATTATCATAAGTAGCTAGTACGATATTAAAAAAATTACCATGTATGTATTGTATGATTGTAAGAAAATTATCATAAGTAGCTAGTACGATATTAAAAAAATTACCATGTATGTATTGTATGATTGTAAGAAAATTATCATAAGTAGCTAGTACGATATTAAAAAAATTACCATGAGTGTCTTGTATGATAGTAAGAAAATTACCATATGTAACTTACATGATAGCAAAAAATTACCATGTATGTATTGTATGATTGTAAGAAAATTATCATAAGTAGCTTGTACGATATTAAAAAAATTACCATGTATGTATTGTATGATTGTAAGAAAATTATCATAAGTAGCTAGTACGATATTAAAAAAATTACCATGTATGTATTGTATGATTGTAAGAAAATTATCATAAGTAGCTAGTACGATATTAAAAAAATTACCATGTATGTATTGTATGATTGTAAGAAAATTATCATAAGTAGCTAGTACGATATTAAAAAAATTACCATGTATGTATTGTATGATTGTAAGAAAATTATCATAAGTAGCTAGTACGATATTAAAAAAATTACCATGTATGTATTGTATGATTGTAAGAAAATTATCATAAGTAGCTAGTACGATATTAAAAAAATTACCATGTATGTATTGTATGATTGTAAGAAAATTATCATAAGTAGCTAGTACGATATTAAAAAAATTACCATGTATGTATTGTATGATTGTAAGAAAATTATCATAAGTAGCTAGTACGATATTAAAAAAATTACCATGTATGTATTGTATGATTGTAAGAAAATTATCATAAGTAGCTAGTACGATATTAAAAAAATTACCATGTATGTATTGTATGATTGTAAGAAAATTATCATAAGTAGCTAGTACGATATTAAAAAAATTACCATGAGTGTCTTGTATGATAGTAAGAAAATTACCATATGTAACTTACATGATAGCAAAAAATTACCATGTATGTATTGTATGATTGTAAGAAAATTATCATAAGTAGCTTGTACGATATTAAAAAAATTACCATGTATGTATTGTATGATTGTAAGAAAATTATCATAAGTAGCTAGTACGATATTAAAAAAATTACTATGTATGTATTGTATGATTGTAAGAAAATTATCATAAGTAGCTAGTACGATATTAAAAAAATTACCATGAGTGTCTTGTATGATAGTAAGAAAATTACCATATGTAACTTACATGATAGCAAAAAATTACCATGTATGTATTGTATGATTGTAAGAAAATTATCATAAGTAGCTAGTACGATATTAAAAAAATTACTATGTATGTATTGTATGATTGTAAGAAAATTATCATAAGTAGCTAGTACGATATTAAAAAAATTACCATGTATGTATTGTATGATTGTAAGAAAATTATCATAAGTAGCTAGTACGATATTAAAAAAATTACCATGAGTGTCTTGTATGATAGTAAGAAAATTACCATATGTAACTTACATGATAGCAAAAAATTACCATGTATGTATTGTATGATTGTAAGAAAATTATCATAAGTAGCTAGTACGATATTAAAAAAATTACCATGTATGTATTGTATGATTGTAAGAAAATTATCATAAGTAGCTAGTACGATATTAAAAAAATTACCATGTATGTATTGTATGATTGTAAGAAAATTATCATAAGTAGCTAGTACGATATTAAAAAAATTACCATGAGTGTCTTGTATGATAGTAAGAAAATTACCATATGTAACTTACATGATAGCAAAAAATTACCATGTATGTATTGTATGATTGTAAGAAAATTATCATAAGTAGCTAGTACGATATTAAAAAAATTACTATGTATGTATTGTATGATTGTAAGAAAATTATCATAAGTAGCTAGTACGATATTAAAAAAATTACCATGTATGTATTGTATGATTGTAAGAAAATTATCATAAGTAGCTAGTACGATATTAAAAAAATTACCATGAGTGTCTTGTATGATAGTAAGAAAATTACCATATGTAACTTACATGATAGCAAAAAATTACCATGTATGTATTGTATGATTGTAAGAAAATTATCATAAGTAGCTAGTACGATATTAAAAAAATTACCATGTATGTATTGTATGATTGTAAGAAAATTATCATAAGTAGCTAGTACGATATTAAAAAAATTACCATGTATGTATTGTATGATTGTAAGAAAATTATCATAAGTAGCTAGTACGATATTAAAAAAATTACCATGAGTGTCTTGTATGATAGTAAGAAAATTACCATATGTAGTTTGTATGATAGTAAAAAAGTAAACGATTTAATTCTTCAGTGAATTTATTTATTGAGACAAAACTCAACAGAGGCTCGGACAAAATTCGAGAATTCCCGTGATGTTTGGAAAAATTTCAAGATTTTGGCGTGGAAGAGAGAATTACGCCGAATCCCGAATTCGCTTAACTTATCTTTGTATTTAAAGGTGAACCCGTTATTTATGCAGGGCTGTGAGAAATCGCGAAATAAATTCGAGAAAGCTTTTTGCTTTTTCAAACTATTATCTTGTTGATTTACGACGGTGTGAAAAAAACAACGATTTATTTCTTAGTTGTAAAAAAACACAAACGCGCCTGGTAAAAATATGTCGTTTACAAAGACATATTAAACTTTCATTATACTCGTATACTCGTATATATAAGGTGTATTGCTATAAAAAAGTATGCTAAGGACAACGGAAATGAGAACTCTGCGCGCTATTGCTGGGAAGACTTTGCGTGATCGTGTAAGGAACACCACAATCCGAGAGGTCTGTGAGGTCCAAGATGTGGTCAGATGGGGACGACAGCGTCGACGATACTGGTACCAACATGTACAGAGAATGAATTCCACAAGAATTCCATACATAGCTCTGCATGGGGTGCCGGATGGACGGCGTCCACCAGGGAGACCCCCGAAACGATGGAGAGATAGCTGGAGCTCAGCATCACAGGACAATCCTGCAGTAACAGACTCTTGAGAGTCTACAGAAAGTTTAAAAAGAAGTAGCTATAAAAAATATGAAAGTTGAGAGAAGTTGGTGATCACTGGGACAACTAAGGGAAGGTGCACAAGAGGAAGGGGTCCTAGGAGATGGACAGGTGAAATAAAGTAGTTAACAGAATCGTCTTTAAGCGGTTCATTCAACATGCTCCAGGATGTGTGGTACGCCGAGCCTGACACGTAACAGGGAACCATGATGTTCAGCATTAAGCACATGACGAAAAGAAGAATATGTGTTTAATACTCCTTGGGTATGGCTTCCAGTTCTTGCAAATCTTCTGCCTCCTAATTTACAACCCAAAGACGCCTTTAAGAAGAAAAACCAAAAGTTGTTGTCGCTTGAGTGCTTTCTGCCCTCTTCCAACTCGTGTATTTCGACGACCTTACTGAATCGAGGAACAACGATTGGTAAAGAGGGATGTGTACTTATCTGATATATGACGGTAGCAATTAAATCGGTCGTATTAGATCCCAATGACTTTACTGGATCGAGAGGAACAACGATTAGTAGAGAGAGATGTGAGTATACCAGATGTATGCCGACAGAAATAGAATCGATCGTACAAGATCCCGATGACCTTATTAGATCGAGGAAGAACGATTAGTAGATAGGGATGTGTGGACCTTACTGAATCGAGGAATAACGATTGGCTGAGAGGGATATTAGGTTACCAGATATCTGGTCACAGCAATGAAATCGATCGTTGGTCGAATATATCCACTTTCTGAGTGATCCTAACGTGATTTTCTAACAGTTAGACCTTCCACTGAGATCGTGATATGCCCTTAATCGTCCTAGATGTGGACATAGTTGGAGTACGCACGCCTTACATGGGTGGGGTTTCCTTGACTCACCGTTGTACACATGTAGAATGGTCCATGTACACCTGTAGAATGGTCCATGTACACATGTAGAATAGTCCATGTACACATGTAGAATGGTCCATGTACACATGTAGAATGGCCCATGTACACATGTAGAATGGCCCATGTACACATGTAGAATGGTACATGTACACATATAGAATGGTCCATGTACACATGTAGAATGGTCCATGTACACATGTAGAATGGTCCATGAACACATGTAGAATGGTACATGTACACATGTAGAATGGCCCATGTACACATGTAGAATGGCCCATGTACACATGTAGAATGGCCCATGTACACATGTAGAATGGTACATGTACACATATAGAATGGTCCATGTACACATGTAGAATGGTCCATGTACACATGAAGAATGGCCCATGTACACATGTAGAATGGTCCATGTACACATGTAGAATGGTCCATGTACACATGTAGAATGGTCCATGTACACATGTAGAATGGCCCATGTACACATGTAGAATGGCCCATGTACACATGTAGAATGGTACATGTACACATATAGAATGGTCCATGTACACATGTAGAATGGCCCATGTACACATGAAGAATGGCCCATGTAAACATGTAGAATGGTCTATGTACACATGTAGAATGGTCCATGTACACATGTAGAATGGCCCATGTACACATGTAGAATGGCCCATGTACAGGTGTAGAATGGTCCATTAACACATGTAGAATGGCCCATGTACACATGTAGAATTGCCCATGTACACATGTAGAATGGCCCATGTACACATGTAGAATGGCCCATGTACACATGTAGAATGGTCCATGTACACATGTAGAATGGCCCATGTACACATGTAGAATGGTCCATGTACACATGTAGAATGGTCCATGTACACATGTAGAATGGTCCATGTACACATGTAGAATGGCCCATGTACACATGTAGAATGGCCCATGTACACATGTAGAATGGTCCATGTACACATGTAGAATGGTCCATGTACACATATAGAATGGTCCATGTACACATGTAGAATGGCCCATGTAGAATGGTCCATGTAGAATGGTCCATGTAGAATGGTCCATGTACACATGTAGAATGGTCCATGTACACATGTAGAATGGTCCATGTACACATATAGAATGGTCCATGTACACATGTAGAATGGTCCATGTAGAATGGTCCATGTACACATGTAGAATGGTCCATGTAGAATGGTCCATGTACACATGTAGAATGGTCCATTTACACATGTACACATGTAGAATGGTCCATGTACACATATAGAATGGTCCATGTACACATGTAGAATGGCCCATGTAGAATGGTCCATGTAGAATGGTCCATGTACACATGTAGAATGGTCCATGTACACATGTAGAATGGTCCATGTACACATATAGAATGGTCCATGTACACATGTAGAATGGCCCATGTAGAATGGTCCATGTAGAATGGTCCATGTACACATGTAGAATGGTCCATTTACACATGTAGAATGGTCACATAATGAATGGTCGTCACATATATTTACTACCGGGAGGATTGGAGGAGATTTATCGGACTAGTCCTAAGAAAGAATCGGGAATCAAAAACCTGAACATTCGACTCTGAGAGACAACCACACGAGAGAAAGATACATACATACCATCATGCCAGCTCCCTGTAGGGGTAAGTAGAGACGACAGAACGCCATGCTTTCTTACCCCGACACGAATATGGCGTGATGATATGTATGTATGAATACAAAATAATGTGTTGCTGCCCATCTTGATATATAGAAGTGATTGGACTTGGCAAGATAAGAATAAAAGTAAAATTAATAATGTGGAAATGCTTCTCTTAAGAAAATTCGTGACTTCGGTAAGATGAAAATAGGAGTTTTAAAATGGTTTGGACATATAGAGAGAATGAATGATGAAAAAATTACTAACATAAGCGAGTATACAAGTCTATTGTGTGTTGGTGCCAACTTTAATACACTAGAACTTGGTGCAATATAAGTAAAACTTGGACTTGGCAAGAGAAAGATAAAAGTAAAATTAATGATGTGGATATGCTGCACTAAGGAATGATCGTGACTTTGTTAAGATGAAAATAGGAGCTTTAAGATGGTTTGGACATATGGAGGGTATGAATGATGAAAGAATTACTAAATGAGTATACAAGTATGTTGTGTATTGGTGCCCACCTTGATAAAGGGTCTTTCAAATTAAGTGGTTTGTTTAATTCTATTTTTTTTTAATTCTTGAATAAAACACACAACTTGCTTTGATTTCAAAAAACCTTTTTATTGGTCATTGACATATAATGTACTATATAACATTTAATCTGTTCAATGCGTTAAAAATCAAATTCCACGAATCCTGTGCGCGGCACAATTTCGGCGTTTTTTTTATTTCTAAGTTTAAACGCGTATTTTGTTTAGAACCACTGATATTTGATAAAACACCAAGTAAACATGACACATAAGTAATTTTCTGATAGTAAATAATAGTCATTACTCTTAAGGAGACTCATTAAATAAAGGAGATAAACTAAACATTACGTAAAATAAACAAAGGAATGCTACGATCAAAGCAATGATACATTACACTCACCCAATCAAATGCATATAGCACTAGTAATGTTTATTTACGTAAGACAGCCTTAGTAATGTTTATTTACGTAAGAGAGACTCATCGCAGGACTCGATCCGCGCGACAGGTCGTTACATATGACGCAATAGCTGGAAATATTGAGAAACCAAAAAAATTCGACGCTCTGTTTATTCAACAATATCTCATTAACTAATATATTATTTGAGAAGGTTTTCAGAGATGTCTCTAGAATAAAGATTATTTTAAATTTTAGTTCTATTTTCATTCAGGTTTTGTGTCATTCTTTTTAAGTATTTGTGATTTGAAACTTGGATTGTCGTCAGATCACAGGCGTTTGTGCTTCCCGCGAGGAACACGTTAAACACAAAAAACCAATATCCGCCATTACATCTTGCAGCTCCACAGATGTCCACTCTTTTATCAAAAAATTTGATGACATTTTGGCAACATTTCGGTTTTAACTCACCAATAACGCGAATTATTTCGTCCTTCAACTCAGGAATTGATTGCAGGTGATTCAGAAGGTATAGACGTGATTTTTCACGTAACCCCAGAAAAAATAGACCAACGGTGTCAGATCACATGATCTTGGTGGCCAATTAACATCATCGTTTCCGGAGATTACAATAAATAAAATAATTTAACAATTTAAACGCGTTGCCGTATTGTATACGACTTCATTTTTTAATAAAATATCATACATTAAGCTTCTCAAATGGTACAAGACCCAGGCAAGCTCACGACACCATCTGTGTTTTATCCAAGAATTAAAAAAAACGCTCAATTTGAAAGACCCTTTATACTCGTATATCAGTGAAACTTGGGCTTGGCAAGAAAAAGATAAAAGTAAAATTAATTATGTGGATATGCTGCACTAAGAAAAGTTCGTGACTTCGCTAAGATGAAAATAGAATCTTTAAGATAGTTTGGACATATGGAGAGAATTAATGATGATAGTGTAGGACACCTACCTAGTTAATAAATAATGGTCAAAATAATAAGTGAATTGTTAAACACAATTAAATTAAATTAATTATTGTTAATAGTAAACATACAGGGTCAATGACCGATGAAGCATTCATATATTGTTACACGCTACGAGCAACAACAATGTTTACTATTTACAGTGTCTGCGACTTGGCTAGCCATCTCCAAATACAAATAATTAATCTACCGCCAATTCATGCGCTAGAGCAAGGCAGATATGTATCGCGAATGTATTCACTCATTTGTATAAATTGTCCGCGCGCCGAGAAATAAATATATTATTATTGTCATTCATTCAACTGTCAAGACTTGTTATTTATTTACCCGCTGTCCACTTATCGTTTTATATCCGCATTCCTGAGTCTATATTCATTGAATACAAATCAAGATCATCACGCGTATCAAGATAAGCAATCCGCTATATTGATGACCCTGAACGAGAAGGAACGCAGAATCGACTAAAACGAAGATAGCGATGTCGATATCAAAATCATCAGCACGTCCTAATAGGACACATGCTACATTGATAACGACCATCGTTACAATAGAATGACTAAGCGAGTATTCAAATTAGAAGTACAAGATGTGCGTGGAAGAGGTAGACCGAGAAAAACATAGTTGGAACAAATGGACAAGATTTCGAAAGAATGTAAAGTGAAAAGTTAGAATAATAAAAAAATGTTGCATGACAAAATGTATTGATGTGGAGAAAACGAAAGTTGTGTGTAGGGATAGAAAAGTTTGGAGATATGTTCTCTCTACTTAGCCCGCGAGGAACGCAACGTGATGTGTATTTATATGTATGAATAGAAAATATAACAAAAACACTTCTAGTATCAAATCCGAAAACTTGTTTTATGAACTCAAGCCGTTTCACAATTCAAATTAAAACATTTGCAAAAGTCTTCACACAGAATTTCTTCAGCCGTAACTTTGAGAAAATAACTTTTCTACAGCACAGTAGCTCCGAAGAAAAACGTAGCAGATGCATAAAAATATATTGTAATCGAATAACTTAGCTTATTTGGTTAGGCTAGAAAAAGGTATAAAAATGTATTCATTTTCGTAAATCCCATTTGTTGATTAGATAGCTGTCGTTCAGCCCTGGTATTAGTAAATTAATTCCCATTAGTAACCAAATTTATAAAAGAGAAATTTAGATTTTTACTTAAAGCTTACATAAACTCCTTTCTGGTTGGTCGGAAGAATTTTGTTATCACTTGGAATAAATAGACACATTTAACTTTAAAAGTTAAGGCAATTTTAAGTCTCTCTTGATTATCTTCTACTTAACCTTTCCCTTCCTGTGCTAAAAAAAATCCGCCCGTTCCGGTGATATGTATTCAATACACATCAATACATATGTAAAAATGAGCGATTTAAAATCGAAAAAATAAGAATATTCAAAGCCAATCGCTTAAATTAATAAAATTTGAAGTCAAAAGTGATATTAATGGAAATTTAATTGCTGAAAACATGAAAAAAAAAACATCGGACGACGTTCACAAAACGGATGAAGCGACCACCTCGAACGAAATCCGGATGGCTACTAAGCGAGAGAAGCGACTGAAATGAGATTCTATTTTTTGCGTTCCCATATACCGAAGTAGAGTGAGACGTGAATAGCGTCGCTTCCTCACCATAGCGGTTTTTTAGAGTGAATATACTACGTCACACACTGACACACGTTTGATTGTATTGGTGAATTTATTCCCGATTTTCACAAAATATCTCTGATATGGCCGATAAGTGTTAATTATTATTAATATTATTTTTTCATTCAATGCATTAATGTATTACGGAGGAATACCTAAAATCTGAACCCAGTATTTATTATATTTATAGAGATATTAAAGTTTTTAGAAGCAATGTGTACTAGTTACACATCACAGGACAGGAAGAGTTAAGTGGTGTTTTCAATACTGTTCACTTTTAAATGGTACTAAGAACTGTTTCGCAAAACTATGATCTCGAAATTATATTCGATGAAAAGCTGAGTTTGGTTTCGCGAATAGTCAAATAACATCTATGGCATTTAGACCGGGCTTTAAACATAGATTTGGTAATGTCTTTTCTAAACTGGAAACATTAAAGATTTTTTTTAATTCTCTGGTAATTCTGAATTACAACTAAGTAATATGGTTACAGCATTACGAATTTCAAGTGCTGGATTCGACTACGGTTTTTTGTTCAAAGTTTTTTTTTTATCCACTTTGCACGGATTTCTCCTGTTACACAAAGAAGATCTACTTCTAGCGTTAGCTTATTCGTTAGGAAGAATATCAGCCAGGACTCTTCTCACACTGCTAGGCGGTACCGAGAATATATCCACAGTGTCATTCAGTTGGTTCAATATCTCTATACCACGCGTGACTGAGTGTTTAGCCATGATATTCGTTCTGTAAGTTGGTATGTAGAACAGAGGGTGATTCCTTGCACGGCTATATTTATTGGGTACATATAAAATTAGTGCTTCTAGAATCGCGGGACAGTTAAAGCAACCTTGGAAAACCTTTATTAGGAATATCGCAACGGATTCTTGCCTTCTTGTTTCGAGGCTTCTATAGTTACACACCGTGAGAAGTTCGACATGGTGAGCATATTTTGGATAATCGCCCTTTGTTCTGTACCATAGATATCTGAGGATTGTTTTTTGTATTTGTTCTATATTGTTTTTATATTTGAGCTGATGAGGAGCCCAAACTGTAGATGCATATTCTAATTTGGTTCTAATTAGATAATTATATAAGTTTCGGAGGATATCGGTACTGTTAAATTCTCTTGATATTCTCATTATAAAACCGAGTAGTTTGTAACAGTCCGATATCAAACGTGAGACATGGTTAACGAACGTGAGTCCGACATTAAAGGTTACGCCCAAATCTTTGAATTCAGAAACTCTGTTTAGTACCACTTCCTGTATAATATACTGATGGTGGATTGGTGAAAACGATCGACTATAAGATACACAGACACATGTATTAATGTTGAACAGAAGATGATTTAGCTCAGTCCAGGAGACTATGGAAGGGAGTCTAGGTCATGTTGTAACTGTGCACAGTCGTGAGGTGAATTGATCTTTTTGAAAATATTCAAGCTGTCAGCGAACAATAAACATGTCGAGTGACTTATGGAATTTTGAATGTCGTCTATTAATATGAGGAATAGTAGAAGACCTAAATTAGATCCTTGTGGTATGCCAGATCTTGCGATGAATTCTACAGAAAACTTGTTACGTATTGAGATCTTTAATTTAGGTATGATACACATAATCCAATTAGATTATCGCTGAAGTCAAGTTTATGCATTTTTTTAAAGTAATATATCGTGATCAACTTTGTCGAAAGCTTTCTGGATCATTGATTCTAACGTAAAGTTCTTAGGTCAGCCACATATTTAAAATTGAGGACATATTCGCCTACTATCTCATAGCATCAGTGGTCCAAGTTCTAAATGGTACCAACTTCCAACCTCTAAAAATGACACAACACTCGTTAGTGAATCATCCTCATTAGTATTTATTACTATTATTATTATTATAAAATGTATCTTTTATTATAATTCCGGCACGAGAGTTGCAGAATTGGTTGTTACTCGAATTCTTCCGTACTCAGATTGCATCGATTGGGTAATGACTATACTCGTACTGCAGTCTCGGACATATTTGATGACAGTTTTATTGCCTTTAAACTTTCTCTTAGAAAGCGTTTTTGCCTGTCTGAACCATAAATCCGACACCACGGCGTAACTCTCCTTTACTTTTTTCTCCTTTTTTTTCGTTAGCATTGTTTCTCACACATTTTTCGAGAGGTTTGTTAATATATGTTATATTGATGTTTCGATGAGTTTTTTTTATAAATGAGTGAATTGATTGTGCGTATATATATTTTAATTATTTTTATATATATTTTTTGTATATTAGGGCCTTTGATTTCCAGAGCCTTGGCATGTTTTAAATTTGTGTTTTTATGTATGGGGGGTGGTATGCATGATATGTGCGTACTACTTTTCGTTATTTTTTTATATGAATGGTGTAATTTTTTGTGAAAAGTTGAAAAATTCTAGCTTGAGTATCTCTTATAATCCTTTTTAATGGTCGACAAAAGTCGGTACATAATAATAAAATAAATAATGCAATATTAACAAAAAAAAAAGATAATTATTCTGGCAAAAATTGCGCTTACACGGTTTACCCTTGATGCAGGTTAACAGGGGGACATTGCAAAGTGACAACCACGACTGTAGTCGGGTTGTTGCAGGATTGCAGTCGGAATAGCTGAATGCACCCGTCGAGCTCCTTGCAATTAACAGGAAGCGCAGTCCTGAATAGTCCGGTAATTTTTCATTAAACACCTTATTGCTATTTAAATTTCTTTCGTGATTAACAAGAAAGTGTTTCGCAAATCACTTTAACTCCCGCTTTTAAACCGGGATTAAATTTCTTAAAATAAATGTAACAAAGGTGAATAAATCCTTTTAAAATTCTTTAGATTATCTAAACACTAAGTGAGTGAACTTGATTGTCAAAAAGTTAATTGAAACTTTATCTAAATAAAACGGAATTTCTCTGGGTGGCTTCACCGCATAGATAACATCTCAGGGTGGCTTCACCGCATAGATAACATCTCTGGGTGGCTTCACCGCATAGATAACATCTCTGGGTGGCTTCACCGCATAGATCACATCTCTGGGTGGCTTCACCGCATAGATCACATCTCTGGGTGGCTTCACCGCATAGATAACATCTCTGGGTGGCTTCACGGCATAGATAACATCTTTGTGAGTATGCTTTATCATTTATGGCTGTTAGTGTCATTTATGGTTGTTAGTATCATTTATGGATGTTAGTATAATTTATGAAGAGGACTGGACACGTTGCCCGAACAACGGAACATCATTGGACGTATGAAGTAATCCATTGGTACCCAATAAGCATACCTATAGTAGGTATGTAAGAAGACAAAAGGTACGCTGGGTAGATGAAATACGAAAGCAATCATCAATTACTTGACAGAAATGAGTAAAGGAAAATATTTCTTTCAAACAACTTGGAGAGGCCTATATTCTGCAGTGGATAATGAAGGTGGATGATGATGATATAATAATTATATTTGTTATCTGTAAATAAGTTAAATCTGACACTTTTGATAAAATATAGACGTTTGCAACTATTATATTTTTTATCTGTAAATAAGTTAAATCTGACGCTTTTGATAAAATATAGACGTTTCCAACTATTATATTTTTTATCTGTAAATTAGTTAAATCTGACGCTTTTGATAAAATATAGACGTTTCCAACTATTATATTTTTATCTGTAAATAATTTAAATCTGAAACTTTTGATAAAATATAAACGTTTCCAACTATTGTATTTTTTATCTGTAAACAAGTTAAATCTGACGCTTTTAATAAAATATAGACGTTTCCAACTATTAAATTTTTAATCTGTAAATATATTAAATCTGACGCTTTTGATAAAATATAGACGTTTCCAACTATTATATTTTTTATCTGTAAAAAAGTTAAATTTGGAACTTTTGATAAAATATAGACGCTTCCAATTATTATATTTTTTATCTGTAAATACGAGTACGTTAAATCTGAAACTTTTAATAAAATATAGACGTTTCCAACTATTATATTTTTTATCTGTAAAAAGTTAAATTTGGAACTTTTGATAAAATATAGACGTTTCCAACTATTATATTTTTTATCTGTAAATAATTTAAATCTGAAATTTTTGATAAAATATAGACGTTTCCAACTATTGTATTTTTTATCTGTAAACAAGTTAAATCTGACGCTTTTGATAAAATATAGACGTTTCCAACTATTATATTTTTTATCTGTAAAAAAGTTAAATTTGGAACTTTTGATAAAATATAGACGTTTCCAATTATTATTTTTTTTATCTGTAAATACGAGTACGTTAAATCTGAAACTTTTGATAAAATATATACGTTTCCAACTATTATTTTTTTTATCTGTAAATAAGTTAATTCTAACGTCTTTGATAAAATATAGACGTTTCCAACTATTATATTTTTTACCCGTAAATAAGTTAAATCTGAAACTTTTGATTAAATAAAGACGTTTCCAACTATTATATTTTTTATCTGTAAATTAGTTAAATCTGAAACTTTTGATAAAATAAAGACGTTTCCAACTATTATATTTTTTATCTGTAAATAAGTTAAATCTGAAACTTTTGATAAAATATAGACGTTTCCAACTATTATATTTTTTATCTGTAAATAAGTTAAATCTGAAACTTTTGATAAAATAAAGACGTTTCCAACTATTATATTTTTTATCTGTAAATTAGTTAAATCTGAAACTTTTGATAAAATGTAGACGTTTCCAACTATTATATTTTTTATCTGTAAATAAGTTAAATCTGAAACTTTTGATAAAATATAGACGTTTCTAACTATGCTTTGTGACACACGGCCATCTATATAAGTAAAAGACACATTCTAATTGTAAATTAGAAGATAGTTCTCGGCAAAATGCAATTTGAATGTTAACTCCGGCTAATTGAAAACCATAAGGTATTAATTCACACCTTCATTCTTCTTGTCTGTTTTTTTTTAATATCAATGTCTCGAGTTTTCGTATTTGTTCTGAATTATATCCTTAGTGTTGAAGGACGTGACCGACGCTGGAACTGTTTCTCCTTCAATCTTTCGTTTATATGTAGGCAGAGTGGAGAGAACGCCAGACATTCCTATCGTGACACTCATTTTTTCCCTCTCTCAAATCCATACAGTGTATCATACGAGGGTTTTTTCTGGCTGTCAAACTAAAGTTCTCTTGATCCAAACAAACTTTCCAATGTTTTCCTCTTCCAAGCATTCCACTCACATTAGCACTACATATTTATTTTGTTGGTCATGATTTTTTCATTCGTTCTACGTGTCAAAACTATTTCAGAGCCCTTCTTAAACTTATTAAAAAAATCAGCTTTAAGTTAGCTTTCTTTTCTGTTCACTTCGCTGCATATTCTATTATACATTTTCATGGCATGTATTATTTTCAATCCTTTCATTTTTTTTTTCAAAATTATGGCAAAAATTATACTTATAGTATAATTCTAGTGTCAACAAATAAATACCAGGCTTTACTTCCATAAATCAAAGTTGGTACAAGAAGACAATGGTCGACTAGCATCTTAGCAGATTTTGATCCTTAACGGTTCGAATATATACTCGTATATAAATATTATATAAACATTTATATTGTTTATCCACTTTGCATGGATTTGCCCTGTTATGCAAAGAGGGTATGTTTCCAGCTAACTTATTCACCAGGAAGAATATCAGCCAGGATTCTTCTCACACTGCTAGTCGGTAGGTACCGAGAATATATCCACAGTGTCATTCAGTTGGTTCAATATCCCTATACGACACGCGACTGAGTGTTTAGCCATGATATTCGTACTATCTGCGTGTTTAGTGAGTGTTTAGCCATGATATTCAGAGGGTCTGCTTCAAGCGTTAGCTTATTCGTTAGGAAGAATATCAGCCAGGATTCTTCTCATACTGCTAGGCGGTGCCGAGACTATATCCACAGTGTCATTCAGTTGGTTCAATATCTCTATACCATGCGTGACTGAGTGTTTAGCCATGATATTCGTCCTGTAAGTTGGTATGTAGAACAGAGGGTGATTCCTTACACGGCTATATTTATTAGGTACATATAAACTTAGTGCTTCTAGAATCGCGGGACAGTTAAAGGAACCTTGAAAAACCTTTAGTAGGAATATCGCAATGGATTCTTGCCTTCTTGTTTCGAGGCTTCTATATTTAATTACACACCGCGAGAAGTTCGGCATGTTGAGCATATTTTGGGTAATCGCCCTTTGTTCTGTACCATAGATATCTCAGAATTTTCTTCTATTTGAGGTAATTTGGAGCCCAAACAGCTGATGCGTATTCTAATTTAGTTCTTATTAGATAATCATGGATTAGCGCTACGCTCAAACAGAGATTGTTTATTGGCCTTTCCAGTTCACCGCTCCTCTTTCTTTACGTCGTCCTTTACTGTCCATGCAGTGAGACTCTGGAATCAGTAACAAACTAATATAAGACTCGCTCCGTCCTTGGCATGCTTTAAGAAGCGACTGAAAAAACTCTTAATTTCTAGTCAGTAAAATAACGTGTTTCATTCCTGATTTTTCTTTTCCTTTCCTCTCCACCATCTCTTGCTTTCCTTTTGATTGATGATATCTCACTTTATATGAAAAATAATGTTCGAGTGATTGTCCGTCTTTGTCGGGTTCGTGGGCATGTGCTCACGTATGTGTTTGTGGATTTCGTGGGGATGGATAGTCATTTGAATGATTTATGCAACCATGTAACTTGCTTCATTTATTTTTGTCTGGTTGGTTGGAAGAGATTGCCGCCTGGCAATAAGGCCGCCAGATTTTATTGCAATAAAAGTGTTAAATTAATAAATAAAATAAATAATTATATAAGTATCGAAGGATATCGGTGTATATGTTTTATTGCTTCGTTGACTTTGTTATCTACCGCCACATGTTTTTCGATATATCTCTTAGCTCTTCCATAATTTGAGGAAATAATGTCAAAAAAACCAGAACCCCTTATTTAAAAAAAAGAAAATCCTTATGTCTAAATAAGAATGGTGGGACTAAAGGGAACAAATACAGTAAAATCCTTATGTCTAAATAAGAATGGTGGGACTAAAGGGAACAAATACAGTAAAATCCTTATGTCTAAATAAGAATGGTGGGACTAAAGGGAACAAATACAATAAAATCCTTATGTCTAAATAAGAATGGTGGGACTAAAGGGAACAAACACAATAAAATCCTTATGTCTAAATAAGAATGGGGGGACTAAAGGGAACAAACACAATAAAATCCTTATGTCTAAATAAGAATGGTGGGACTAAAGGGAACAAACACAATAAAATCCTTATGTCTAAATAAGAATGGTGGGACTAAAGGGAACAAACACAATAAAATCCTTATGTCTAAATAAGAATGGTGGGACTAAAGGGAACAAATACAATAAAATCCACCCAAAGTCGAATTTGATACCATCATGTATCAGAAGATCTATAAAGATTTTATTTATAGTTAAGGCATTAACATTGTGGAGGTTTAAACGCATTGTAATTTGTTTTATCAAACACTGTTTATTCCACCTTTTGTAACGGTATAACCTTAACGGTTTCAAGGCTTTCACTTCATCTTCAGAGGAGCACAAAGAAGACTGATGATGAGGTTAAAGCCTTGTTTGTGCTCCCTTGTTGATGAGGTGAAAGCCTTGAAACCGGTAGGGTTATACCATTATGTTAAGTGGAATAATTAGTGTTTTGTTAAATAAATCACAATGTATTTTTACCTCCACAGTGTTAATACCTTAATTATTAACATCGTGACATTAACATCGTGGAGGTTTAAAGACATTTTAATTTGTTTTATCATTTGATAATAAAATGAGACGTCAACAGGCAAAGGAAAATACTATAATGATTGGTTATAAATAGTAACGGCAGAACAAACACGGTATCATCTTCTTCCTGGCACTGTCCCAACTCATTGCCTAGGTAGGCTGTTGGGATCGGCTCTTCTCGTTCTCAGGCTGTATGTTCTTCGGTTCTGGGTGTCGCTTTCATCTAGGCCGTTTCTCTGCAGGATTTTGGAGCATTGAGTCATCCAGGAGTTCTTTGGTCTTCCTCTGGACGGCTGTCGAGTACGGTACAATCGGAATTGAGCGGGATTAAATAGAATGTACAGTACCCGGTGGTAAGTAATACACATCGGGCTTAAGAAAGAGACTATCAGCCATAATCCGCTAATTTCTGCTTTGTAGAGCGTCGTCTCTGTCACACGATGACGGCCATAATGGCTGCAATGGCTGACAAATCGCGACGGAACACGTGTATGAATGACAGAGGCGACGCTCTACAAAGCCGAAGTTAGCCGATTATGGCCGACAGTCTCTTTCTTGAGCTCGATGTGTATTACTTACCGCCGGGTACTGTATGGTAAGTAGGTGTAACATTAACAAGTTGCAATTTACATGCTACTAAAAATAACATGTTACATTGTAAATACTTGTTAATGTTACAATTGACACGTATTCAGTTATTGTTTTTGCACATTTGCAAAAAATATTCTTCCTTGTGCGTGTATCATGAACACCACTGTACTGAATCCGATGGCACATCGAAGAGGGGCTATCGAAGCACATTGGCATGTTTTTTTTTTTCTCTTTTTTGAAGAATAGATATGACTGAAGTCATGGGTATTCGTATACCCTCGAATACTTGTCAGGAAAAATGGTTGTGTCGTTCGAGGGAAGTAGTATAGCGTGAGGCTCAAACCAGTAACCTTCCACACGGAAGTTCAGTGTCTTACCACACGGTCATGCACTTCAATATCCTACCTACACTTCATTTATTTTCAGAAAACATAAATACACCACAAAGTTGTTAGCAAAGTGCATATGAACTATATGTCCATTATAATGGACGCCAGGTATGAAGAGGTAAAACTAGTTAATTCGAGCATCATAATTATTATTGGACAGCCATAAAAAATAATTTGATTTAACTGAAATATTTGTGCTTTAGTTAAATGAAAGTTACAGTTATTAATTAACTTTAACGTTAGTTTTTAAGTGATACTCAGTAGGATATATTCAAGGGTGTGGGCTGAAAAACATGTGGTGTCCCCGTGGCTGGGCTCGCCCTATATTAGTGGGATGTATCTTGGCCGAGAGGATGTTATTAGATGAGCATAGACTTTTTGATAGCTTCTTTCTTTAATCTATTTTCTGCAATTTATGTGTTTTTTTAGGTTTGTTTAAATATATTATGTACATACTATGTTGCTATCAATAAACCAATATCATAGTATAAATAGCCTCAACCCATACGACGGTTGTAAAATAATTGAATTTTGAATATGAGAGAGCGAGAGAGGAATACTTGGATTCTCTCCGAAAGTAATTCAAAATTTGAATCTCGGTGGGTCCGTGATACTGAACGAATTTTAAATGCCTAGCTTACAATTTTTGAACCGGTGTAAAAGGGGACGATGTATAAATGATATACTCGTATATAAACAAAATTTACATTTATGAATATATATTTTCGTAAATGTAGAATTTGTTTTACATCCGTGAATATTTCACGTGTTGCAACTAGTTTATATTTATTTATTGATTAAGACACCCGCTTGCTGGTAACCTTTAAACCTTAGTCGCTGACTTTTGATGGATCGACTCTGTGCGTCTGCGGGGAAGTGCAATCCATGCAACACTTTCTGCAGGGCCTGATAAGTCAGATTTCTCGCACCGAAGAGGACTTGACTTGTAAAATCCCCAGTGCTGTCCACTTGGCAGAATTCTGTATGGAAATGATTTAATGCTTTTGACACGATACAAAGAAGTTCAACTACCCACAAAAAGATTTCACTTCCCTGTTCTAATCGAATATTATGTAATATATGAGGAAATGAAAGTTTCGCAATCCTCTGTTGATGATGATATATAGGTCATGCGGACCCTAGACAGGGGGTAGTGGAGAGAGGAGGGATTGATAATTTGATTTATCTTAGACCCGGACCGATTTGATGTATGGCTGTTTGGAAGAAATGGCACTTGCCTATTTCAATCTGTTACATTGTAGAGATCAAATCAAAAAATCAATCTCGATTTTTATTAATTCTATAAAAAAATCATGATATTGAGCCTCACATTGCAACGTTAAAAAACAAAGTAATTAATTAGAAATTAAACACATACATAGCATCACGTCGGTTCCCTGATGGGGTAGGAAAAAATGACAGAATACAAGACTTACTTACTCTATCTCCACGTAAATATTTTGCCTCTTCCATACCCATACAGCTCGTACGATTTCTTTAGCATTTTACATTTTCTTCTTTCAAAATATTATAACCATATTTTCCTTGGTCTTCTTCTATCACGCCTTCCACTTACATTCGCACTGTATATTTATCTTCTTATTCGTTTTTCATTTATTCCTTTCAGATGCCCAAACCATTTTCAAATGCCCTTTTTCATCTTACCTGCAACAGGACCATAACGGTGCTACTTACATCTAAAACTTTCCAGCCTGAGCAAGTTAGAGGGTGTATGAACAGATATCCACCCTATAGTACGGACGTAGACCCTTATGATTATTTTTTATGATCAAAACTGAAATACGATTTGCACGAAGAAGTGATCTCCGCATTGTTACAAAACTTTACATTACTTTTTAACTGACATTGAAAACTAAATTCGTTAAACAAAACTTTACATTACTTTTATACTGGCATTAAAACTAAATTCGTTGTTTTTACAATAATACTAATCAATGGACAATTTATATAGCGGCGTTTAGAGAGCAAACTCTCCTCGAGAGTGCTCTAGCTCAGGATTCGAACCAACTCATGAATTTTGATAAGACCTCTCAAAAAGGATTGTATATAAGTGATTCCTAAAGCTGCACACGCCACTCATATCTCTGACACTAGGAAACGGACAATTCTACACTACAGAACCAGCAACGGCAAAATCTTTTTCATAATAACTCACCTTATTGGATTCATTTGGAACATTCAATTTATTAGATGAAAAAGAAATCGAACTCAAAGTTCTACTTCTCTCCGAAGTAACATCTTTCATATACAGATTCGAAAGATACAATGGAGACATCCCATTAAGGGACTTGAATATAAAGAGGTAAAGTTCGAAAGTAATCCGTTTGCGACACTTCAGAGTAGACTTTTAAGAAGTGTGTCAATACAACAATATTTATGATTACCATATATAAACTTATTTATTGCAAATATAATCTGGCGGGCTTATTGCTAGGCGGCAATCTCTTCCAACTAACCAGACAAAAGTAAATGAAACAAGTTACATGGTAGCTTAAACCATTCAAATGACTATCCATCCCCACGAAATCCATAAACATATACGTGAGCACATGTCCACGAGCCCCACAAAGACGGACAATATCCCGAACATTCTTTTTCATATAAAGTGAGATATCATCAATCAAAAGGAAAGGAATGGATGGCGGAGAGGAAAGGAAAAGAAAAATCGGGTATGAAACACGTTATTTTACTGACTAGAAATTAAGAGTTTTTAAGTCGCTCCTTAAAGCATGCCAAGGACGGAGCGAGTCTTATATTGGTTTGTAACTGATTCCAGAGTCTCACTGCATGGACAGTAAAGGACGACGTAAAAAAAGAGGAGCGGTGAACTGGAAAGGCCAATAAACAATCTCTGTTTGAGCGTAGCGCTAATTCATGATTGGAAAGACGCTGAAAATTTTCCTCGATATAAGAGGGGGTGGCGGGACAGTTAAGGATATTATATAATAGAGACATTATGTGAATTTGGCGTCTATTTCTAACATTCAACCGGTTCAATGCCTTCTGGTATGAAGTTATATGATCGTACTTTCGTAGACTGCAACTGTTGCAGTGGTTGTAGCGGCTTACAACTTAGCAGCTGAAATTAAAAAAGCAATTGAAAACTGCAATTATGAATTAGGCAAACTGGAATAAATAGAGTAACAATCATTTAGACGCGACACAGCAAATTACTTAATAAAAGTTTGTATTTTCCTCGTTGGAAGACATCCACGTACCAATTTTAACTCTCTAAGATCATATAAATCGAAATCAATCGCATAATCAATTTGTCTACCGGACGAAAGGTTACTTTCAAGACAGACGCCAAGAAATTTGATATAAAATACTGACTATACTTCAGAAAATTTAGGATGGGTCCTGCGATGTTTTAAACGTCATGTCACAAAGGGATGGGATACGAGTAAAATAGTCTTTTTTTTACAAATCGAATAGTTTTTTTATAAATCGAAAAATTGTTATTCTCCAAACTGACGTTTTAATTCCTAATTTTCATTAAACTGACTTTCTAATGTATTGTATGATTTGTATCTATCTTTAAATAGGCCAAGATCCACTATGAATTAATACTAATTACGAACATTTAATTTTAGGTATAAAAAATTCGAAAATCTAATTATCGTATACCCCATCCCTAGCCAATGCAGACTAACGTAGCGACTTTTGACAAACGTCACCGAATATTATTTGATTTTAACAAACTGCCACATTTTTGCTAATTTGTAACAAGATGTATTAATTTGTCATTATTGTTAGTTTTATGTAATATATTTACCTAAATAACTTGTTATTTATTAGAATCGAGGCTTATATTAAAATTGATAAAATAATTAAAATTACTGAACGTCGTTACAAGGTTGTATTGGAGCAAATTTTTGAACTGTCACAGGGACCGTGCTACAATTTCTGAAGTATAATACCCACGACTGATAAAATATCCCCATCAAGAAGGTGTTGTCTATGCGGTGAAGCCATCCAGAGAAATTTATTTTTCACATTTATGGTAGAACTACAGGGTTAATTTATTGAAATAAAAAAAAATCATGATATCGTCTTTTTATATCTTTGGGTCGAGGAATGGCAGGGTGCCTATTAGTGAGACAAATGATTTCATTGGAACATTGAAGGTTTTGTTTCGTTAGGGGAATAAAGGACATGTGTTTCCACTGAATGATGATATTTTTAAAGCAGAAAGAAATTATCTGTTGCGATGGCCAAGGATTTCTGAAATTGTCGTGGCAAGGTTGTTATTCTCGACGAGAAGGCATGCCACCATTCAACAGAAAGAATTTAACTCTCCTCGTAATGGGAGAAAAGTACGTACCTTGCAATAAAGTTTATATTTTCATAACATAAATTATTATAAAAAAAAATAATCCTTTGACAGGAAACTTTGGGTTTAACTATGTATGTAAAAATTTTATAAATTTGTTTTGATTCACGTGTCTTTTGAAAGTTGGCGAAAGTATTCCCGACACGACAGATTGGTGGCATAGCTCTTTGAGAACTGTGGTCAATAGTGTTTGGAAGTTTTCTATACGAACACTACTATATAGCCAAGGGTCAACGCTGGGACCCAGGACGTAGGTTCTGGGACCTGGGACATCCACCATCTTGACCGAGCAATTAGCTTGGCCAAATCAATATATTCAAAGTACCGTCTAATGGGCAATTAGTCGTGTTTGGTTTTTCACACATTTAGTGAATATTCGAATGTTGTGATTTAAAAAAATATTTACTTTATAAAATCGATTGTAATTGGTAATGGGCAAAAGTTGAGTTGAACAGAATTAAACATTTATGATTTTATTTTCTTAAATTGATTTAAAAAACGCAGTTTTAATCTGTTGTAACATTCTAAAAATCAATATTTTGTACAAGTAGTAAGTGCATTAGGTTAAAATAAAATTCACCTTGATTAAAATAAAATTCACCTTGATTAAAATAAAATTCACCTAGACTAAAATAAAAGTCACCTAGATAAAAATAAAATTAGATTTGAGACTAAAACCAGTTCAAAAAAGTTATCATTCCACAATAAAGATCATCGCGCTCTCTTTCACACTCTTTCTAAACGAGAACAAATAAAATAATGTAGCCTTAGGATATTTGTTAAAAATATCCCAAACTTTTCCGCCACCCCAAAATACTTCTTCGAAAATGTTCGATGCTTTTCTGATCATGGTATTTCAGCGCTCAAGTAGACATTGTCTTTTAGCATCGCTTTTTCTTCTTAATAATAGTAATAATATTGAAAGCATTCTCCTTTGGGACGCTCTAACTCGGGATTCAACCCCATTTTTAATGACAAAATATAAAAAAACAAGTTCAGTATTTTGTAAGAAGGGTTGTGCTGCAATCATTAAATTAGAAACTTCCCCGCATCTGTATTTGTTCAGAAAAACATATTTGGTAAAAAAAACCGCAGAAAACTTACCAAGGGAAGACAAACTATTGAGAAACCATTTTGGATTTTCTGATATGTGATAATAACACATTCAGCTTTAGGCAAAGTGTAGTGTTTACATATAAGTAAAAAAAATTATAAGGCTTCCCATAAACGGATGTCTTCAAGTGTTTCCTAAAGCTGCAAACGCCACCCTTCTTCTTCACGTTGACAATATTAAAAAGTAAATAAAAAGGCATTTCATTACCTTTTCATACCACTGGGCCAGAAAATTTTGGATCTTGCAACGTACGTTTCAGTCGTTTTTATTTTTGGAAAATAATGTTATAACTATTCACCTAGTTATTGAAAAGAATTTCCGTAATTGTTACTTATAATAGTTAGTTGGAAAAGATTGTAGTATAACAATAAACTTGCCATTTTACTTTGTATGTAATACAACACCAACGTATTATTGTAATTTGTTTTATCAAACTCTGTTTATTCCACTTTTTGTAACGGTATAACCCTACTGGTTTCAAGGCTTTTTGTGCCCCCCTGATAATGAAGTGAAAGCCTTGAAACCGGTAGGGTTATACCGTTACAAAAGTGGAATAAACAGTGTTTGATAAAACAAATTACAATGTCTTTAAACCTCCACGCATGATGTTTCCAGTTGTAATTGAGTGTCACTGTTTGTCAGGTTGATGAGAACGTGCAACGGAGTTTTTTTTTTTGTAATCAAAAATCGGAAAGAAGTATCGATTTATTTTGTCATGCTAAATATCCTCAGTGAGATACAGGCAAAAGCCTAGTTTACTGGGGACACGACAAATGAAAGCCGACAAACCCAGATCCATTAAAATAATGTATGTCCAAATTAAATTACCTGTGGTTTTTTCGCTAATTATGTATACTTCTTGTCATGTGTAGTAATAAAAAATAATAATAAATTGGAACATAATTTATCTTAAAAACAGACTTTATATGTAAACGAGAACCAGACTCTTTAAGAGACTCTAAGTGAAGTTAAGAGTTCACTTAAAGCCTCTTAAACACCTTTCTGGTTGCTTGCAAAAGTTTGACATATAGAAATTAACCCGCTAGATTGTCTTGTATTTGGGTCATGTACTTAGAGGAACAAAGTACAAATTACTGCACCTGATCATCCAAGGCAAAATAGAAGGCCGAAGACGTGTTGGCAGGAGGCAAATCTCCTGGCTCCGCAATACACGTGATAGGACTGGTATAAGGAGCGTTGGGGATCTTTTTTGGGCTGCCGGGGACAAAGATACTTACTCTCAGGTGACACTCAACGTTGGGGGGACCTGACATAACACTGGGAAGAAGGAGATTGTCTTGTATACAACGAATATATGATAAAAGATCTAGAGCTAAAACTAGCCTGATAACTTAAACATTCCGCAATCGCGCTCATTAATCATAATAAAAATGTTTTCTTTTGAATATAAGCGCCTACTTAGTTTAGATTTATTTACAATTTTATCTTGAAATATATTGAAACTAATTTGAATTTCAATAAAAACATCCCGCATTTCACAAATGCTTTTTGAACCCGATAAGGAATTTAAAAAAAAAAACCTTCACCAATTCACATCGTGTCAACGTGGGCGCTCTCGATACAGAAATAAAAACGGACCGATGAAAGAAAATACTGAATTTCAAGGGATGAAACTGAAAAAAATTCAATAAAATCAATTCTTTTCATATTGGCTGTATTGTTTCTTAGCTTAGCGGAAAACACTCCCTATCGGAAAAGGTCTCGAAAAATCCTTTCAACGAACCAATAAGAAATATTGAGAATGTTCAACTTTTTTATGTCTGCAACTCCTGTATTTTTTTTTCATTCTTTCTCTTTTTTATACATCTTATTTTATTGTAACGTATTCCTGGTACAGTGATTGAATATTAAGAATTATACTTGTTGAAAGAATTTCGTTTTTTTAAAACCACTGTACGAAACACACATTTTATACACGTACTCGTATATACAAAATTGCTATTGTAATTTGTTTTATCAAACACTATTTATTCCACTTTTTTGTAACAGTATAACCCTACCGGTTTCAAAGCTTTCACCTCATCATCAGGGGTGCTTTAGGGAGCCTAGGTGTTACGGACATCAACAGCAAGATGGAGGAGAGGCGATTGAGATGGTATGGGCACGTTGGACGCAGAGCATCCGATCACATTGTGAACCAGGCAATCTCCATGGATCTTCCTCGAATAACAACCAGAGGAAGGCCAAAGAATTCATGGGTGGTGCATAAAGATAACCTGATGCAGAGGCACGGCCTGGGGAACGTAGTCTGGGACAGAAGAGCATACAACATGAGGACGAGGAGAGCTGACCCCAACAGTCTTCGCAGACAGTGAGTTGGGATGGAGCTAGGGAGAAGAGAAGAGAAAAAGATCAGGGGAGCTTTCAAGGCTTTCACTTCTTGAAACCGGTAGGGTTATACTGTTACAAAAAAAGTGGAATAAACAGTATTTAAACCTCCACAATGTTAATGCCTTAACTATTAATAATATACAACATTGTTCGTTTTTTTTAATATTATTGATAACCTTAAAAATGATTTTAACTTATTTCTATCAGTGCACGTTAAAATAATGTATGTCTTCTTGTTAACAAGCTTACGTTTTGATGGAATAATTCAATCAAACAAGTTATAAAATATGTGTTCTACTGTAATTTAAGTCTACTTGGATAAATTTGGCCATATTTTGTAATCATCATCATCATCATCACTGTCAACCAGGGTCGATCCACTGCTGGGTGAAGGTCTCCCCAAGTTGACTCCAAATAGTTCGGTTTTTTGCTCGTTGATGCTGCCATGTGATACTGCCATTCTTCCTGATTTCATCTATCCAGCGTACCTTCGGTCTTCTTCTGGGGATCTTTATGACACTTGGGACCATTGGATTATTTCGGGTGGCCATCGGAGTCTGAGATTCTGGCAACGTGTCCGGCCAATTGCCACTTCATTATTTTGCACACCTTTATAACGTTTTCTACCTTTGTTATATTGCGAATCCAGGTGTTTCGTTTACGGTCTCTTTTAGTATATCCCAACATGCATCTCTCCATGCCCCTTTGTGCGGTCTGGAACTTTTGTGTGTTCTTTACTGTGAGCGTCCATGTCTCGCAGCCATACGTAAGTACTAGGAGAATGCACTGGTTGTAAACCCTTTGCTTCAAGGATATTGGGAGATTACTTTTGAAGATGTTGTTTAAACGTCCAAATGAGCTCCACGTTAGTTTTGTCCTTCGTGCTATTTCCTCCGATATGCCACCTACAAAGGAAATAAGTTGGCCCAGATACACATATTCCTGGACAAGTTCTGGCGGCTTTCCATCTACGTTTATTGGTTTTGGGGTAGCAGAGCCGTTCATCATATATTTTGTAATACACAAACATATATTGAATTTAAATACACATTAACATTAATTTTAACAACTATTGTACTTTGTTATTATTACTACTGCTTTATTTATCTTCATGTTAGTTAAGGATAAACTTTTTTTTAATTAATTTGTCTTGTAAGATTTTGTTGGCTTGTTATGTTAAAGACACTGTTTTGTCACAAAACAAAAAAACTCCTACTCTGCCTACTATGTAAGGAGCATGTCGAAATTGGATAGAATATAAGTAGGTGTTACAATTAACAAGTATGAAGTTATTTTTTTTGCACATAAAGGGTCATTCAAATTGAGCAATTTTTTTTAATTCTTAGATAAACACAGATGGCGTGGCAAACTTGCCTGCGATTTGTGACATTTGAGAAGTGTAATGTATGACATTTATAAAAATGGAGTCGTATACAATACAACAACGCGTTCAAATTGTTAAATTATTTTATGTATTGTAATCTTCAGAAACGGTGATGTTAATTGCCCACCAAGATCACGTGATCTGACTCCGTTGGACTATTTTCTCTGAGGCTACGTGGAAAGTCAGATCTATAAGAATGACACTCAATCAATTCCTGAGCTGAAGGACGAAATTATTCGCATTATTGGTGAGTTACAACCGCAATTATGCCAGAATGTCATCGAAAAATTTGACAAAAGAGTGGACATCCGTGGAGCTGCAAGAGGTGGACATTTGGCGTATATTGTTTTTTTTTATATTTAAATGTCATACATTATACTTCAAAGACCAATAAAAAAATTGAAATCAAAGCAAATTGTGTGTTTTATAAATAAAAAAAAATAGAATTAAAAAACCCGCTCAATTTGAAAGACCCTTTACTTGGATGGGCTTTTCAGTTTTGAATAGTTTAAAAATGATTTTGAAAATATTATATAAACGTACACATATGGTACATATATTCCCTCATATTCACAGGCTAGACTTGAGGGAGTGTTGTTGTTGCTTCTTTATTTGCGGAGTAGTATTTCCAGCACGTGTGATCACGAACCACTTTTATCATACCTATTCCAGTGGTACTTAATCCAAAGGCTCGATTAATGGAACCTAAGATAATATGTTTTTCGGCCACGCTCTTCAATGTGTCCGAATCGACAATTCAGTTAGGTTAAAGGGTTCAAGGGATCAGACAACTTTGTCTTTAAACTCAACACCAGAAATATGTTAACTGTAATTAAAAAAAGCATTTTGTTCATTCATTCACTCATATCGTAACATCAAGAAGACGATCTTCGTGATCCAGTTGATAAGACGCCTGTCTCCCAGTCTGGAGGTTGCGGGTTCAAATCCCGCTGGAATCTAGATTTTTAAAAAGGAGTCTAGTCTGGTGTTTTTACTTAAGGCCTTTTTAACATCTTTCTGGTTGGTCGGAAGGGATTGGCACATGGCAATAAACCCGTCAGGTTAAACTATACATAACAAAATTGTAATAAAATATAAATGAATTGGTGATATGAATGTCCTGAAAATCGTGGCTGGAAGATGACATTAAAGCAATTATCGAACCGCAGGGTTTTTAAACGACTCGAGTCAGCACGTACACCATAGTTCGTCGACGTACGTATTCGAAGTATTAAAGCAGATGAAAAGGCGAGTGCATTCAAATCGCAAGGGAAAAAAGAGAAAAAAAAGTATATATTTAAATAAAATAGGGAATCGGCAAAAAAGTTGTTAAAGCAACGACAAGCAAAACAATGCTTCTGAGTTAGTTTAATGGCGTTAGAAGAATTTGGGACGTTCAGAAAATTCCATGTATCCTGTGTAACGCCTGAAAAGGAACCGGTTTCGGGAACATTGGGTTTCACGACATTTTTCAGCCGTGTTTCAGGCAACTTTGACCTTAAACTTTTTCGGCGTGGGGCTATTTCGAACAGTGACGGTGAGTGAAGATATCTATTTGTTTTATTCGAATTGACATTTAAAATTGAATCAAATTTTCATTACCATCGTTTTGTTATTATTGGATTAGTTAGAACCAATTCCCACTTTTTTTCTATCCTGATATAATTTTTACGCTTTTGCTTCCTCCATATAACATGTAATACTCTTTTCTTAGATTTTTTGTAATATTTATTTCGAAATTTGATTAATTTCGTAGTGCTACGTTTTCCTTAACTTTTCGTTGATTATACTTCTCGAATAATTATTATAAAATTGAAAAGATAAAAAAAATCTGTTACACAGTAGATAATTTATTTTTTTATACTTCAGTGTAAAACAATTTGGTGAGTTATTTTCCAGGCTGCAAACTCTTCCAACCAACTGGACCAAAGATTCCTAAAGTGGTGTATATGAACCCCCAAGGGTAGATTTCGACTTGCAGGGGGTCTATGTCAGCGAGAAAATAAATTGGGGGTGCACGAGATGTAAATGGGGGTCCACGTGAGCGGATCCCTATTTAGGCAGATCATCATCAATATTTAGGCGTTCCGTAAATGTCTTATTACACCTAACACAGATTGTGTGTACATAATACTTATATTAGACATAGAAAATACTTATTTAAAGAAATCGAATGCAAATCACTGAACGTGGAGATTTAAGACTATACCTCACTAATTTGAAGCCAAATATTGAACCATTGCTATCAGAGCATCAGGTCCACCCCTCTCATTAACAGTATTATTTGTGTATAATATTTTATGTAACAATTTTACTAGGTTTTGATTTGTTTCGTTCCAAAGCCAAATATTTACTTGCATTTTATGTCTTTTCAATAATGGTATGAAGAAAAATTGTACATGTTTTTCTTTTTTTACAATTGTCCACTCGATAAAAAACCTTTTCAAGGTTAACAGCACTGTGTCAGCTGTCAAAAAATGCATTTGAAATTAATAACTTTAGGAAAATTCAATATTAGGCAGGCTAGGAGTCTACGGAAATAAAAAAAAAATGAAAAGTGGTCTACGGGGCGAAAAAGTTTGGGAAACTATGAACTAGACAAACGGTAATAGAGGAAGTTACGTGGTTGTAAAAATTATTCAAATAATTTAATTATTCACCTGTATTAAATTCATGAACAATACATAAAGTAAAAACACAAATGAGATATCAATTAAATAAAAAGGAAGGGATGGAGACAAGGGAAGAAAAATCAAGAATGAAACATATCATATTACTGACAAATCAAGAATGAAACATATCATATTACTGACAAATCAAGAATGAAACACGATATATTTGTGACAAATCAAGAATGAAACATATCATATTACTGACAAATCAAGCATGAAACATATATTACTGACAAATCAAGAATGAAACATATATTACTGACAAATCAAGAATGAAACATATCATATTACTGACAAATCAAGAATGAAACATATATTACTGACAAATCAAGAATGAAACATATCATATTACTGACAAATCAAGAATGAAACACGATATATTTGTGACAAATCAAGAATGAAACATATCATATTACTGACAAATCAAGCATGAAACATATATTACTGACAAATCAAGAATGAAACGTATCATATTACTGACATGAAATTGAGTTGTTTTTTTTTTTCAGTCGTTTTTTTAAATATGCCAATGGCAAAGCGAGTCTAACATTAGTTCGTAACTGATTCCAGAGTTTCCCTGCATGCGTAGTCAAGATGACGTAAAAAAGAAGAACGGTGAACTGGAAAAGTCAATAAACGCTTTATATTTAAGCATCAATTGTCGGAAAGACCCCAATTATTAATTTATTTATTTTTTTCAAAACAGGCTTAGCCCAATTACATTGAAAAATACAAGAATTATTAACATTAAAAAAAATGTGTACAATATATGCATACATATATAGATACAAACATATACATACATACACATATATTCAAAGTCACTTAAGTATATGTTGATGAGTGCTTTCTAACGCGCTCAATCTTAGAAGAAAATTTACTTTTGCTTTTGGTAACGTGATATGGAATATGTCAATATCCGAAGCAGTCCCGTTTAGAAGAGTTAAGGTCCTTCCAACAGGCATAGCGGCTGAAAGACCCGTTCTTGCGTATGTTATTGAGAACAGTTCTTGCCGGCGCAGTCTAGTGTAATTGTTAGGAACATAACGCTAATCTTTGTAGTAATGCTGGACAGCTCACAACTCCTCGAACGAGTTTGTCAACGTATACCAGAAGACGAGAGGGGGTAGCAGGACTATTAAGGATATTTAACAATATTGACAATACGTGGAAATTCGTTAAAATACAGTAAATTATTGAATGAACATATAAATGCATGTGTACTTGTTTTCATTCTTCAATTTAACTTTTGTCGAGTTCGCGTTTCTCTCTCAAACTTCTAAATTGATAGTTACTAAAATACTGTTGTGGACTATCATCTTAGCAGATTTAGATAATGTCAGGATCTAGTATATATAGGTTAGTGTACCATTGACTTTGTTTTCTATCGCTACACCCCGTTCGATATCCCTCGTAACTCTTCCATAATCTGAGAAAACATTTTGTTCTTTAACAAGTATTAACTATCCGCGTTGATAAAAAAAATTATAACTAAGAAAATAAAATTTAATTGAAAATATTTTCACGTGACGCCCATGTTTTCGCCAACGACGTCGTAGAATTCTTACAGCAAAAGTTTTTTCGAAGTTCCGAATAGTTTCAGATCGATTCAGTGCCGTCCAATCCCTTTATGGTGAAGCCACTCCTCAACTATTCTCTTGTATTCAACGTAAGGGAGGCTTGAATTGCGTATACAACTTGTTTTTAATCCAAAAAGGAAGATCCTTAAAAAAAGATATGTGGAGATGTCAAGGTAGATGGAGTTAGAAAAAAGTGTTGATTATTCAACTGTATTATCATTATCAAAAGGGACGATACAAAATAATGTGTTGATTTTGACATAATGAACCAAAACTTGGATATGACAAAAGAAGAATATTAATAATAATAAAAGGGCAACTTATATAGTGCCGTTTTGAGTGCGATCTCTCCTAAGGGCGCTCTGATTCAAGAGTTGAACCCACTATTATTGACAGATTTAAAATATTACAAAATAAATATATACACATAAGTTGAGTGTAAGAATAGGAAGTTAGTGGCTGCGGACATAAGATGAGGTATTTCTCCGCATCTGCATATAATCTTAAAAACATATTTGGTAAGAAAACCGAAGAAAACTTGCCAAAAATAATCTTCCGTTATGTGATAGTAAGTAACACATTCGACTTTAGGTGTAGTGAAATGTATCGTGTTAATATAACATCATTAATTTTGATAAGACTCACTTACTATCTCGATTGTATAATATCCTTTACTATCCCGTCACCCCCTCTTATCTCGCCGAAACATTTCTTGCTATAGCCTTACTATAGCCTTGCGCTATGCTCAAACAAAGATGATTTATTGGCCATCCCAATTCACCAATTCATTTTTAACGGAGTCTTTTACTGTCCATGCAGTGAGACTCTGGAACCATTTACAAACTAATATTAGACTCATCCCGTCTTTGGCATGCTATAAGAAGCGACTGAAAAAACTCTTAAAGTGATTGATAACTTGTTCGGAGTTTCGGTCCGATGGTAGGACACCTTACTCCTTCATCGGATAAGTTCTGACTGTTAAGATATTTATGGAAATTTTGGATCTTTTTGGGAATCGGGAAAGGATAGGTTTGTGGTAAATGTTTTGATTTTGTGAATGATTATGAGAAATTATAAACGATTAAATACATATATAAATAAGATGGTATATACAAAGATAATTAAATACGAATATACATAAATTTGTGTCGTCACACACTGTTATATATTGAATGGGTGAAAAAATAATGATGGTGTATAAATTATAAGAATGAATAAAGTATATGTAGATAAGTAAATGAGTGGGGAAACGTGTGTGACTGAAAAAACTTTTAATTTCCAGTCTGTTATATAACGTGTTTTATTCCTGATTTATTTTTCCTTTCAAACATCCCTTCCTTTTCCTTTGATTGATGATATCTCACTTTTACTTTAATATGTTTAAATCCATAAAATTCATAAATATGAATAATCATTCGAATATTTTTTGTGACCACTTAACCTACTTTATTAACTTTTGTCTAGTTAGTTGTAAGAGATTGCCGCCTGGCAATTACCCCGCCAGATTGTATTTGCATTTAAGTATTAAATGAAATGAATATTATAAATGTTTTTAGGAACGGTTGTTCCTTAAAGGAGAGATGATGAGGATGATTGTTGATAAATAAAAACTCGTCGAAATCGGAATGTGTAAAGAGGAATTTTATTGACAGACGTCGGTATTTATAATGTTATTGAATGTGTGCGGGAATACGCGCACGATATATCGCTGTCTCGTCTCTGCATTTACATTACGATTCTTGTCGCGTGTAGGTATTCATTCTGTTTTGGGAGACGGCGCGAAAGATATGTTGCTTTCTCGTTTCATCATGGAATGCGCTCTCGGTTGATAGCGAGTTGAATGACCGATGCATGGACTTTGTCCATTGCTTGTCTCGGATTGTGAAGATGTGCAAAGGTCGTCTCGTGGGTTCAGTGACCGCGCATACGATCTTCACATGTTCCTAAATGTAACACATTATTTACAAAGTACTTAAAATCTTTTTCTAAATGTTACATACCTGTTTTTTTTGTCACAATTAAAAATAATTGTTGTTTTAATTTTTTGGTCAGGGGGTAAAGGTTTTTATACCATGATTGCACAGCACCAATACGGGGCTGGGCCGCTAGGCGGCCAAAGGCAGAACTCTTAGTACATATATGGTATATTACTCAACGAAATATTTTTTTATTATTTACCACGCCTTTACTTGACTCACCCAACCTCTCCATAATTGTTAATATCTTAAAATACCACCCCGTCCCAGATTCATTATTTATTGGCCAATGAATGATGCGATTATGAAATAATATTTTCTTTAAGGTACTAGACATATTTTTAAATAATTTATTTTAATAACTTCGTGTAACAGTTAACGATACATTAATCAAATAAACTTTTCGTCTAATTCTGACCCTTCGTATCCTTCTTCAGTCTATCGCATTCAACACCAGTCACTCTAAATATCCTTCTTCAGTCTATCGCATTCAACACCAGTCACTCTAAATATCCTTCTTTAGTCTACCGCATTCAACACCAGTCACTCTAAATATCCTTCTTCAATCTATCGCATTCAACACCAGTCACTCTAAATATCCTTCTTCAGTCTATTGCATTCAACACCAGTCACTCTAAATATCCTTCTTCAGTCTATCGTATTCAACACCAGTCACTCTAAATAATATTTTATGTATACTCGTAGTCAAAGCAATAACGTTGTTTAGGCTTAAAGACATCGTAATTTGTTTAGTCAAAAACTGTTTATTCCACTTGATATAACGGTATAACCCTACCGGTTTCAAGGTTTTCCTTTCATCATCAGGGGGCACAAACAAGACCAATTTATATTCAAACTGGTACCGAAATACATGCTTCTAATGGTTAAAATTCTAATCTGCCCAATATATTTCCGTCATATACCAGTACTAATGAAAATAAATTGCACAAATTAATACCACAAACCTAAAAATATCCAAATCAGTGTATTGGGATGAACATCTGCCTAATACATACATTCCTAAGATCTCGCCGCTGCTTGCTGAAGTTGACTCCTGCCTCCCTCCACCCACAATCTCTTACCCAAATTTTCACTGTTAGAAGCGTGTAATGTGGATGCACCGGAAAATACCCTTGACGGATATGGTCAGCAACACAAGGGTTCTTCAAAGAACCAAAGTTGATAGAGAGTTGCTGACTAATATTAAAATCCGAAAGGTGTCCTATTTGGGTCATGTACTTAGAGGAGCAAAGTACAAATTACTGCACCTGATCATCCAAGGCAAAATAGAAGGCCGAATAGGTGTTGGCAGGAGGCAAATCTCCTGACTCCGCAATATACGTGATTGGACTGGTATAAGGAGCGTTGGAGATCTTTTTCGGGCTGCCGGTGACAAAAATGCTTACTCTCAGGTGATAGTCAACGTTGGGGGGACCTGACATGCCACTAGGAAGAAGAGAAAGCGTGTATGTTGGGTCCATTTCGAACATAATTCATTCTAGTTTGTGTTCCCCTGATGATGAGGCGCAAACCTCGAAACCGGTAGAGTTATTCTGTTATATAAAGTGGAATAAACAGTGTTTGACTAAATAAATTACTTATAGTTCAGAAATTCTAGGATGAGTCCTGTGACAGCTCACAAATTTGCCCTAACACAACCTTATGTAATGTATTTACTTAAATAACTTGCTTTTTATTAGAATTGAGGCTTATATTAAAGTTGATAAAATAATTATAATCACTGAACGTCGTTACAAGGTTGTATTGGGGCAAATTTGTGAACTGTCATAGAAAACAGAACGTTTGATATTCATCCGTTTGAATCGGACCAAGCTTCGCTCTAAAGAATACGTTTATTGGCGAGATGCAGTTGTAAATTACGGTAATAGAACTAACGTTGAAAGACTATAAATTCTGCAATTTAGTGATGTCAAAAGAAGAATTGGTTGAAAAAGTATTTCCCAATATTCAAATCAATTATAAGAATCATGATTGGCTGAGTGAAGGAGCTATTGTTGGCGCCAAGAACAAAGACGTCTACGAACTCACCAATATTATTCAGTTCCTTTTTTAATGTTTTGCAATTTTATATGTTTTTGTTATAACTTTTTTTCTTATTTTTCAGTGCAATCGATCTTTCATTTGAATTCAAATCATATCGTGAATTGACCTTTTTGAGAATTTCTGAACTATAGTAATATTATTTGCGAATTTCCTTTCAGAAGGATTATAATAAAATATACAATTGAATGAACAGAATAAAAAAATACAATATAAAAAAAAAACAAATTTAACATCATAGCAACGCACATCGACTGATTGACTGATCCCACAGAAGTCCTTTCATCCTGTCCATACACTGTTATCGACGACATGACACTTCCTTTGATCAATTTTTCATCAGAAACTGTCACAAAGTGCCCATAAAGCTACTGACTCGGTTTTGTGATGTCACAGCTGTCAATTCTAATAGGGATCCGTCATTCTCTGTACTTGATCGTTCTGGTGATATCTTTTCATTTTCGTTTTCAAGAAAACACAGCATCTTCTCGATATTTGAAATTTTCTAAATAGTGAGCATCGTGACCACAACATTATAATGCAGATATGTTTGAAATTAAATCCGAGAGACAGTTTTATTATTAGCTCTTATTAAACACTGTTTATTTCACTTTTTTGTAACGATGTAACCCTACCGGTTTCAAGGCTTTCACCTCATCTTCAAGGGGAGCACAAACAAGTCCTTTTTGTGGTCCCCTAAAGATGAGGTGAAAGCCTTGAAACCGGAAGGGTTATACCGGTACAAAAAAGTGGAATAAACAGTGTTTAATAAAAATAAATTACAATGTCTTTAAACCTCCACAACGTTAATGCCTTAACTATAAACAATATATTATTAGCTCCATTTATGAACTTTTATGGGTTTTAAATTCATATTAAAAAGACTAGTTTTATATATTATTATATGATACTACTAAAAACGTGAATATTGGCTCAAGTGTCGTGTACGAATTGGCTTTAAACTTTCTATCTTTGTATTCAAGTCCCTTAGTAGGATGTCTCCATTGTACTTTTCGAATCTACACATATCATATCATGTGTCTAGAAGACTTCGAAGAGACTTTGTAACGGTATAACCCTACAGGTTTCAAGGATTTCAACCTATCATGAGGGGAGCATAAACCAGGGGAGCACAAACAAAAGAGAATCTTGTTTGTACTCCCCTGACAATGAGATGAAAGCCTAGAAACCGGTAGGGTTATACCGTTACAAAAAGTGGAATAAACAGTGTTTGATAAAACAAATTAGAAAGTATACCATGTAAATTAATTTAAAAAATAGACATGAATTGAGAAGATACTGCAATGAACCATATACATTTTATTGTATTACATTTTCGTTGTATAGAGTACAACCTGGTGGGCATATTGCCATGTGGAAATCTCTTACAACCTACCAGAAAGATGATAAAGTGGCCTTAAGTGAAAACCAGACTGGAATCTTTTTAAAAAATCTGGTTTCCAGCAGGATTTGAATCCGCAACCTCCGGGCTGAGAGACTGGTGTCTTACCAACTAGACAACGGAGGTCGTCATTCTCAATTAATTTGCAATTCCGAATTGTAAAATTACATTTTATTTTCATAAATTAGGTCAGGTCATTTGAGAGGCAGTTTTTTTTTTGAAGAATATAAATTACAGCAAACAATTTGTGCAGCAAATTGGTCCATAATTTTTGTCCTCAGCTTCATTCGAGGACATTAATATGCGCTTGACAATCGTTTAGGATGATTTGTGGAGTTGTGCAATTAGCTCTACATTACTGCGAAACGGGGGAAGAAAAAGACGAATGGAGGAGGAAAAGTTCGAAAAAGAGTCACTGATTTGTCTTCAAATTAGTAGAGAGGGAGAGAAGAAAACGAGGAAAGGAAATTATGATGAGGTTCGGCCAAGTTTATTGGATGTTTCGCACGATGAAGGAAGTTTTATAGTAAAAAATTATAACAGAACGATATAAAACTAGTCAATTTTCTTCATGTAAAGGGTCTGTGGCGTTCGTCGCGGAATATTGTCGCGTACATACGGTCAATGACCGATGAGATTCGCATTCCTCGACAAATTTAAATAGACAGTCCAAAGTACATTCAAGTCCAAAGATTACCCGCCGGTCAGTCATCCCGTAGCGAGCGGGCCGCACTACGTACTAGAGAGAGAACGCACCACGCTGTCTCACCGGTTCCGTAAATAGATTGTTACCTACAATGCTTCAATTGACCATTTCTGCATGCACAGAAGCGAGATAGAAGTATATCGTGGGCGCACTCCCGCGCCTATTCTGAAATGTTATAAATACCTACGTACTATCAAAATAAACCATTCATTCACTCTCTCTTTCCGCATTGCGATCTAACGTGTTTTATTTATTTACCAACAATCATAATCATCATATACCTTTAAGGGACATTTCCCTAAAGATCTTTCAAATTGAGCGGTTTTTTTAATTCTTGGATAAAACACAGCACAGCTGGGTTTCATGACATTTGATAAGTGTAATGTATAGCATTTATAAAAATGGAGTCGTATACAATATAACAACGCGTCCAAATTGAGAATTATAGAATTATCTCCGGAAACGGTGATGTTAATTGACCACCAAGATCATGTGATCTGACACCGTTGAACTATTTTCTCTGGGATTACGTGAAAAGTCAGGTCTATAAGAATGATCTCCGATCAATTCCTGAGCTGAAGGACGAAATTATTATTTTTTTTTTAACCTGGCAAGTTTATTGCCAATTATTCGCGTTATTGGTGAATTAGAACCGCAATCATGCCAAAATATCATCGAAAATTTTGACAAAAGAGTGGAAATTTGTAGAGCTGCAAGAGGTGGACATTTGGCGGATATTGTTTATTCGCGCAGGCATGTGTAAACAATGACGCCTTTTGAACGCTCTCATTACAATGTTGCCATTTCGCTAATCGCGAGTAGTGAATTTATTGCTACCCACTATGTTTGTGACTCGAATATAAGGCGACCTCCCTATTTACGTGTCGCCTTTTTAAATAAAAACCTCGCCTTATATTCGGACTAACAACATAGTATGTATATTTATCGTACTATTGTATTGTATTACACATTTGTTGTTTACAATACAACCTGGTGTACTTATTGTCATGTAGCAATCCCTTCTAACCAACCAGAAAGATGTTAAAGAGACATTAAGTGAAAATCAGACGTGATACATTTAAAATAAAAAATAAAGGGTGATAGGCATCTTATCAACAAGGTTTCGGATTTAACAGACAAGCAATCAAAAGGTCTGAAAAGATGCTGTTAAAGGGAAACATCTGGTGTCCTCGCGACCAGGCTCGCCTTATATTGATGGGGTGCATCTTGGGCGGCGGGATATTATGAGATGATCCCAGACATTTTAATAGTTCATCTCTTAAATGTATTTTCTGCAGTTTATCTTGCGACACATCGTTACATATATGTGCGATCTCGGAATGTATTTATATAACATACTAGCTGTACCCGGCCACGCGTTGCTGTGGCTCAGTCTGGTTAAATGGAAAAGAAAGAAAAGAGAAAGCACACGTTTCTAATATGTTTAATTTCACAATGCTTGTGGGTATACAATATTTTTTATGTATTTCAGCCACTCTCAGTCTGTCGCGTTTATCGCCGTGCTCGCAAATGATCGCGTCACCCCAAGAGGTCAATTCACGATATGATTTGAATTCAAATGAAAGATCGATTACACTGAAAAAGAAGAAAGAAAGTTATAACAAAAATATATAAAATTGCGAAACATTAAAAAAGGAACTGAATAATATTGGTAAGTTCGTAGACGTCTTTGTTCTTGGCGCCAACAATAGCTCGTTCACTCAGCCAATCGTGATTCTTATGATTGTTTTGAATATTGGGAAATACTTTTTCAACCAATTTTTCTTTTGACATCACTAAATTGCAGAAGTTATAGTCTTCCAACGGTAGTTCTATTACCGTCATTTACAACTGCATCTCGCAAATGAACGTATTCTTCAGAGCGAAGCTGGTCCGATTCAAACGGATGAATATCAAACGTTCTGTTTTCTATAACAGTTCACAAATTTTCCCCAATACAACCTTGTAACGACGTTCAGTGATTATAATTATTTTATAGACTTTAATATAAGGCTCGATTCTAATAAATAGCAAGTTATTTAGGTAAATACATTACAAAAAACTAACAATAATGACAATTAATACATCTTGTTACAAATCTCCATTTCTACACACGATTGATGTGAGAATATCTCAGCTGATCGATCGTTTTGCAGCTGGACACGCATATTTGTAGTTAATTTCAACGTCTTTACGTGTCGCCACAAAGTATTTCAGGCAACATATAAAATTGCGAAACATGAAAGTAACTAATTAAATGTTAAAGGAACCCAGAGCGATAATTGTAAATAATTAAATTTTAAGGGAAGACAAATAGATAATAGATAATTGGAACTAATTTAAAAAATCTCCATTTCTACATACGATTTGATAGATTTTGAAATATAAACATAGAGATGTACGAGTACATACTATGTTGCTATCAATAAACCTTAATTTATTTATTTGAGGTCTGGTCTCATCTCATAATATCCTCGCGGTCAAGATACACCCCCACCAATAGAGGGTGAGCCCGCCAGCGAGAACGTCAGATGTTTTTTCAGTCCCCTCTCATTGTTTTTTTTCAGCTCACACCCTAAGATAAAGACAAAAGCTTAGTTCACTGAGGAAATGAAGGAAAATAAATCTAGATCCATATAAATTATGTGTTGTTTGTTTTCATAAATAACTTTAAATTGCGTATTGTTTTTTTCATAAATAATGTATAATAAAATAAATTAATATTTTTCGAGTCAGAACCTTCAGAACTATGTACAACTAAATAGCAAACCAAAGAATTACAACATCACATTAAATAAATCCGTGTCACGAGCTTGATCAGTGATCGACGTGGATTGCCTATCCGGGTCCTCGTCCCCTACTGGTGGCCGGCAAGGAAGTCGAGTTGCGAACAAAAATTTATTGGGGCAATTATTTTTATAGAGATCGTGACCGGATCTCAATATATAAAGGCTGATTCAGATATGTATTGCATCAAATTTATTTAATTTTTTCTACAATATATAAAAATAATTATCAGACGTACGCCATTGAAATCTTATTCATTTATTTTATTTATTTGATTTATTTTATTTATTTTATTTATTTTATTTATTTCATTTATTTTATTTATTTATTTCTTTTATTTTATAAATTTTTTTTTTTTTTCATTTCTTTTATTTATTTCATTAATTTTATTTATTTTATTTATTTCATTTATTTTATTTATTTTATTTTTATTTTTTTTTTTTTTTTTATTTATTTAACACTTTTATTACTAATACAATCTGGCGGTCTTATTGCCAGGCGGCAATCTTTTCCAACCAACCAATCAAAACTAAAAGAAGCAGGTTACGTGGTCGCTCAAATCATTAAAATGGCTATCCTACCCCACGAAATCCATAAACGCACGTGAGCATATGCCCACGAACCCCACAAAGACGGACAATCACACGAACATTATTTTTCATATAAAGTGAGAGATCATCAATCAAAAGGAAAGGAAAGGATGGTGGAGAGGAAAGGAAAAGAAAAATCAGGAATGAAACACGTAATTTTACTGACTAGAAATTAAGAGATTTTTCAGTCACACTGGGAAGAAGAAGAAGATATATACATCTTTGAATTTTAAATGGTGTGAATTTAATTTGTAAAATGTTAATTTGATTTACATAAGATTGAATTTGATTTTCAGAATAGGTGAATTTAATTTGCAAAAGGTTGAATTTGATTTGCCAAAATATACATACTCCGGTTATAATGTTATCTGACACCATTAAACTCGTAAATAAAGATATTGAGTATCTTCATATGTCAATTTTAGTATGCATCATTATGAATTATGATGAATTGTTAATTACTACATGTTAAATAAGTACTTGTATATACATCATTCAATTATAAAAGTTGTAAATCTGATTTGCAAAAGGTTGAGTTAGATTTGCAAAAGGTTGAGTTAGGTTCGCAAAAGGTTGAGTTCGATTTGCAAAAGGTTGAATATGATTTGCAAAAGGTTGAATATGATTTGCGAAAAGGTAAATTTAAAGTACAACCCCTGAATATAAATATATTGTCTTTATGTAATGTATGAAGCACACTATTATAGTATATTTTATCATAATTCTTCTTCTTCTTCTTAAACTTTCTGTAGAATCTCAAGAGTCTGTTACTGCAGAATTGTCCTGTAATGCTGAGCTCCAGCTATCTCTCCATCGTTTCGGGGGTCTCCCTGGCGGACGCCGTCCATCCGGCACCCCATGCAGAGCTATGTATGGAATTCTTGTGGAATTCATTCTCTGTACATGTTGGTACCAGTATCGTCGACGCTGTCGTCCCCATCTGACCACATCTTGGACCTCACAAACCTCTCGGATTGTAGTGTTCCTTACACGATCACGCAAAGTCTTCCCAGCAATAGCGCGCAGAGTTCTCATTTCCGTTGTCCTTAGCATACTTTTTATCCTGACAGTGTCCAGTGTTTATCATAATTATTATGATTTTAAAATGTATTCAACTGTCTAAAGATAAATAAATAAATAAAAACAGCCCCAACAGATTGCACTGTAATAAGGGAAGTATAAGTTAGTACGCAATATTCAATGATTGTTGGAATCTGAATCATCCTGTACATACGAGTACATACGCTTCGAGGGCAGAGAGGGACATTAAATAAGTTTATACGGGAAAAGTTTTTATGGAAGTGAATGAAGAATGTTTACTGCAATTGTAGCTAACTAATAAATGTGCCTTGATATATGTACGGGAGAGGTTTCTGCCTAATTATTACACTAATAAACTCACTATTTACTCGTCTTTTGCGTTTACCATTCCACTTTTCTAAAGCCTCTTCTGTAATATACATACTGCGGTTATTGTGTTATCTGGACAGTATGTTTATTTTTTATTATAACACTTTTCTAAAACGTCTTCTGTAATATACATACTGCGGTTATTGTGTTATCTGGGCAGTATGTTTATTTTTTATTATAACACTTTTCTAAAACCTCTTCTGTTATATACATACTGTGGTCATTGTGTTATCTGGGCAGTATGTTTACTTTTTATTATAACACTTTTCTTAAGCCTCTTCTGTAATATACATATTGCGGTTATTGCGTTATCTGGGCAGTATGTTTATTTTTTATTATAACACTTTTCTAAAACCTCTTCTGTTATATACATACTGTGGTCATTGTGTAATCTGGGCAGTATGTTTACTTTTTATTATAACACTTTTCTAAAGCCTCTTCTGTAATATACATACTGCGGTTATTGTGTTATCTGGGTAGTATGTTTATTTTTTATTATAACACTTTTCTAAAGCCAGTTCTGTAATATACATACTGCGGTTATTGTGTTATCTGGGTAGTATGTTTATTTTTTATTATAACACTTTTCTGAAGCCAGTTCTGTAATATAGATACTGCGGTTATTGTGTTATCTGGGCAGTATGTTTATTTTTTATTATAACACTTTTCTAAAGCCTCTTCTGTAATATACATACTGCGGTTATTGTGTTATCTGGGCAGTATGTTTATTTTTTATTATTACACTTTTCTAAAGCCTCTTCTGTAATATACATACTGCAGTTATTGTGTTATCCGGGCAGTATGTTTACTTTTTATTATAACACTTTTCTAAAGCCTCTTCTGTAATATACATACTGCGATTATTGTATTATCTGGGCAGAATGTTTACTTTTTATTATAACACTTTTCTTAAGCCTCTTCTGTTATATACATACTACGGTTATTATGTTATCTGGGCAGTACGTTTACTTTTAATATTACACTTTTCTAAAGCCTCTTCTGTAATATACATACTGCGGTTATTGTGTTATCCGGACAGTATGTTTACTTTTTATTCTTACACTTTTCTTAAGCCTCTTTGTTATATACATACTGCAGTTATTATGTTATCTGGGCAGTACGTTTACTTTTAATATTACACTTTTCTAAAGCATCTTCTTTAATATACATACAGCAGATATTATTTTATCTAAGCAGTATGTTAACTTTTAATATAACGCTTTTCTAAAGCCTCTTCTATAATATGCATACTGCGGTTATTGTATTATCTGGGCAGAATGTTTATTTTTTATTAGAAAACTTTTCTTAAGCCTCTTATGTTATATACATACTACAGTTATTATGTTATCTGGACAGTACGTTTACTTTTAATATTACACTTTTCTAAAGCATCTTCTGTAATATACATACAGCAGATATTACGTTATCTGGGCAGTATGTTAACTTTTAATATAACGCTTTTCTAAAGCCTCTTCTATAATATGCGGTTATTGTGTTATCTGGGCATTGTGTTATCTGGGCAGTATGTTTACTTTTATAATAACACTTTTCGAAAACCTCTTCTGTAATATACATACAGCAGATATTATGTTATCTGGGTAGTATGTTTATTTTTAATATTACACTTTTCTAAAGCCTCTTCTGTAATATTTATAGTGCGGTTGTTATGTTATCTGTGCAATATGTTTTATTTTATTATAAGACTTTTCTAAAGCGTCTTCTTTAATACGCATACAACAGATATTATGTTATCTGGGTAGTATGTTTACTTTTAATATAACACTTTTCTTAAGTCTCTTCTGTTATATACATACTGTGGTTATTATATTATTTGGGCAGTATGTTTACTTTCAATATTACACTTTTCTTAAGCCTCTTCTGTTATATACATACTGTAGTTATTATATTATATTATTTGGGCAGCATGTTTACTTTTAATATTACACCTTTCTTAAGCCTCTTCTGTTGTATACCATACATACTGTGGTTATTATTATTATTTGGGCTGTATGCTTACTTTTAATATTTCACTTTTCTTAAGCCTTTTCTGTTATATACCATACATATTGCGGTTATTATATTATTTGGGCAGTATGTTTACTTTTATTATAACACGTTTCAAAAGCCTCTTCTATAATCTGCATACTGCGGTTATTGTGTTATCTGGGCAGTATGTTTATTTTTTAATGTAACATTTTTCTAAAGCCTCTTATGCAATATACATACGGCAGATATTATGTTATCTGGGCAGTTTGTTTACTTTTAATATTACACTTTTCTAAAGCCTCTTCTGTAATATAGATACTGCGGTTATTGTGTTATTTGGGCAGTGTGTTTACTTTTATTATAACACTTTTCTAAAGTTTCTTCTGTAATATTATATATGTACAGCAGATATTATGTTATTTGGACAGTATATATTAATAGTACACTTTTCTTAAGCATCTTCTGTTATATACATATTGCAGTTATTTTGTTATTTAGGCAGTATGTTTGCCTTTAATATTACACTTTTCGAAAGTTTCTCTCCTGTAATATATACACCAGATATTATGTTATCTGGGCAGTATGTTTAATTTTAATATAACGCTTTACTTTAGCCTCTTCTGTTATATACATATTGGAGTTGTTACATTATTTGGCTGTATGTTTACTTTTAAAAGTATGCTTTTCTTAAACCTCTCCCGTTATATACGTACTGCGGTTATTATATTATCTGGGCAGCTTGTTTACTTTTAATATTACATTTTTATGCTATCTGGGCAGTATGTTTACTTTCACAATTACGCTTTACTTAAGATTTTTCTGCAATACACATGCTGCGGTCATTATGTTATCTGAGCAGTACACTACGCTACACCTAAAGCGGAATGTGTTAATATCACACATCAGAAGATTAACAAAGGTTTTTTTCTAATGCGTCTTACCTTGGTAAGTTTTCTGCAGTTTTCTTAATAAATATATTATTTTGATCATATGCAGATGCGGATAATTAATCTTGATAATATAAGGGCATTTATACAGCGCTGTTTAGAGATCGAACTCTCCTCAAGGGTGCTCGAACTCTAAACTATTGACAAATTAAAAATATAACAAAATAAATATATAAATAATGTATGTAGTGGCTGCAGTTATAAGATAAATATCCTTACACTCAATTTACAAGGTAAGTAATACACATCGTTTGTAGAGCGTTGTCTCTGTCGCACGATGCGCTACCGACAGAGACGACGCTCTACAAACGATGTGTATTACTTACTTGCCGCCGGGTACTGTACATACGTTTATTTTGAAATGTTTTTAATCTGTCAATAAAAGTGACCACCTCCGTCGCCTCGTTGGTATGACACCTGTCTCGCAACTCAATTCGGTTGCGATTTCAAATCTCGCTGGATCCCAGATTTTTTTATAAAAGATTCCAATTTGGTTTTCACCCAAGGCTTCTTTTACACCTTTCTGGTTAGTTGGAAAGGATTTCCACCTGGCAATAAGCACGCTAGTTTTGATTGTATGCAACTTAAGTGTAATACTTTTCTTACAGTTTTTTTTATGATTATGTGCGGTTTATTGTGGGATGAACGTTTTTGTCTGTCTGGAGTGATGAAGTGTGAGGAGTTTGATATTGCGTGATGTATACATATTTAATTGAGTGTCACTGTTTGGCAGGTTGATGAGAATGTGCAACGGGGCTTTATATAATCAAAAATCTATATGTCCTTAGTGAGATACAGGCAAACCCCTAGTTTACTGGGGACACGACAAATGAAAGGCAACAAACCCAGATCCATTAAAATTGTGTTTCCGAATTAAATTACTTGTTGTTTTTTAACAAATTGTGTATATTTCTTGTCATAGATAAAATAAATAAATAAAATACAGTTTTTTTATTATTATTTATTCATTTATTATTACACATGACAAGAAATATACATAATTTATTAAAAAACAACAAGTAATTTAATTTGGACACACAATTTTGATGGATCTGGGTTTATCACCTTTCATTTGTCGTGTCCCCAGTAAACTAGGTGTTTGCCTGTATCTCACTGAGGAATACTAAAGTGGGTTTTCAATACTAAAGTGGGTTTGAATCCCAAATTGTAGCACCCTTGAGGAGAGTTTGCTCTCTAAACGGATTTAAATAAATTGTTATTTTAATGTTTATTATTTTTAGTGCACTTTTCAAAGTTATAATTTAGGGCTCTAAATTAAGAAATTAAAATGTCCCATTTCACCCAAAGTAGAAAACAAGTTTTGGAATAAAATTGTTGCAAACCCTATAGTCATAATAAATTCATTTTTGGCTCCATTTCATTTCAACGATAAGGCTTTATTGACCCATTTGGCTTCGTAACGAGGGAGAATTGTCTCATTAAAAATTTAGAGAATTTTGAATCTCATTAAAATTAAAAATTATAATAAATATAATAAACAGTTAGACAGGTTTAATTGTTTGCATGCAATAATAATCTTTGTAGTGTCTACACAATCAAAATAAATGACAAGTCATTTATTTGCAATTATTTCAAGTATGACATTAAAAAATAAATGCACCAGAAATTTTCATTGGTATCGTACTACAAGTCAAATCCCGTTATAACGAATACCGAAGAAATGAAATTTTCCGTATAACGAATAATCTTCTAATAGTAGTATGTAATATGAAGAAAATGTGTATCGTAACTTCAACATACGAGTATGTACAGATAATCCGAAACTTCAACATATGTACAGATATCCCGAAACATCAACATATATACAGATATCCCGAAACTGCAACATATATACAGATATCCTGAAACTTCCACATATGTACAGATATCCCGAAACTTCAACATATGTACAGATATCCCGAAACTTCAACATATTTACAGATATCCCGAAACTTCAACATATGTACTAATATCGCGAATTTTCAACATATGTACAGATATCGTAAAACTTCAACATATATACAGATATCCCGAAACTTCAACATATGTACAGATATCCCGGAACTGCAACATATATACAGATATCCTGAAACTTCCACATATGTACAGATATCCCGAAACTTCAACATATGTACAGATATCCCGAAACTTCAACATATTTACAGATATCCCGAAACTTCAACATATGTACTAATATCGCGAATTTTCAACATATGTACAGATATTGTAAAACTTCAACATATATACAGATATCCCGAAACTTCAACATATGTACAGATATCCCGAAACTTCAACATATATACAGCTATCCCGAAACTTCAACATATAGTATATACAAATATTCCGAAACTTCAACATATGTACAGATATCCCGAAACTTCAACATATGTACAGATATCCCGAAACTTCCACATATATACAGATATCCCGAAACTTTAACATATATACAGATATCCCGAAACTTCAACATATATGTATAGATATCCCGAAACTTCAACATATGTACAGATATCCCAAAAATTTTGAGAGGAACAAATCCAACGAAAAGAAAGAGAAAAAAAATCAAGGAGTCACGCCGTGGTGTCGGATTTATGATTCAGACAAACAAAAACGCCCCGAAAAATAACTGAAGGCATTAAGACTATCATGTTTACATATTATAACATATGTCTATGTATTTTGAATTGTTGGAAGATTTTTATATGTAATGTTTTGAAGATGTATATGTGTTATATTTGTTTTTAATTTTCATTATGATACGTAAAGAACAATTAAGTGTTATGGCAATAAATAAACAAGTATCGCTTATACGTGTGACGGCACAGTGTATTATGCAATTTATTTTATCTCCCCAAAAGGGATTATATTATATTTATGCAACTGAAATGCAACTCCTAAATCTTCGCAAAGCCGCAACAAAATGAAAAAAGTAATAGGCAATTAACGTCAGGAAGCTGCATTCAAACAGATTAATTTCCTCAAAAGGAAACATTTTTATGCACTCTGAAATAACTTACTGTAAATTAGCAAAGTTAAAAACATCAGTTTTAAAAATATATTGAAAGTGTTAGCGGAGAATGAATCACATAGTTTAAATATGTAATATTCTTGTAAGTATTGTAATATAACGTGTTTCATTCCTGATTTCTTTTCCTTTCCTTTCCACCATCTCTTCATTTTCTTTTGATTGATGATATCTCACTTTATATGAAAAAAAAACCTCGAGTGATTGTCCGTCTTGGGTTTTGTGGGCATATGCTCACGCTCATGTGTTCTTGAATTTCGTGGGGATGGATAGTCATTTGAATGTTTTTTTGCGACCATGTATGTAACTTGCTTCATTTACTTTTTTCTCGGATTGGTTGGAAGAAATTGCCGCCTAGCAATAAGCCCGCCAGATTGAATTTGTAATAAAAGTGTTAAATAAGTGTTCGAAGTTTCTAATGTAATGACCAAAGTCACTACAAGTACCCGGCGGTAAGTAATACACATCGGGCTTTCTTAAGCCCGATGTGTATTACTTACCGCCTTTCTTAAGAGACTGTCGGCCATAATCGGCTAACTTCGGCTTTGTAGAGTGTCGTCTCTGTCATTCATACACGTGTTGCGTCGCGATTTGCGTGCGACAGAGACGACGCTCTACATAGCCCAATTTAGCCGATTATGACCGACAGTCTCTTTCTTAAGCCCGATGTGTATTACTTACCGCCGGGTACTGTTCTTTCCTATCGGTACACTTAACTTATATTTCTTTATTTTTAATATGTCAATAATACTGGGTTCAAGTCCCCGTTAAAGTGCCCTTAAAGAGGGATTTTTCTCTAAATTCTTCGCTATATACAAATTATAATTTTATTATAACTATTAAATAATTTAAAAAAATCGCTATACTGATTGTTATTTTATTAAAATCAATAAATAATTTAAAAAAATCACCATATATAAATTGTGTTTTTATTATTATCATTAAATAATAATAAAAATCACTATACATAAATTGTAATTTTATTATAATCATTAAATAATCAAATAACGTAAAAGCTAAGAGAAAATATCCTACTTGCTCACATTTGAGTTTCCCGATAATATAAGGCAAAACACTGTATAAAATACATCGCCATAAAAAGAAATATATCATACAAAAGCAGATTTTTCCCTGTTAATGGTTTATTATTCTCATTTTTATGAAAGCTTTTTTACGTTATTGTAACGCAAAACCCCAATATGTAAATATACATTATCAACCATAAACAATCATTTTACGGGTACCACAGACAAGGCACAATATTTTTTTAACACGTTACAGGTCGGAAGCTCGAATTTATTGTACGACAAAAGTTCAAATTATTTTAGCACTCATTTTAAAAATAAAAAAAAACAGTTTACATTATAAAATAAAATAAATAACATAAAGGTTTATTGTAGGTTATTATACTTTCGTAAGTCGCTTAGTTGGTAAGAGATAGGCATCAGGAGTCACCTAGTTGGTAAGAGATAGGCATCAGGAGTCACCTAGTTGGTAAGAGACAGGCATCAGGAGTCGCCTAGTTGGTATGAGACAAGTATCAGGAGTCATCTAGTTGGTAAGAGACAGGCATCAGGAGCCACCTAGTTGGTAAGAGATAGCCATTAGGTGTCGCCTAGTTGGTAAGAGATAGGTATCAGGAGTCACCAAGTTGGTAAGAGATAAGCATCAGGTGTCGCCTAGTTGGTAAGAGATATGCATCAGGAGTCGCCTAGTTGGTAAGAGATAGGCATTAGGAGTCACTTAGTTGGTAAGAGATAGGCATTAGGAGTCACCTAGTTGGTAAGAGATAGGCATCAGGAGTCGCCTAGTTGGTAAGAGATAGGCATCAGGAGTCGCCTAGTCGGTAAGAGATAGGCATCAGGAGTCGCCTAGTTGGTAAGAAATAGACATCTGGAGTATCCTAGTTGGTAAGAGATAGACATCAGGAGTCGCCTAGTAGTTAAGAGATCGGCATCAGGAGTCGCCTAGTTGGTAAGAGATAGGCATCAGGAGTCGCCTAGTTGGTAAGAGATAGGCATCAGGAGTCACCTAGTTGGTAAGAGATATGCATCAGGAGTCGCCTAGTTGGTAAGAGATAGGCATTAGGAGTCACCTAGTTGGTAAGAGATAGACATCAGGAGTCACCTAGTTGGTAAGAGACTGGCATCAGGAGTCGCCTAGTTGGTAAGAAATAGGCATCAGGTGTCACCTAGTTGGTAAGAGATAGGCATCAGGAGTCACCTAGTTGGTAAGAGATAGGCATCAGGTGTCGCCTAGTGGGTAAGAGATAGGCATCAGGAGTTACCTAGTTGGTAAGAGATAGGCATCAGGTGTCGCTTAGTTGGTAAGAGATAGGCATCTTACCAACAAAGTGACGACCTCCTTGGTCTAATTGGTAAGATGCCCATCCTGTATTGTATTACACTTTCGTTTTATACAGTACAACCTGGCGGGCTTATTACCACGTGACAGTACCTTTCGTTTTATACAGTACAACCTGGCGGGCTTATTACCACGTGACAGTACCTTTCGTTTTATACAGTACAACCTGGCGGGCTTATTACCACGTGACAGTACCTTTCGTTTTATACAGTACAACCTGGCGGGCTTATTACCACGTGACAGTACCTTTCGTTTTATACAGTACAACCTGGCGGGCTTATTACCACGTGACAGTACCTTTCAACCAAGCAGAAAGATATTAAAGAGGCCTTTAGTGCAATACCTGACTGATTTTTTTTTTTGAACCGGGTTTTGTACCCGCAACTTCTGGGATAAGAGACAGGCGTCTTACCAACTAGGCCATGGAGGTTGTCATAGTATGTAGATAAAATACATTCCGAAATCGCACATATATCTAAAGATAAACTGCAGAAAATACATTCAAGAGATATAAGCTATCAAAAGATCTGGGTTCATTTCATAACACCCCCCTCCCCCCCCGGTCGTGATAGACCTACCAATATAGGGCAAGCCCAGCTACGATGATATCAGATTTTTTTTCAGTCCACACCCTTGTACATGTAGACTAAGAAAAAAAAACAGAAAATTAATAATTGTTAGAAAAAATAAACAAATAACCTCACAAATAACACCTCAGATTAACTTCAGCGAAAAAAGAGAAAAGCTGATAGATGTTCAAATTTTATCAATATAAAATCACAAATGGAAAATGGTGTTCATACATACGAACTACAATATAAAAAAATAATGAAAAGCGCTCCAACACCTTAAAAGCGCTCTAACACGTTAAAAGCGCTCGAACACCTTAAAAGCGCGCTAACACCTTAAAAGCGCTCTAACTCCTTAAAAGCGCTCTAACTCAGGATTCAAACTTACTTTTATTGATAGACTGTATTCATCCTTCTCTTCACTCCGCGGTTCGAAGAGCAGTTGTTAAGGATAGCTCTGCTGCGTCTCTTGCTTGGTCAGTCCAACGTATTCGAACTCTTCCTCTTGAGCGTCCTTCTTCTACCAATCTGGTAATCACAAGTCCCTCCAAACTATTTCCTTTCCTGCACTTAATTAAAAAAATCTCATTTTCTGAACTGGTATCAAGATATGATGATGTTGACGATGATGGTATTTGTTTTAAAATACTCGTGACAGTATTGTGTTAATGCTGTTAAGGGGGTAAGAGAGGGCAATACTTGGGCAATTTTCCCAATACGGATCTCATCCCAGCTGACAACAGATCGTCGTTAACTTCTCAATATTTATTTTACGGCCGTTTTATATCTTACTGGGAATAAAAACATTGTTTTTACTACGCCCATCCTTGTCTAGCGTTTAAACAACAGTGCTTGCTTCAGAAATATTATTTCGTTTGTATTTTATTACATTTTTATTTTATTTTAGCTATTTTGAATATTGTAGGGGTAATTCGTTAATAATTTTATTTTGTTTATTAAAAACTCGTTTTAAAGTGAATATGAATGTTGCATAGAAACAGTGTTAGAAATAAAGCTTAAGATTTAACATAACTAAATACAAAAATTCTGATTAAACATAACTCAAAATAGATTTAACATAACTTAACACAAAAATTCTGATTAAACATAAATCAAAATAGATTTAACATAACTCAACACAAAAATTCTGATTTAACATAACTCAAAATAGATTTAACATAACTAAACACAAAAAATCTGATTTAACATAACTCAAAGTAGATTTAACGTAACTAAACACAATAATTCTGATTTAACATAACTTAAAATAGATTAAACATAACTCAACACAAAAATTCTGATTTAACACAACTCAATATAGATTTAACATAACTCAACACAAAAATTCTGATTCAACATAACTCAAAATAGATTAAATATAACTAAACACAAAAATTCTGTTTTAACATAACTCAAAATAGATTTAACATAACTAAACACATAAATTCTGATTTAACATAAATCAACACAAAAATTTTGATTTGAACAAATTCAAAATAGATTTAACATACATAACCAAACACAATAATTCTGATTTAACATAACTTAAAATAGATTGAATATAATTCAACACGAAAATTCTGATTTAACATAACTCAAAATAGATTTAACATAACTAAACACAAAAATGTTGTCTGTGTATTTTTGACATTTCATGGTTGGTGTAGTTTATATAACATATGTTAGGAGCATTGTATAGTTTATCGAGGCACATGGCCGCGCGGTAACGCACTGGACTTCTGTGCGGAAAGTCGCGGGTTCAAACCCCACACTGCTACTCTCCTCGAACGACACAGGCATATTTTCCATCTAGTGTTCGGGGGTATAAGGATACATATGACTTCGGTTATATATATATTCTTTGAAAAACATGCCGGACTACTCCAATCGTCTCACTTCAGGTGTGCCATCGAATCCAGTACAGTGGTGTGGCCGGTGAGTTTGCTAGTGAGCAACAGCTCACTCCCTTTACATACAAATCAATAGAAATAAAGTTCATTAAAAATGAATTCATGCAATGGAATGGTTGGTCACTAAACTAACCCTGAAATGTTTAAGTTTCAGGTTTTGTATCTTGTCTCCAACAGACTACTTAGCACGCTAATATTTTTATATGCTCATCTATCCTTATTTTTTACGGCTTAAACTGTATCTTGTCTCCAACAGGCTACTTAGCACGCTAATATTTTTATATGCTCATCAATCCTTATTTTTTACGGCTTAAACTGTATCTTGTCTCCAACAGGCTACTTAGCACGCTAATATTTTTATATGCTCATCTATCCTTATTTTTTTACGGCTTAAACTGTATCTTATCTCCAACAGACTACTTAGCACGCTAATATTTTTATATGCTCGTCAATCCTTATTTTTTTACGGCTTAAACTGTATCTTGTCTCCAACAGGCTACTTAGCACGCTAATATTTTTATCGATGGCGACTAAGCACCTAGAAATGACCCTGCCCTGAATGGGGTAGGTAGTTAAAGTGATTTTATTACTTAATCGGAAACGGGGCAAGGGGGCGGCATTAAAATAATAAGATCTGGTTTTATTGGGAGACCATTCCTCGAATAATGCCCGCAAAAATTTGAATGTGAGAAAATTACATTTTAACTTGAATTTCGTAAAAATGGAAAAAAGTGTGGAAGGAATCATTTTATGAAGCCAGACATTATTTTTTGACATTTATGATACAATATACTTTACAATAATTTGTTGTCTTAGGCCGAGGTCACACCAAAGTGCTTCGTTAGATGCTAAGCTAGGTTTTACATGACTCATATACTAGATGACTTCATGCTTGGCCAAACCAAAGTGCTTCGTTAGATGCTAAGCTAGGTTTTACATGAATCATATACTAGATGACTTCATGCTTGGCCACACCAAAGTACTTCGTTAGATGCTAAGTTAGGTTTCACATGAATCATATACTAGATGACTTCATGCTTGGCCACACCCAAGTACTTCGTTAGATGCTAAGCTAGGTTTTACATGAATCATATACTAGATGACTTCATGCTTGGCCAAACCAAAGTGCTTCGTTAGATGCTAAGCTAGGTTTTACATGAATCATATACTAGATGACTTCATGCTTGGCCACACCAAAGTGCTTCGTTAGATGCTAAGCTAGGTTTTACATGAATCATATACTAGATGACTTCATGCTTGGCCACACCAAAGTGCTTCGTTAGGTGCTAAGCTAGGTTTTACATGAATCATATACTAGATGACTTCATGCTTGGCCACACCAAAGTGCTTCGTTAGATGCTAAGCTAGGTTTCACATGAATCATATACTAGATGACTTCATGCTTGGCCACACCAAAGTGCTTCGTTAGATGCTAAGCTAGGTTTTACATGACTCATATACTAGATGACTTCATACTTGGCCACACCAAAGTGCTTCGCACAAATTCATTTGACATTTGGGAGCAGTTGAGTCAACAAACGATGCCACTCTCAAAATTAACCAATTTCATTACAACTTACTATCTTTATTTATGATACTTTCTGTGCAACTTCATTCCAAAGTAATTTTATTATAGATACATTTTTATATAATTTTCTCGATGGGTTCCACAAAGGCTCCCTTTTATACAATACATAGCTGTTATTAAAACTTCCACAATCTTGTAAAATCACTTGGTGACACAATAAAATTAACCAACACGTCTGTTCGCTAGGAGATTCACTCGGTGACTAATCGTCATGTAGTGTGGCGCGAAGCGTGGCCATTGCGATAGTATGCGGTGCGTTGGTTCGCTAGGAAATGTCGCCTAACTTGCAGCGTAGCTCTAATCATCAAGCAAGATCTGTATGGCCGAGCCCTTAATGTATCGATTGCACTGTATTATACTTTCATTGTATACAGCACAACCTAGCGGGCTTATTGCTATGTTTCAATATCTTCCAACCAACCGGAAGGATGTTAAATAGGCATTGAGGGAAAACCTGAATGAAAACCTTTTTAGAAATCTTTATAATTTGTTTTAAGCGGAATCTTAACATTGTGCTATTTGGTCTCTAGAGGCGTGAATTTCGGGCGTTTTTCCAGACGAAATAAAAAAAACAAAAAATATTTTTACCCTGCATTTTTTACAGTTTGTTCATTGATGATTTGAGAATTTACAAAAAAAAATTTGAAAATAAAATTGAAAATTTAAGATGTTAACAGGTGTTATATCTTCTCGTAAAAAAGGGGGTGAGCTGGTCGACATGATTGGAACCCTTTCGTAAATCCGAAACAAAAATCATACACAGTTTCTTGATAAGAAATAATGTCCTTATAGTTGGCACCAAGAAAAAAAATCGTAAAATGTCGGCTGTCTGAAAAAAAAAATTCATTTTTTTAAAACTTTTTTAAATTTTTTTTTTAATAGTAAAAAAATTGTTTTGAATTTTTCAAGGTAGAAACGATATAAAAATATTTATCAAAGTTTCACACTAAATTTGAAGACAATCAATTGGATAGAACTTGAGATTTTATGTCGACCAGGTCGAAAAAAGTAGTTTCGAGAAAATCGCGTTTAAAATTTTGAGATTATTGTCCGAGTCATACCGGTGCGGCGTAATTGCTGCCTCATTTATAGCTATAACTTCGTAAATATTGAGAATTTTAAAATTTCCTTTTGAGAACATATTTTTAAAGGTCTAAACTTAAAGAATATGAAAAAAAAAAAAAAACGATTTTTTCAAATTTCTAGAACAGAATACCCCCTTAAGTGAAATTATGTCGAAAAATTAAGTCACGATATTGTCGTGTATTGTTCGTTCAGTGAATTGACACTTTTAACTAGAATACTGTATATTTTTTTATTAATATTTCTTTTATCAGCTGTATTTGACAGTTCAACAGCTGTGAAACGATAAAGACAAACAAAAATAGCATCGAAAATTAAAATTTTGACTACTGTTTGAAAAATTGTTATGTTAAACAATTATTGGTAATATTTCTCAACCAATCAGAAAGATGTTAAAGAAATCTTGATTGAAACCCAAACGGAATTATTTTTTTCAAATCTGAGTCCAACGGGTATCAAAGGCCCAACCTCAGAGCTAGGAGACAAGTGTCTTATTAGCAAGACCACGAAGGTTGTCAATCAATCGAGGTGATTTGGACATGTCGAATTAATGAGTGATTTCATTTTATTTTTTAACTCCTACTATTAAGACTCGCTCGCTCCTTGGCATGCTTTAAGAAGCGACTGAAAAAACTCTTAATTTCTAGTCAATAAAATAACGTGTTTCATTCCTGATTTTTCCTTTCCTATGTCCACCACCCCTTCCTTTCCTTTTAATTGATGATATCTCACTTAATATGAAAAAGAATGTTCGGGTGATTGTCCGTCTTTGTGGAGTTCGTGGGCATGTGCTCACGTATGTGTTTATGGATTTCGTGGGGATGGATAGTCATTTGAATGATTTATGCGACCACGTAACTTGCTTCATTTACTTTTGTCTGGTTGGTTGGAAGAGATTGCCACCTGGCAATAATCCCACCAGATTTTATTTGAAATAAAAGTGTTAAATAAATAAATAAATAAGATTGTTGGACTGTTGACAACCTCCGTGCCTAGTTAGCAAAACCCTTGAATTCTACCATGGGGTTACAGTTCGATTCCCGATGATAATCAACAAAATAATGCTGTGTAGTAACAATACTTGTGTTATTGTGTCTTCAAGACATGTGGTAGTATAGCCAACACGTGCAATGACGAAGGCAGGATTATTGGAGCCGAAAATAATAGTATCTCTAGGTCACGCTATTTGAAATGTCCCGATCACCATTTTGTTCTTATTGAAGAACTCCATAGGAATAAATTGCGGTGCATGACCGTAACGCACTGAACTTCCATGCGGAAGGTCATCGGTTCGAACCCCGCACTGTGCTACTCCCCTCGACTGACACAGTTTTTTTCCGTCTAGTATTCGAGGGTATAAGGATACCTATAACTTCGGTCATATCTATTCTTCCAACAAAAAAAAATGTGTCCCGATCGTCTCACTTTGGTGTGGCATCGGATTCAGTACAGTGGTGTGAATGGCGAGTTTGCTGGTGTGCAAGGGCTCACTCACTGAAAAAAAAAGTTCACTGCACAGCTTCACTTTCTAACTTAATTTATGTTATGGTATGCTCGACTACGAGACCCAGCAACGACGATGAAGAATTAATTGTATTACTTGTTAATTGTGTACAATAAAGGTCGTCGGGCTTATTGCCATACGACAATTTCTTCAGCAACCAGACAATGACAATGCAGTGAGACTCTGGAATCAGTTACAAACCAATATTAGACTCGCTCCGTCCTTGGCATGCTTTAAGAAGCGACTGAAAAAACTTTTAATTTCTAACCAATAAAATAACGTGTTTCAATCCTTATTTTTCTTTTCCTTTCCTCTCCACCATCCCTTCCTTTAATTTTGATTGACGATATCTCACTTTGTATGAAAAAGAATGTTCGGGTGATTGTCCGTCTTTGTGGGGTCCGTGGGCATATGCTCACGTATGTGTTTATGGATTTCGTGGGGATAGATAGTCATTGGAATGATGTATGCGACAACATAACTTGCTTAATTTACTTTTGTTTGGTTGGTTAGAAGAGATTACCACCTGACAATAAGCCCGCCAGATTGTATTTGCAATAAAAGTGTTAAATAAGTAAATAAAAAAATAAAATCAATGAGGTCTTAAATGAAAACAAAACTGCAACCCTTCTCAAAAAGTCATAACTCCGGTTCGGAAGGTGTTAACCATCTAGACGTCGGAGGTCGTCTAAAAGGCCGACAATACAAACGTAAAAAGGAAGCGTGGAAGAAAATGACTGAGAAAATTGCATCTACCAAGAACTCCATCAATGTTTAATAAAAGACAGAATACCAGTCATACGTATATATCATCTTCGAAAAGTTATGCGGAAAATTGCAAAATGTTGATAATGTCAAAGATTTATCTCACAGCATAAAAAATTCCTAACAGAATCGATATTTCATCAGCAATAATCCTGAAAATCCAAAAATAACTAAAAGATTTACAACACGAGGACTAGACGATATTCCCGTTAGGGTGAAAAATAACGAAAATGTTTTTAAAAAAAGCTTCAAGTTATTTCATTCATTTACGACACAACGGTGTCTTTTATTAACAAATGCAAATACTAACTCGTTGATGCACAGTTGATGCCATTTTCAAACTTGTAAAAAATCGAAAACACGCACAAAGGTAGATGTACTCAGTACAGCGTAACTTTTACAAATGTCAAGCTATGACGCTGAAATTTGGAGGGAAGTGTCGATGATAGATGTGGTAACCTAACAAAAAAAAAAGAATTCCAATCGGGTGACTGACAGCTGGGCTGTCCTGGGATGATGACGTCCAGCTGTCCTTCCACCTTTTCGGTGGCCTTTCTGGTAATCTCCTGCTGTTAGGGTTTTCAGTCTTGGCGATTCTTGCCAATCTTATAACCTCCATGCGGTCCACATGATCCCTCCAGAAGCGCCTTCTGTTTCTTCCTGTATTCCTGAAATACAGACCTCAGGTAAATTTTATTTTTATTTTAACATAAATTATTTATGTATTCAAAGTTTACCCTTAAAATTTACCGGAGGTCTGTATTTCAGGAATACAAGTGTTGCAAAACTTCAAACTGACAAATAAATAATTGATGACTTGTACCTTTTTACCAAAACGCCATAGAATTGCCTTCGAGATGTGGTGTTGGAGGCAAATGCATCATATACAATGGACCGCAAGGCGCAAGTGTTTTGTGTCATTCAAAAGTTACCGCAAGTGTTTTGTATCATTTAAAAGTTACCGCAAGTGTTTTGTATAATTTAAAAGTTAAAGATTATTAAAAGCCTTCTGTACACTGCGATCATAATATAAAATGATCTCATAATGTTGAAAATGCTACACAGCATCGACAATTCTATCTTCTATTATTCTCAATGTCATATCAGGTTCCCCCAACGTTAAATATCATCTGAGAGTAGGCATCTTTGTCCCCGGCAGCCCGAAAAAGATCCCCAACTCTCCTTATACCAGTCCAACCACGTATATTGCGGAGCCAGGAAATTTGCCTTGAAAATTCTATAAAAAATCGTTATTATGTCACTACCAAAATTTCATTTGTCATTCTATCATACATTGTTCTACCATACATTCAACGCAATGCTCTAATTTTTTACGCATTTATCATACTTCAATTTTTTGCCACGTCAAAGTTTCGGTCACTTATCTTTATATTGGGCTCAAGATTTCATTATAAAAACCTTTTTTTTTTTTAATCGTTCGTCATTTATTCTTCTACATGGTGGAATAGAACCCCGAAACCTGCAGGTTAAAGTCAAGCGCCTTACCAACTAGGCCACGGAGGTTATCATTAGTGAAGATCTTCTTCTTCCTGGCACTGTCCCAACTCATTGCCTAGGTAGGCTGTTGGGGTCGGCTCTTCTCGTTCTCAGGCTGTATGTTCTTCGGTCCTGGGTGTCGCTTTCATCTAGGCCGTTTCTCTGCAGGATTTTGGAGCATTGAATCATCTAGCAGTTCTTTGGTCTTCCTCTGGACGGCTGTAGAGGAAGATCCACAGACATTGCCTGATTTACCGTATGGAGATCCACAGACATGACCCTATGGTCATCATTAGTGGAGATGATGATCTTAAAATAAATTTTCAAAATAAATACGAAACAGAGTTCCCACATAAGTGGGGCACGTTTATAAAAACATGTCACAGAAATACAATATAATAATTCTTTGCTCTTTTACGTCTTTGGGCCACGTACGACGGGTTGACAACAAAAGGCTTCGTTTTAAAGTCTTCCGCCAGGAGAGTGGGTGGAATGTTCAATTCAGGGTAACACAATAGTCCGATATTTCTATTAGAATCAATTCCACTGCTTCAGATGCATTATTTGTACACATTTTTATACAGGAGACGTGATTCTTTCAAATTGTAGAGGTGGGAAAATTTTATCCTTTTTTTTTTAAATTTAATTATTTGTATAAAGACTGAAAAAAGGTGAATATATGTTTTAGAAATACGTGCATTTAGCTAAACATTAGGCTAAACGGGGTGATAAAGGAACAATGTTAACTTAGGCTATGTTAAGTAATACTTTTCAAATTTATGAATGTAATGTCATACAATAAACAACAAAAGGTATTGATATTTTTACTCTATTTTACAATAAACAACAAAAAGTATTGATATTTTTACTCTTTTTTACAATAAACAACAAAAGGTATTGATATTTTGACTCTATTTTACCACAAACAACAAAAATTATTGATAAGTAATACTTTTCAAATTTATGAATGGAGTGTCATACAATAAACAACAAAAGGTATTGATATTTTTACTCTATTCTACCATAAACAACAAAAAGTATTGATATTTTTACTCTGTTTTACAATAAACAACAAAAAGTATTGATATTTTTACTCTATTTACCATAAATAACGTCATTAATATACATTTCAGTTCTTGACAACCCACCTGATGATGACACAGCAAGTGTTGAAATGTTTTGTGATTTGCAATTAATAAAATAGATTGAAACAAAGTAAACATGTTTTAATTTTATATTAATTATGGAATTCCACAAAGTGACGCCAGACTTATTTAAACAACTAAAAGAAAATGAGGTTGAAATGGTTTTTTTTACACATGACAAGAAATATACATCATTGGCGAAAAAACAAGAGGTAATTCAATTTGGACACACCACATCCAATTTTAAAGAATATGGGTTTGTTGCCTTTCATTTGTCGTTTCCCCATGGGCTTTTGCCTGTATCTCACTGAGGGCATATAACATGAAAAAATAAATCGATACGTCTTTCCGATTTTGGATTATATAAAACCCCATTGCACATTCTCATAAACCTGACAAACAGTGACATCCAATTACATATGTATACATCACGCGAAATCAAACTCCTCACACTTCATCACTCCAGACCAACCAAAACATTCATCCCACAATATACCGCACACAAACATAAAACAAACAAACAAATACGTATAGGTACATAAAATTATAAATATAAAACAACAAAAAACACCACACTCAAAAGCTCAAACAAACCTCTTCCACAAGTCATTCCTCTTACAAATTCAAGTACTCAAACTCCTGTCGCAATAACAACAACGCTCCGATCGACTGCCTAAACTGTTTTCCTCCCTTTACCTTTATTGAATTCTGTATTATAATTAATATTTTTTCAATTCTCTCTTCAACGTGATTTAAAATGGTACATGTCAGATAACTATTTTTATTTATTATAAATAGAAAAAAAAATTATAAAAAAACCGTGTTTTAATTTTATATTAAAGAAATCGGTTTTAAGTGTTATTAATCGGTTTTAAGTTAATTATAATCATTACTCTTTTATCCGTGTACTAAATATAGTGTATTAAAACTTTCTCAACCCTAGCAGGCACTTTATTTTTTTCCTAAAGCGGCGATGTAACGTCATACTTCATCAAATACAATATTTTCAGTGCAAACTGAGTCATTTTCCATCCCTTATCGTGAATGCTGAAATATCGTAATTGTGAAAGAGAAAAACAACCCTCCGTTCGAGCGATTGAACTATTGCGTAGAACAGAAAAATCGGGTCATGTATTTTGTGAAGAGTTCCAATTTAATGTGTGCTTTCTACAATAGAAATTATAAAAACAATAAAATTTAATGAACACTGACAGCGTAAGTGCTTTAAAAGGCTTTTAAAATTGATATTTTTTTAGACACGGAACACAGAAACATTTAGGGCAAGTGTTCAGGCTGCTGTTAGGAGATATCTAAGAGGAGCTGTAAAGCGTTCCTGAAGGATCAAATATGAACTGACATTACAAAAGAGGACCTCGGGATCAAAACTCCTGGTGGTAATAATACTTTGAATCCCGGTCCCGTATTTTGACGTGCTCGAAACCTCTTTATTCAAAAGGCAATGTTATCTTCAGTAAAAAACAGGCAAAAGCCTAATTTTCTGGGGACACGACAAATGAAATGCAACAAACTTTGATCCATTCAAATTGTATGTCAACATTAAATTACCTTGTAATTTGTTTTATCAAACACTGTTTATTCCACTTTTTGTAACGGTATAACCCTACCGGTTTCAAGGTGTTCATCTCATCATCAGGGGAGCACAAACAACACTGAATTCTGTTCGAACTGGTACCGAGATACACGCTTCTAACGGTTAACATTAGGGTTGGGGACTGGGGGCTGAGGGAGGCATGGGACAACCTCGGCGAACAACGGAGAGATTCTTGGGATAAATGTGTTGGCCAGATGTTCAGCTCGATTCACCTCGCCTCCTCTAATTTATTCTGAAATGGCTAATCATTGTCACCGTGAAAATACATTTTCTATCGATGATGCCAAATTCTTACATATCAGTAGTAACGGAAATAAATTGGACAGATTAGAGACCCTAGAATTTTTTTAATCAGTGAATCGAGGTGAACATCTGGCAAACGCATATCTCGCCACTGCTCGCCGAGGTTGTCTCCTCCCTCCTTGCCCCCACAGTTCCCAGCCCGAATATTTACCGTTAGAAGCGTAAATATATTAAACTATGTTTCAACATAATCGCTGTCGAGATCGAGACATTTCTGTAGTCGGGGCACCAGCTTTTGTATGCCAGTGTCATAGACCTCCGCCGCCAGCTCTTTCAGCCACTTCTTCACAGCTTCCTCGACCTCCTGATCGTTGAAAAATTGTTGGGGTGTAGTGACACACCCACGTCTTATTCCTTGTTACGATGGCGTCCAGAAAAGCTTCTCCCTCTTGTGCGAAACAATCCAAAAATTCACGCGCGGCAGTCACGCGATTTTGACGGTGCTCCGGCCTGAGCATTCTGGGCACCCATCTCGCACACAACTTCTTGTAACCAAGTTTTTCCGACACAATATTACCAAGGAGACTTCGAGAAATGTCACGAAATTCTTCGTAAAGGTCGTCAAACGTCACACGGCGGTCATTTCGCACTTGTTCTTCAATTTTTTGCATAAATTCGTCAAAAATCACTGCTTTTCCTCGTTTTGAGTATCAGTACGGCCTTCTCTGAACAACCTAACCCACTTCGTGACATGTTGTCGACTCATCACATCACTACCATAAACTTCCACGAGCTTCCGATGGATATTCGCGGCGGTATTGTTCTGCAAAGTCAAAAAACTGATGACCGCGCGGGTCTCGCACGGACGTGAGTTGGCGGGAGCGCACGACGACCTCTCCATCGGAAGAATTTACTGTGACTGAACAAAACGACCGATAAACACGCGGGATCAAATAAATTGACCGTTAGGATCCCCCCTACACGCCAGGTGCACCGACTATGAAACCAAAAAAATTCCTCGACCTCAGGAGCCCTTGTAACCTTAGTTTCTGGATGACCCTCATAGTTCAACTAACTCAGAAAAAAAAATATTTTTTATTACGCTAGAGTGCTGTTTAAACTATCATAAACAATAAATTTAATTTTTACTCTTCACTTCTAACCCTGTTCCCCCTGAGTGCCACAAAAATCAAATATTATGGATACTAACTCTATTTTACTATAAATATGTGAGATGAGTGGCCGCGTGGTAACGCGCTGGACTTTCGTGCAGAAGGTTGTTGGTTCGAACCCCACGCTATGCTAATCCCCTTGAATAACATAGGTATTTTTTTCCACCTAGTATTCGAGGATCGAGGAGGCAATTTTTTTTCAAATTATTTTTCGATTTTTTTTCCCGTGCTGAAGGAGATTCGTTAAGTTGTACCTGTCTGATTCCGTCTTTTAAATTGTGTTTTCAATTCGTTTTTCAATTATTTGTCTTTTGTGTTTGTATTTATTTGCGCAGTGTGCGGGATGTCCGCCTGTCAACGGCCCCATATTTAGTTGGTAACATTTAATTTGATGCATGCTTCTTTCTGATTGTTTTTGTTGTAATTGTGTAAAAATATTTTTTTATATATTGTTTTTCATTATTTGTTAATTACTCACTTCTGTCTCTTTTATTTACATCATAAGGTACATTGTACCGTTTATTAATATAAATAAATAAATAAAACCCTTAAAAAGGGTTTTCTGCAAATGCTTCCTTAATCTGCACACGTCACCCACACCTGCACACGTATCTAAAGGCGCAATTCGACTGAGGCAACATTGAACGACATGTTTCCTAGTGTTGCCTGTTCCTAGGTGTGCGACTATGTGGCACAAATTTTAACAATGTCGCATGCGGATTTCGAGTCCCGGAGTCGCATGCGCTTTGTCGTCAATACGTGTAGCTTGCGTCTTAAACAATTTCATTGAGGCAACGTCAGTTTAGTACATTATGTATTTACAAACAATCGAGGCAGTTGCCTATTTGGTAATAGTTTTGAATTGTAGAAAGCCACGGTGTTGGAGAAGAGAATTATATGTTGGTAGTCAAGAAGCTCAGAATGATGAAAAGCTGAACGCTAATTCTGTTTTTTTTTTTCCACATCGATTACAGTGCAATCGTATTTACTCGCTAACTGCTTCAGTTTATAATTTTTTATCCTGTTGTCTTTATAATCAATAATTTTATTATTCAATAACTCCGGTGAATTATGATAATCTTCAATAAACAAGGTAGTTTTATCAATATCCAACTCCATGTCGCACGCCACAAGCCGCACCGATCCGCTGACTTTCGGATAACGGCGACATTGTTCGACATGAGAAAACATGTCGAGAGGTAACGCATGCGTCCCGGCAACAACAATCAACATGTAGCATGCTACAAAGATACTTGCTTCTTGTCGCTTCGTATTCCTTCGATTGAAAGACTGTGTGTAGCATGCGTCGATGCCGCTTGCTACATGTTGCGTAAATGTTAACTCGGTGGAATTGCGCCTTAACACTAAGAGGCAAACCATTTCACGCCACAAGACTAACAATGGCACAAGCCCTGTCATTATACCATACTCTTTGGTTCGATCTCGAAAAATCTATTTATTTAATGAAGACGAAATCAAACATTAAGTTCTTGTCCTCTCTGTTACAATATATTTCAGACACAGATCCGAAAAATACAAGCGAGACATTCCATTAAGGTACTTAAGACAAAGAGACAGAGTTTGAAATAAATCCGTTCGCGTCACTTGACCCAGTAAATACAAACCAAAAAGAAAGCAATATTAAAAGGGTGTCAGTGTGGTAAAGAATTTGCCTTGCAATGATACTCGCATGGCAAAAATACCCCCAATTATTTTTCTGGCTTGGTATATTTTCAAATAAACAATTGGGATATTCATTAATTTGATATTTCAAATACATATTTTACTAGTTTGGCATATTTTCAAATAAAAAATTGGGATTTAGTTTTTCATTCGATATTTGAAATAACACATATGTTACTGGGTTGGTATATTTTCACAAAAAGAATTGGGATATTCTTTCATTCAATATTGGTATATTTTCACATAAATGTTGATTAGATAATTGAAATACATATTTTACTAGTTTGGTATATTTTTATATATATGGTAGAATTAGAACATTTATCTATTCGATACTTGATGTACACATTTTACTGGCTTAATATATTTTCACATAAATTGTTGGGTTCATTCGATATTTGAAATAAATAATACATATATATTATTCTGACTTGATATATTTCAACGTCAATAATAGAATTATTTATTTGTTCGATATTTGAAATATATAATACATATATATTATTCTGGCTTGATATATTTTAACGTCAAGGATAGAATTATTTATTCGTTGGATATTTGAAATATATAATACATATATATTATTCTGACTTGATATATTTTAATGTCAAGGATAGAATTATTTATTCGTTCGATATTTGAAATATATAATACATATATATTATTCTGACTTGATACATTTTAATGTCAAAGATAGAATTATTTAAGCGTTCGATATTTGAAATAAATATTATTCTGGCTTGATGTATTTTAATGTCAAGGATAGAATTATTTATTCGTTCGATATTTGAAATATATAATACATATATATTATTCTGGCTTGATGTATTTTAATGTCAAGGATAGAATTATTTATTCGTTCGATATTTGAAATATATAATACATATATATTATTCTGGCTTGATATATTTTAACGTCAAGGATAGAATGATTTATTCGTTCGATATTTGAAATACAAATTATACTGCCTTGATGTATTTTCACATTCAGAATAGATATTAATTTATTTGATATTTGGAATGCATATTTTACTGACTTGATATTATAGCGAGTTGCTTATTTTTAATTGTCGTGATGATCTTGATTTATATTCAATAAATATAGACTCAGGAATGCGGATATAAAAAAGCGAAAGTGACAACGGGCGATAAATAATACGTCTTGACAGCTGAATGAATGACAATAAAAATATATGTTTATTTCTCAGAGTGCGGGCAATTTATACCAATGAATGAACCAGTTCGCGATACATATTCTATCTCGCTCTGGCGCATGGACTGGCGGTAGGTTAATTATTTATATTTGGAGATGACTGGACAAATCGCGGGTACTATAAAAATAGTAAACATTGTCGCCGTTCTTGACGTGTAGCTATCTATGAATACTTGATCGGTCAATGACCCTGTATGTTTATTATTAACAATAATTAATTTAATTTATTTGTGTTTTAACAATTCACTTATTCATTTTGACAATTATTTATTTATTTATTTATCTGGGTAGGTATTCCTACAATATATTTGGACATAAAGATTATACTGAGTTGACATTTAAAATACACTTAAGTAAAAGTATTTTATGTGTCAACCCCTATTTACTTGCATGAGTCTGTCTTCATATTGCGAGTTTGTTTTCTTTGCGAAACATTACTTGTTTTTATTTTATTTTCGTGTCTGTGTACATTATAAAACCGCAAAATTCAATTTGTTTTGTTTTGGGAAGTAAATTTTCTCGCGGAAATTCGATTCATTAAATATTACTCCCAAAAATCTTCATAGAAAATCTTTTCTAAATCCATTTTATAATAAATTGAAGCCATCATACGTTCGGATTCTGTTCCGAATCGAAGTGTGAGGAGGGATCTAAAAGTGTCTTACTATATCTTTGGAAATAGGATGAAACCTTTAGACCCCTCCTCTTGAGAGGAACAACATCAAATCCAACTATGTTGGAAAATATGGAATTTTTTTCTCCCTGAAAACTGTTGTATTTAGGACGCATAAATAATAATTCACTAGTTAACAAATTTTAACTTTTTGTCTGTAACAGAGATAAAATTATTGATTCTTACTAAATCGACCCTGCTGATTACGAAAATCGCAGCGAAAAGTTTGTAACACGTAACATTTTTGTGTAACAGAAGGGGAAGTGTTGTAATAAAATAAGTACGTTTTTGCTCATTTCAATAGTCGTAATTACAACAAGGAAAATAAATAAATTCCTGAAATACTAAATTTAGACACAGAATACAATTTTGTTAAATAGAAAATAAAAAAAGCAGAATAAAAAATATTTACTATAAGAAAAATTACCTTATATACCATTTTTTTTGTTACAAATAGTCTTTTTTATAAATTTGATCGAATCGAATATTTTTTTAGAGATTGTATATTAAATTGAATGAAAACTCAAATCAGATAACTTAGAAGCCACCCCCCCCCCCTCCCATACATTACATTACAGTAAACAGCCATAAACAGATTACTAGCAACATTTTTAGAGATTGTATATTAAATAGAATGAAAACTCAAATAAGATAACTTAGAAGCCCCTACATTACAGTAAACAGCCATATACAGATTACTAGCAACATTTTTAGAGATTGTATATTAAATTGAATGAAAACTCAATTTAGATAACTACTTAGAAGCCCCCCCCCCCCCCCCCCCCCTACATTACAGTAAACAGCCATATACAGATTACTAGCAAAATTTTTTTTTTCAATATGAAATACTTACAGCTATTTTTTCCTTTTGTATGTTGTGTCACCTTCTCTAAAAAAAAAACCAGCAGTAGTCTCCTATCATATTAAAATCCCACCTTCCTTGATATCGTTGTTCCATTCTGTGAGTATCCTGGTGGAATCTTTCCCCTTGTTTATCACTTAGAACTCCTAATTTCTCTGGGAAAAAGTCTAGATGAGAATGCAGGAAGTGCATTTTCAGTGACGTTCGACATCCTAGCTTCTGGTAACTGCAAGAGCTCTTGTAAAGCTGTTCGTAATTGTCAGCTTTATTATTACCTAGGAAACCACTTACATTTCTTCCAAAGGCTTTCCAAGCCTCTAGTTCTTCAACACTTAATTTTTTTTCGAACTTTTCATTTTTCAAAAGTTTCAGTCAAAAACTAATTTCAAGTTTTCCTCTTAAAAGGTACGTGATGGAACATTTTCAAGTTCATATTCGTTATCAGCACACAAAATTTTACCTAAAATGACCATTTTCACCTTTGTTACAAAAACCTTATTAACTAGATAATTAACAAATAAGAGATCGAAGTAAGCTTATTCAATATTCTAAATTGTTAAACGGGCTTGATATTTTGGCTTTAAGAAATTTACAATGAAAAAATTCTCATTTTTAAACACCTAGCTTGTTATTTTTGCATAAAAGAGATTGAGCTAAGCTTATTCAATATATATTAAACCACTTAACTGACAGAATATTTTTACACATAAATGTTTGAGGAGAGCTCATTCGATATTTTAAATATTATAACTGACTTGATATTTTTACATGTAACGGAACTGAAGTGAGTTTATTCGATATTTGAAATCATAACTAGCTTGATATTTTTACATATAAGGAGTTGAAATGAGTTTATTCGATATTCAAAATCAAAACTGACTTGATATTTTTACACGTGATATTTGAAATCATAACTAGCTTGATATTTTTAAATATAAGGAGTTGAAATAAGTTTATTCGATATTTAAAATCAAAACTGACTTGATATTTTTACACGTGATATTTGAAATCATAACTAGCTTGCTATTTTTACATATAAGGATTTGAAATGAGTTTATTCGATATTTAAAATCAAAACTGACTTGATATTTTTACACGTCCCTTATTCTTTATTTGAAATGACAAAAAACGTGTTTTATTGGATGATTCTTTTCTATATAAACTATCAAATATGCAATTTTGTTTAAGTGACTTATCACCAAACAAAATGAGTTTTTTTCAAATATTTTCTCGAGTTTTCTCGCTGGTCGACAGATGTATTTAAGTCACACCTCTACCCTAGCATAAGCAATTCTTTAATGGACCTATAAGCCATATCCATGGACCTGACCGACTTCTTCGGAAGGATCTCTCTAGATTTAGGTTATCTGACATGACAGAGAAAGAACCAACCATTATCCCAGGCTGTAATATTTTATAGCGTTTCTCGCGTCATGTTTCGATTTTATCAAGCAAGATGGCGTCTAAACGTAGCTACTGACTGACATTTGGAATGAAGAGGATTCTAAATAAAAGTTACCCAATTATTAATCATCTGATATTAATCACAAGTACAACAACTTGTTTTTACTATTAACTCTTCTTTCCCTGTGATGTGTAACTAATACCCATTGCTTCTAAAAACTTTAATATCTCTATAAATATAATAAATACTGGGTTCAGATTTTAGGTATTCCTCCGTGATACATTTACGCATTGAACGAAAAAAATAATATTAATAATAATTAGCACTTATCGGCCACATCAGAGATATTTTGTCAAAATCGGGAATAAATTCACCGATACAATCAAACGTGTGCGTGTGGATTATCATTTTATTCCTCAGAATTATCATTTTATTCTTCAGGATTTTGATTTTATTCCTCAGGATTGTCATTTTATTCTTCAGGATTATCATTTTATTCCTCAGGATTATCATTTTATTCCTCAAGATTATCATTTTATTCTTCAGGTTTGTCATTTTATTCCTAAGAATTATCATTATATTCCTCAAGACTATCATTTTATTCTTCAGGATTATCATTTTATTCATCAGGATAATCATTATATTCTTCAAGATTATCACTTTATTCTTCAGGGTTATCATTTTATTCCTCAGGGTTATCATTTTATTCCTCAGGATTATCATTTTATTCTTCAGTATTGTCATTTTATTGCTCAGGATTATCATTTTATTCCTCAGAATTGTCATTTTATTCAACAGGATTATCATTTTATTCTTCAGGTTTGTAATTTCATTCCTAAGGATTATCATTATATTCCTCAAGATTATCATTTTATTCTTCAGGGTTATCATTTTATTTCTCAGGATTATTATTTTATTACTCAGGATTATCATTTTATTCTTTAGAAATATCATTTTATTCCTTTGGATTATCATTTTGTTTCTCAGGATAATCATTTTGATTTATTAGACTTTTCTTGACAGTTTTGCACTTATTTACTAAACAATAGTTGATCAAAAACATAAAATTTATTTCTTTTCCCTTTATTTTACTCATTTGAAAAATCTTTTCGGCTTATAAAGCACTTTATCAACAGTTGATGTCACTTTATCATTTATTAATCAACAAGAAATCAAGCACATTGTTCAGTGATCCATATTTTATTTATCAGGACGCGAGTTTTGACTTATTAGGAAATTTTCAACAGTTGATAAGGACCTTAAATCAAGTTAATGAAGATTAAAAATGAGGAGTATAAATCAGAAGGATCTGAATACAAAATATATATGGATAATAATAAAAATTGTGTTATGATAAAAAAAATTGATCACACACCCAACAAGAAAAATGAGTGATTATTTAACTTGTGAGCCAAATTTAATCACGCAAGTTCCCATCTAGGCGCGGCTGAGTCTCGAAACATCCTCTTTATCTGTAATAGGGTGAAGATTTGTAGGAAAAAATGTATTTTTTCAAAGAAAAGGTACTTAGCCTTCGCATGACGGAGATAAAGTTATAATATTTCTGTAAAAAATGGATCACTTTATTATCTGGAATCTTTAAATACTTGAAAGACTCTTGAGCTTGAATGTCAAGTACAAATATCCGTTGTATTCTTCTTCTTCATAGTGGCATGTCAGGTCCCCCCAACGTTGACTATCTCCTGAGAGTAAGCAGTCCCCAGCAGCCCGAAAAAGATCCCTGACGGTCCTTGTACCAGTCCAATCACGTACATTGCGGAGCTAGGAGATTTGCCTCCTGATAACACCTCTTCGACTCTCTATTTTGTCTTGGATGATCAGGTGCAGTAATTTGTACTTTTCTCCTCTAAGTACATTACCCAAAGAGGACACCTTTTGGATTTTAAAATTAGTCAGCAACTCTTTATCAACTTTGGCTCTTTGAAGAACCCTTGTGTTGCTGACTATATCCGTCCAGGATATTCGTAGTTTAGGGACTTTGTATTTCGCATGGAAGGATGAGGTTGTTTTAATAAAAGTCGTCGAGATTGAGATAAGCAAAGAGAGAAAGTTTATTGAGAGCGTATGTATTTATAATGTATAGAACGGCGAAGAACATGTCGCTGTCTCGCTTCGCCGGACACATGGTTATTGTCACGTGTTCCATATACATTTCATACTACGGTCTGTAGGAGAGGCAAGAGATATGTCGGCGTCTCACTCTCGCTATTCGCTACTAGTGAGTTCAATGACCGCGCGGCGACCTTCGCCCAGCACCGTCTCGCATTCCTTGCAGAGCGAGTTCAATGACCGAGCGGCCAAAGATCGCCTCAGTGGGTTCAGTGACCGCACGCACGGTCGCTACAGTAGCATTCTCCGGTGTATCCACATTTCGAATGCTTCCAGTTAGTTCATACAACCAATTTTGAGGGTTTATGATTCCACACCATATAATTACACTGACCAAACGTAGTATTTGACCAACCGTTGTCGAAATTTCAAGTTTAGATTATCATCGCAGAATACGCTTCTCGTTTTATTAAAAACCGCACGAGATGTTTCAATTCTGCACTTGACTTCGGTTTCTGGGTCGAGGTCTTCCACTAGGATACTTCCGAGGTATTTAAATGTTTCCACTCTCTCTATATCAGCACCGTTCAATGTAAGACGTGATCCTGCCGGCCAAACACCATGAACTTGTATTGTATAATTCGTTATTGTATTCATTCAATTTTATTTTGATTACTCGCATATGTGACAGACCTGCAATACAGAGGATATAATCAGATGGGGCAGGAAGGGAAGATGGTACTAGCGTGACTATACACTCGTATAGCGGCACACGAGATCCCCACAGGATTCGCATGCTAAGAAGGCTGCCTAAAAGCTCGGCAGACAGCTGGTGTTCCATCTTTCAGTAATTGTTTTAGCAAAGTAACAAGTCCAACATCTATATAAAGAAGAAAAAAAATTCTCTTGTAAAAAACAATGGATAAAATGGCATCGAAGATAAATACTAGAAGAACTTAACATCTTAATAATGGGTAGAAAAATGACAAGAAGAGGTCTTTAACCTGTACACCGCGTTAAAAATCAAATTCCACGAATCCTGTGTGTGGCACAATTTCGGCGTTTTTTAATTTCTAAGTTTAAACGCGTATTTTGTTGAGAACCACTGATATTTGATTACACCACCAAGTAAACATGACATTCAAGTAATTTTCCGATAATAAATAATAGTCATTACTCTTAAGGAGACTCATTAAATAAAGGAGATAAACTAAACATTACGTAAAATACACAAAGGAATGCTACAGATCAGATCACAGAGAAACACGTTAAGAAAAAATGACAAGAAGAGATCACGACTTTAGCCTACTTGGAAAGCCTTCACCCTTTAACTCCCACGGGGCCAATTATCGGCCCCAACTGGTGTATGCGAAAAATCCCACTGGGCCAATAATCGGCCTCAAAGTTTTCATACAAGTTTTTATGTTGAATAAAAAAAAATGTTTTATGAGATATAACAATTACTTATTATTTTACACTCTACCCGTACATGGAGGTAAACACAAAAAAATAAGGTTTTAAAACTAAATATTAACTGAGATATAAATAAAATATAAACTACTGTTTTTTTGCCAAAAAAATGCTTGGGATTTTTTGCACATTTTATGCAAAATACGCTGGGATTAAAAAGGTTAATTTTACTCCGAGTAGAAAAACAACAGCAGTAAAAAAAAATCTTCCAATTAATCGATATCGCCACATTCGATTTCCGTAGAAGTGTTGCAGCTGATTCGATTAATTTATCGCCAGATAATCGGTGTCGCCTCATTCAATTACCGTAAAAGTGTTGCAGCTGATCCGATTAATGTGACCCCGATAGTAAATATCGACCCATCCGATTTCAATAGAAGTGTTGCAGCTAACTCGGGTAATGCTCTGTATCGCCGCATCCAATTTCCGTAGACGTGTTGCAGCCGACCCTGTTAATGTGACCCCAGGTAATTGGTATCGCCTCATCCGATTACCGTAAAAGTGTTGCAGCTGTTCCGATTAATGTGATCCCTATATTAGATATCGCCCCATCCGATTTCAATAGAAGTGTTGCAGCTAACTCGGGTAATACTCTGTATCGCCGCATCCGATTTCCGTAGACGTGTTGCAGCCGACCCGGTTAATGTGGCCCCAGATAATCGGTATCGTTTCATCCGATTACCGTAAAAGTGTTGCAGCTGATCCGATTAATGTGATCCCGATAGTAAGTATCGCCCCATTCGATTTCTATAGAAATGTTACAGATGACTCGATTAATGCTTTGTATCACCTCATCTGATTTCCGTAGAAGTGTTGCTAATGACCCGGTTGATGTGACCCCAGATAATCGGTATCACCCTATCCAATTTCCGTAGAAGTGTTGCAGCCTACCCAATTATTTCGACCCAGGATCATCGGTATTGTCCCATCCGATGTTCGTAGAAGTGTTGCAACTGTCCCGTATTTTGCATGATTTTATATGGACACTTCACTACACTTAACCTGAAATTGAATGTGGTACTATCACATATCGGAAGATCTACTAAGGCTTCTTTGTAGCTCGTTTTCCCTTATTAGGTCTTCTACAGTTTTCTTACCAAATATATTTTTCAGTATCACTACCTTCCTATCCTTTCACTTAAATTATATATATGTATATTTATTTTGTAATATTTGAACCCTTTTAATCCAAGCATATTTTGCATAAAATGTACAAAAAAAATCCCAAGCATTTTTTGGCAAAAAAACAGTAGTTTATATTTTATTTTTTATCTCAGTTAATATTTAGTTTCAAAACCTTATTTTTTGTGGATACCTCCCTGTAGAGTGTAAAATAATAATTAATTTTCAAATTTCAAAAAAAAATATATATTTTATTTTATTCAACATAAAAACTTGTATTGCTATAATACTCCATGGCTCCGTAACATATACTCTATGACTCCGAATGCTGGACAATGAATTACTCTTACTCCAGGCAACTAGAAACTGCTGAAATGCGCATGCTAAGATGGTCAGCTGGTGTGTCCCTAAGAGACAAAGTAAAAAGCTCACGCATTCGTGGAAGCCTAGGTGTTACAGATATCAACAGTAAGTTAGAGGAGAGGCGATTGAGATGGTGTGGGCACGTTGGACGCAGAGCACCCGATCACATTGTGAACCAGGCAATCTCCATAGATCTTCCTCGAATAACAACCAGAGGAAGAACAAAGAACTCATGAGTGATGCAAAAAGATAACCTGATGCGGAGGCACGGCCTGGGGGACTTAGTCCGGGACAGAAGAGCATACAGCCTGAAGACGAGGAGAGCTGACCCCAACAGTCTTCGCAGACAGTGAGTTGGGATGAAGCCAGGGAGAAAAACATAAAAACTTGTATGAAAACTTTGAGGCCGATGATCGGCCCTATGGGATTTTTTGCATACACTAGTTAAGGCCGATAATCGGCCCCGTGGGATTAAAAGGGTTATATCCGTCAATTATAGTGGGTTTGAATCCTGAGTCGGAGCACCCTTGAGGCGAGTTTGTTCTCTAAACGGCGCTATATAAATTTTTATTTTATTATAATTATTATTTATACTAGGAAAGTATGTTAGCCGATCATTGCTTGGACTGAAAGTTGATGGGAGAAGATTAAGAAGTCGTATAAGGAAAAGATAGATGAATGTGGTAGAGGAGGACATCCGGGCACTGAGAGTGGAGGTGTGGAGCTAGATGGAAGATGTTTTGAATACAAAATAAAATATAAAAAGCTTATATTTATAAATGAACACAAAGCCTCTAGTCACCCCTACAGCCATTACATTAATAGACACTCCAGATAATAAGAACGGAAACGCAAAAGTGTCTCAATTTTCACCAAAGAGAGGAATCACAAAGAGAATACTCATTCTCATTCGAAATTTTTCCACCATTATGCGCGAAATTCACTTAATTTCTCTTTTACAGCGGGTGCCAAATTAAAAACAACGTCATTATGACGTGAATTAATACTTAAATTGCGTCCGTTTTGACGTTTCGCCTCCATTTTCTCCGGTTTCCCGCTCAAACGGAAACCGCTCCGCCTCCATCTTTGTTAACTTCCTGCTTATGACAGATTTTATGGCGCGAATTGTAAAGAGTGTCGGATATAAGGGAACGCCAATATCGTAAAGTCTTGTGTACCTACGTATTGTAAAAAAATATTTTTTCTTCTTATTTCACATTAAAAGAAGCGGTTTTATCATTGGTGAGAACCGATAGTCGATTTTTCTAAGGATAACTGGGAAATTTAAGTAAAATCTTTATATTATGACAGCTAGATACAATCTAAAAATTACACAATATAAAACTACACCCAAAATACACAATCTTAAAATTAAACAATCTAAAAATTAACCCATTATAACTAACGTATATCATACTACACCAAAAATTACACAATCTAAAAATTAACACAATATGAAACTAGAACAAAAATAACACAATCTAAAAATTAACACAATATAAAACTACACCAGAAATTTCACAATCTAAAAACTTAACACAACTATACCACACATCACCAAAAATACAACAATCTAAAAATGAACACAATATAAACTACACCAAAAATTACGCAATCCAAAAATTAACACAACATGAAACAACACCAAAAAGTACACAATCTAAAAATTAACAGAATATAAAACTACACCAAAAATTACAATCTAAAAATTAACACAGTATAACTATGCCATGCTACACCAAAAATTAACACATTGTAACTATACCATACTACACCAAAAAATATACAATCTTAAAATGAACACAATATAAAATTACACAATCTAAAAATTAACACAATATAAAACTAACGAAGTATTTCCTGGTAGATCCGCAGAGAAATGGCCAATAGACACGAACGTTATGTTTTTTCAAATACAAATTACAAGTACTATACCACGTATAATATTTATTTCATTATTTTGTCTACATGGTTATATAATTCCTTCTAACCAACCAGTTCATCTTGGAAATATCAAGCTGTTTTTAAATCAACGAAAGATTTAAAAAAATCGTTCAAATTCATGTAAAAAAACTAACAAATTACCAATATTTAAACAATAATGGTCGGAAAGAATTCGTTCAAGATTAGATGAAAGGATATTCGATATAATGTTATATGTATATATTATTTATCCGTGTTCTTTATTATTTGTCCGTGTTTTCTTTTCAGAACACGGATTTTCGCTTCGATCAGGCAATGAGAGACTCCTTTGGATACCAATATTCCACATATTCACCTAATGTTCCATCCGTGTTCTTTTCAGAACAAGGATGTTCCCTTCGATCAGGCGATGAGAGACTCCTTTGGATACCAATACACCATGTATTCAACTGATGTTTCGTCCGTGTTCTTTTCAAAACGCGGATGTTCGCTTTGATCAGGCGAAGAGAGACTCCTTTGCATACCAATACACCACATATTCACCTGATTTTCCGTCCGTGTTCTTTTCAGAACACGCATGCTCGCTTCGATCAGGCTATGAGAGACTTCTTTGGATACCAATACACCATATATTCAACTGATGTTTCGTCCGTGTTCTTTTCAGAACACCCATGCTCACTTCAAACTGGCGATGAGAGACTCCTTTGCATACCAATACTCCACATATTCACCTTATTTTCCGTCCGTGATCTTTTCAGAACGCGGATGTTCGCTTTGATCAGGCGAAGAGAGACTCATTTGCATACCAATACACCACATATTCACCTGATATTCCGTCCGTGTTCTTTTCAGAACGAGGATGTTCGCTTCAATCAGGCGATGAGAAACTCCTTTGTATACCAATACTCCACATATTCACTTGATTTTCCGTCCGTGTTCTTTTCAGAACACAGATGTTCGCTTCGATCAGGCGATGAGAGACTCATTTGCATACCAATACACCACATATTCACCTGATGTTCTGTCCGTGTTCTTTTTAGAACACGGATGTTCGCCTTGATAAGGCGATGAGGGACTCCTTTGTACACCAGTAGACCACATATCAATTTCAGATTATTCATATTTATGAAATTTATAGACGTAAACATATTAAAGTGAGATATCATCAATAAAAGGAAAAGGAAGGGATGGTCGAGAGGAAAGATAAATCAGGAAGCAAACACGTTATATTACTGACTCTATACATAAATGTATTAAAAAAATAAACTGATCAATTAGATATACCTAATCTACATCAATGTTGAATTAGATATACGTAATCTACATCAATGTTAAATTAGATATACGTAATCTACATCAATGTTAAATTAGATATACGTAATCTACATCAATGTTGAATTAGATATACGTAATCCACATCAATGTTAAATTAGATATACGTAATCTACATCAATGTTAAATTAGATATACGTAATCTACATCAATGTTAAATTAGATATACGTAATCTACATCAATGTTAAAAGATATATTATTTATCTCAAAATATTCCTCTCCGTAACTCCTATAAATTTATTTTCCTCATTCCCATTTTCCTTAATTCCTTTCCTTTATTTTAATTCCTTTTACTTTTGCTCAAATATTAATTTAATCGACTTGCTTCTTTCTCTTTCACACAAATTACTTATCAAACTCCGTAATTCTGAAAAGTAAATGTGATATTTAGATGAACAATGAATTATGTAAACAAGTTAAGGAATTCTACTGTTTGGGAATATGAGAGTTACGAGAGAGATGTCTTACGGCGTGTAGCGATAGAATATAAAGTGAATGGGGTACTTAAACATTATATAGTCGAACCGGACAATATCAAAATGTGATAAAATATAATGACGTGATGGCAAATGTATTAACTTTGATGTATGTGAGGAAAGCTTAGACTTAAAGACTGCAAAGAGCCGAAAAAATGCTGTAGAAATGTGTGCACTTAGTACAATACCCGACGGTAAGTAATACACATCGTAATTTGTTTGTGCTCCCCTGAAGATGAGGTGAAAGCCTTGAAACCGGTAGGGTTATACCGTCACAAAAATTGGAATAAACAGTGTTTGATAAAAATTAATTACAATGTCTTTAAACCTCCACAACGTTAATGCCTTAACTATAAACAACATAATACACATCGGGCTTAAGAAAGAGACTGTTGGCCATAATCGGCTAACTTCGGCTTTGTAGAGAGAGCGCCGTCGTTAAAAAATAGAGTAAGGTACTGTGACTTTGTAAATAAAGTTTTGTGTTGATATCTTTCGTTTTTATTTAGTTAAACCAATACGTTATTTACATTCTAGAACCCACATGTATGTACCTCTGCATCCAAATCGATCACTTACAAAAAATTAATGATAACTTATTTCATTGTAAAGTCAGATATCGATAAAAATATTGGAAAAAAAAATGTAATTCTTCTTATTTATGTGCGGCCCTTGGGAAATTTGAGTTCGTTAATGCGGCCCTTGGAAAATTTGAGTTCGTCAATGCGGCCCTTGGAAAATTTTAGATCGTCAATGCGGCCCGTGGGACAATTTGGGTTGGCCAGTCCAGATCTAAACAAACATCGTCAAATTATTTTCCTTGTATTTACATACCTACATAACATCACGCCTTCTCCCTATAGGGTCAGACCGTTATATAAAATGGAATAAACAGTGTTTGATCAAACAAATTACGATATTTTTAAACCCCCACAGTGTTAATGCCTTAACTATACATAATAGAATATAAAAGTGTTAAAATAAATAAATAATACAAAATTCTGTATCCTATTGCCCAACCTAAAAACCATTTTTAGTAGCCGATGTCTCTGGATGATGGAAAGGTGGGTGTTACCATAGTTTTTGCAGCTTACTTTAACTCGATATAGCCTCACCAGTGGAGTAATGGAAAAAGTTTTCCACATACATAAATAATAAGGAGGGACGTCTCGTCCGATCTCCTTTACGGGCCCCAATACCACCCCCATCTTACCTTTTTCCTTATTCCTCATCCTCTCTTCCTTTCCCTACCATTTTTCCAATTTTCCCCTTCTCAAACACGTTTTTTATTTTCGTATTAAATGAAATACAACAAAAAAAAAATTTTTTTTTATAACATTTTTGATAGGAAGACTAAAAAAACAACAAAGGGTCTTTCAAATTTGAAACGTTCAATTGAACGTTTTTTATTTATTCTTGGATAAAACACAGATGGCGTCGCGAACTTGCCTGAGTCTTGCGACATTTGAGAAGTGTAATATATGACATTTATAAAAATGGAGTCGTATGTAACACAACGACGCGTTCAAATTGTTGAATTATTTTATGTTTTGTAATCTCCGGAAACGGTGATGTTAACTGGCCACCAATATCATGTGATCTGACACCGTTGGACTGTTTTCTCTAGGGTTACGTGAAAAACCAGGTCTAAAAGAATGACCCCCGATCAATTCCTGAGCTGAAGGATGAAATTATTGGCGTTATTGGTGTCATCGAAATGTCATTGAAAATTTTGACAAAAGAGTGCACATCTGTGGAGCTGCAAGATGTGGACATTGTTTTTTTGTGTTTAAATGTCATGCATTATACTTCAATGATCAATAAAAAGTTTTTTGAAATCAATGCAAATGATGTGTTTTATTAAAGAATTAAAAAAAAAAGAATTTAAAGAACCGCTCAATTTGAAAGAACCTTTACTATACAGAAAAAAAAAACAGTATAAATCGAACAACACGACTAAGCAAATCTATAGGTACAATTCAATCAATTCATCCCGGCAAAAACAACATTTTTATTTTACTTCTGTAAGTATTCAAGGTCATATAGAAATCCATACAATGCCTATATTGATTACCCAATCTGTGTAGTCTCATTACGCAACAACCTCCGTTGCCTAGTTATTAAGACACTTGTCTCCCAGCCCGGAGGCTGCAGGTTCGATTCCAGTTAAAACTCAGATTTTTTTTTTAATTCCAGTTTTCTCATCCTTTATGGTCTCTTTGGCATCATTCTGGTTGTTTGGAAGATATTGTCACATGTCAATAAGCTGAATTGTACTATATGCAACGAAAGTGTAATACAATTCAATACAAGTTTTACAAATAATTTGTTACAACCATTTCACTCGTCGTTGATGGGCCTCGTAGTCAAAGATTTCCTCGCGTCAGTTCAGTTGGAAAGCAAAGCTGTGCTGTGGAGATCTCTTTCGTCTTTTTCTACCGCTTTACTGGATCCAATAATAGTAACTTCGGTTTTATAAAGACGACGCTCTATAAAACTGAAGTTAGACGATTATGGCCGACAGTCTCTTTCTTAACTCTTGCCACCCTGTGATGGATAGCGAGTGACCAGGACTTATAATTTATTTGATTATTCGACGTTTTAATACACAATAAAATTATGTTTATAGTTAATTACAAAAAATAATCTAGCAGAGTTTGCATAATTTTACTTTAAAACATACATTTTTCACTGGATGCTCAGCGTCCAGCACCGTGGCTGGTGGAATTTTTAAGGCAAGTGTTAAGTCCAATGTGTATTACTTACCGCCAGGTACTGTACATACATATAATTAAGTCTCACAATGTATCTAATTGTTGAGAATTTATGACAGAGTTATTAAATAATCAATAAATGGTAGAAAGGACCAACTTATTTTTTCCACATTTATATGTCCTCAATCAGAAACAGGCAAAAGCCACACCTTGTTAACTGGGACACGACAAATAAAAGGCAATAAAATTAGATCCGTATAAATTATATGTCAACTTGAAATTATCTGTCATTTATTTCTTGTTGTTTATCTAGTTACGCTCAAACAAAGATTGTTTATTGCCCTTCGGGTTCAACGCTCTTCTTTTTTACATCGTTTTTTACTGTCCATGCAGTGATGAGACTCTGGACCCAGTTACAAAACAATGTAAGATTAGCTCCATCTTTGACATGCTTTAATCTGTTCACCGCGTTAAAAATCAAATTCCACGAATCCTGTGCGCGGCACAATTTCGGCGTTTTTTAATTTCTAAGTTTAAACGCGTATTTTGTTTAGAACCACTGATATTTGATTACAACACCAAATAAACATGACACTTAAGTAATTTTCTGATAATAAATAATAGTCATTACTCTTAAGGAGACTCATTAAATAAAGGAGATAAACTAAACATTACGTAAAATAAACAAAGGAATGCTACGATCAAAGCAATGATTGATTACACTCACCCAATCAAATGCATATAGCACTAGTAATGTTTATTTACGTAAGAGAGACTTAGTAATGTTTATTTACGTTAGAGAGACTCATCGCAGGACTCGATCCGCGCGACAGGTCGTTACATGTGACGCAATAGCTGGAAATATTGAGAAACCAAAAAAAATCGGTGCTCTGTTTATTCAACAATATCTCATAAACTAATATATTATTTGACAAGGTTTTCAGAGATGTCGCTAGAATAAAGATTATTTTAAATTTTAGTCTCATTTCCATTCCGGTGTTGTGTCATTCTTTTTAAGTATTTGTGATTTGAAACTTGGATTGTCGTCAGATCACAGGCGTTTGTGCTTCCCGCGGGGAACACGAGAAGCGACTAAAAAAACTCTTAATTTCTAGTTAGTAATATAACGTGCTTCATTCCTGATTTTTCTGTCTTCTCCACCATCCCTTCCTTTTTTTTGATTGATGATATCTCATTTTATATGAAAAGGAATATTTGGGTGATTGTTCGTCTTTGTGGAGTTTATGGGCATATGCTCACGTTCATGTCCATGGATTTCGTGAGGATGGATAGTCATTTGAATGTTTTTGCGACGGTATAACTTGCTTCGTTTACTTTACCTGGTTGGTTGGAAGAGATTCCCACCTGGCAATAAGCCCGCCAGATTGTATTTGCAATAAAAGTGTTAAATAAATTAATAAATAAGGTACATGTGTCGGACGCATGCGTCACCTAAAGTATAATTTATATTTTCTTGTTTGATATTTAAAGAGGTTTTGTTGATATGTAAAGATGTACCGATTGTAATGATATGTTCGTTATGCGTGGCCTCCGCGAGAGATACTATCAAAAGTCGGCCAGCCCATGCATGCGAAAACGTGCGAGATACGTAATATATCGCAAGCCATGACGGCATGCACGGGCGAAAATAGGCGCTTACGATGAACGATTGGCCGCACATAAGGAGCGCAAAACGTCAAAAAATACATTCTCAGTTTCTCGAACGTCAACTGTATTTTACTTACGACCAACTTCTACCTGCTAAAGAGGAATCTCTTCACTCTGCTATCTTTCACTGGAAAAGCATAAAGTGAACCGAAATCTCTGAGTATTGAGCGGCAGTCATCCACCTATTTTACAGTCTTTGTACGGTGCTGTAACATACATGCTACGAGTACATTGCTGTGCCGTACATACTCGTACGTCGTAACGTTAATAAATTTTTTAAAAAAACATCGAAATTGTAAAATCTTCGAAATGGTATTAGGTAAGTCTGTTTTTCATTGTTGGCAACCCAGCTATATATATTCTTTCAGACATCATTCCATCAGTATTGATTTAGTGGCGCTGTCAATCAAGTCGTGGAGAAGTGTCCGGTTTATTCATTGCCTTGAGGATGTGAGATGAACTTATTCCTTCGTATTCGTATAGACTATAGTCAGCATGAAAAGCAAATTTTCTAAAGGATACGCGTTATTATATTACCTGCAATACAAGTGATTTCACTGCCAAACAGTTTCTACCTTTTCCATTTATTCAACGCATGACTCGTGTGTCCGGGTCAAAGCGAAAGGTTTTCGCAACACACATTGGTCTATCATGAATAGGTTTCTGATTTAATTACGTCATTCTTCCATCACTCAGCCTCCTCGCTCCTCTATCCGAGGGAAATCTCTAAATTTGTCACCATCCTGAATAGGTATTCATCGGGTATACTGAGATGGCGACGTCCTCTGCAAATTTTGAAAACAAATTTCCTAGAATGTAGCGTTATTTCTGTAGGCCTTTCAAACGCCTTAAGATTGCTTCGAACAGAAACTACCGCGAAATTGATGTTATTCTCAATTTCTTTGAATATTTTTTTATAATTAAACGACCTCCATTGGAGGGCACGAGACCTAGTGGTAAGGCGCATGTTTATTTACTCTAGGGTTATTGGTTCTACTCTAATCACCAACAAGATTTTTTTCTAACCTCAATTCACACACAATCGCTTACTGCATTGTCACCATACACTTAACATTTTTTTTTATTTCATATCGAAGATTTTCTTTTGCGGTAGAAAAAAACACCAAGAACCGAAAAAAAGTTGTTTCTCGAATCTTAGAAAAGAAGTTTGTTTCACTTTGTAGTGTCATGTTTATAAATTTTTAATAAAATAAATAAAATGTTTATTTTTTTTCTGTTTTATCAAACACTGTTTATTTCACTTTTTGTAACGGTATAACTCTATATACTATATGCTGAAAAACATCTGGTGTCCCCGTGGCTGGGTTCGCCCTATATTGGTGGGGTGTATCTTGGCCGAGGGGATGCTATCAGATGAGCCCAGACCTTTTGATAGCTTCTGTATTTAATGTATTATCTGCAATTTATGTGTTTTAGAAGTGTTATTTAAATAGAATCTGTACATACTATGTTGCTATCAAGAAACCTATTATTTATATTTATTTAACTCTACCGGTTTCAAGGCTTTCACCTCATCATCAGGGGGGCACAAACAAGACTTGTTTGTGCTCCCCGGATGATGAGGGGAAAGCTTTGAAACCGGTAGGGTTATACCGTTACAAAAATGGAATAAACAGTGTTTGATAAAACAAATTACAATGCCTTTAAACCTCTTCAATGTTAATTAATACTTTAACTATAAACAATATATTTATTTGTATTCTGCATTGTTTTATTTGAGGTCACTACTGGTATCAAGTTTCCGTCTTCTTCGTCAGGTGAAGTCGAACTCGACTAAGTGTTTTATTTATTTAAATCAAATAAATATTTTATTTATTATACGAGCGATAAATAGGGAAGGTCAATAAACAATCTCTGTTTGAGCTTAGGGCAAGTCCGTGACCGGAAAGATGCTGAAAATTTTCGGCAGGATAAAAAGGGTGTGGTGGGATAGTTAAAGATATAAAAAAAATGGTATGAAGTGATATGATCTTACTTTCTCAAGTTAAAAATAAATTTTATAGAAAATTTATGAAGACTGTACTTTGTTTAGCTGTTCCTCCGTTATATCCAAAGGGCAGATGTCCACATAGTCCAAAATCGGAAAGAGCAGAGAAGATTAACTTTCGTTTTATATAAACAATCCGATCCGGAGGTTGCGAGTTCGATCCCCGCTAGAACCCAGATTTTTTAAAATAGTATTCCAGTCTGGTTTTCACTTAGGACCTATTAAAACATCTTTCTGGTTGGTTGGAAGCAATTGCCGCATGGCTAAAAACTCGCCAGCTAAAAAAAAAACAATCTAAGATTCGCTAAGCTGTAAGCTTGAAAAGTAAAAACTGATTCATAATATATAATAACTTTCGCAGTGCGACGTTCATTGGCGTTCATTCATTTTTCGATAAGTGCAACAATAGCAAGAGACTGAAACGGATTCAGTCTCTTGCTATTGTTGCACTTATCGAAAAATTCGCATTAGCTGAGCATGGGCAGCGCGACGTTTTTGGCTTCTTCTGTTGCTTGTCTCTCACTCTGTTACCTCCGATAGTTACACATATACCATATTCAGCGTATTTTGATCTTCTTTTGTTTAGATCCATTCCTCTTTATTTAATTAAACTGTTAGAGAATTTGTAATTTATTTTTATCAAATACTGTTTATTCCACTTTTTGTGACGGTATAACCCTACCGGTTTCAAGGCTTTCACCTCATCTTCAGGGGAGCGCAAACAAGACTTGTTGACTCCCCTGAAGATGAGGTGAAAGCCTTGAAACCGGTAGGGGTATACCGTCACAAAAAAGTGGAATAAACAGTGTTTGATAAAAATAAATTACAATGTATTTAAACCTCCACAACGTTAATGCCTTAACTATAAACAACATATTAGAAAATTATTTATTTATTTAAAGACAAATATATACCATACCATACTAAATCATAACTATGATGTTCATAATTCAAACGTAAATATCAAACACTCATTATGACAACATCCATTCTTAAATACGGACGTAAGTACAACCGATTTTAGAGTGTTTCATTACACTTACAAATAATGCGTAATCGCCTGCTTTGGTTTGAACACATAACTCGCATGTCTGAATAAAGACTCTCAAGAAATATCATCTGACCAAAAGCGGAAGTAGGCACAGTGGACAGCGCAGTACATATAAGAACGTATAGTATCCGGCGGTAAGTAATACACATCGGGCTTAAGAAAAAGACTGTCGCTTTGTACAGCGTCGTCTCTGTCGCACGATGCGCTAATAGTCCGTCGGGACTGTTAGCGCATCGTGTGACAGAGACGACACTGTACAAAGCGACAGTCTCTTTCTTAAGCCCGATGTGTATTACTTACCACCACAACATGAGACGCTTAAAAACTTGAATGTTCATCACAACTGGGGACAAATGACGCAAATCTGTTGTATTCGTATTTTAAAACACTTTTGTTAAATACAGTACAATCTAGTAGGTTCATTACCTTATGGCCATCATCTTCTAACTAACAACAGAGAATGTGTTGACTAAGCCTGGAGAAAAAACAATATTGGAACGTTTATTTTAGAAATAATACGTATCAACGGTAATTAACCCTTGCCGATCTGTGAACGGACAAGAGTGACCAAGACGTATATTTTATTTAATTTCTCGAAATATACTGCTTGCAGGGTCTTCATACTTTATGTATTCCTCATCGAAACCTCTATGATTTGAATGATGTCATTACGAAATAAAATCATTAATAAATATCAACAGAAATGAATGATATTAAATCGAGAACTGACGAAATGTCAAAACACTCCGTATGACTCATTCTTTTTTGACAGTTAATATTTTACGAGTACATTCGTTTCAGGGATTGGTTACCAGTTTCATCAAACACCTGTGTGTTTAGTACATAGAATAGAAACAAAAGTTATTTCGTGCCCCAATTGCGATAGACTTTCTTCACAGGATTAAATTTGGATTTTATGATATGTTTGTCCTATTTTCAAATTTTGACCTATTTTCAAAGTGTTTATATTTTCCAAATGGCATATTTTATTGATTTGAATTTCGTGTTTGTTTTTATATTATTATTTTTGAATTGATATATTCATTTTGTATTTTGTTAATACGTTAATTATTGTCTTAATTCGAATTATATTTTTATTGCCAAAAAATACACGCTACATTTTATTGTATAATTTTATGATTTTTTTTTTAAAAGGTTGGAGACCTCTTTTCAGTCATGCGCATTCTGAACGTTGCGCAGACCGAACGACGCAGTGGGAAAATGATATTCTTATAGAAATGTCACCTCTCTGTTTCAACTCTTATTTTATCATTTCTTACACTTATTTTATATTATTCGACATTTTATTACATAATAAAATGATGTTTATAGCTAATTACAAAAAAAAACTAACTAACCGTTACTGGCGTAATTTTTTAGCACAGTAAGGGAAGTGTTAAACACGCAAGCCCCCCCCCCTCATTGGAACGATGATGTCTTACAGACGTCATCATGTATTACGGGTCCATAACATGTTCGTGATTTAGAAAAAACTAAGAACGTCTTATCCGCACCGCTTGGATTAACAGCAGGGCTTAGACTCTATATTGGAAAGGTCCACATGTATTGAGACCCCTTTGGAGAGAGGAGGTTCTTCTGAATAGCCCCACGAGAAGAGGCCGAGCAATATTGCCTAGAGTTGGAGGAGTCACCTCTTCGGTCTACACTTTACCAACCCTAAGATTTCCATACTTTTATAATAAGGGAACCCCTTTAAACAATACGTGTTACATAAATATTTTTTTTTATTCAAAAAGTTTTACCAACTTAACGAAGAAGCCAAACTACGCAAGGGTATTTATTTATTATTTTTTTTAACCTGGCGAGTTTATTGCCATGTGGTAATCTCTTCCAACCAACCAGAAAGATGTTTTTTTATAGGTCCTAAGTGTTAATTACCAACTTAACGAAGAAGCCAAACTACGCAAGGGTATTTATTTATTTATTTATTATTTTATTTTTTTAACCTGGCGAGTTTATTGCCATGTGGCAATCTCTTCCAGCCAACCAGAAAGATGTTTTTTTATAGGCCCTAAGTGTTAACCAGACTGGAATCCTATTTAAAAAAATCTGGGTTCCAGCGGGGGTCGAACCCGCAACCTCCGGATCGGCAGACAAGTGTATTACTACCAGGCCACGGAGCTAAGTATAATTTGATAAATAACATTTTATAGAATGGTGTATAATATATTCTTCTTCAGAATTCCTCCTTTTTCGCAGATTGGCGATCATGACGACTGTCTTGAAATTTGATAATAATACAATTTTTATAAGTTCTTCAACGATTTATCCACACTTTTGTGCCTTAATTTTTCTCCTATGTTATGTTGGGTTATTTATAACAAAGTATTGTTCTGTTTCCATAAGATTAATTTGATACTGAACATGGTTATAGCAATCAAATAGTGACAGTTGACAATATGGCTGCCGTGTGAACTAGTGATGTGACACGTTGCTAGAGATGTGACACATTACTAGTGATGTGACATCTAACATAGCACTCTGCGTTATCAGTTCAATGATATCATGTTTTCCTCTTCGTATTGTATATCTAAAAGTTATTCTAACTTTCTCTTTTTACTGATGAATAATACTTCTCTACATTTTTTTATCTGTTTCAAGATGTCGTTATTACGGACTTCGTCGACTTATGACACTCTCAGCATTCGACGATAGCACAATATTTAAAAAACTTTTAATTTAAGTAGTGGTCCTAGTCAATTTAAGTAGTGGTCCTAGTCAATTTAAGTAGTGACCCTAATCAATTTAAGTAGTTGTCCTAGTCAATTTAAGTAGTGACCCTAATCAATTTAAGTAGTGGCCCTAGTAAATTTAAGTTGTGGACCTAGTCAATTTAAGTAGTGGCACTAGTCAATTTAAGTAGTGGCCCTAGTCAATTTAAGTAGTGGCACTAGTCAATTTAATTAGTGGCCCTAGTCAATTTAAGTAGTGACCCTAGTCAATTTAAGTAGTGGCCCTAGTCAATTTAAGTAGTGACCCTAGTCAATGTAAGTAATGGCCCTAGTCAATTTAAGTAGTGGCCCTAGTCAATTTTTTTATTGATTCAGAAAAGACGTTTATTTCACTTAAATGTTTTATTCGATGGATTAAATAAAACGTTTATTTTTTTATTTTGCATTCAGCACTGTTTTATTTGAGTACACAACCGGTTTCAAAGACCTCTGTCTTCCTAGTCAGGTGAATATAAACTAAAATATGTCTAAAATGTATTTTTTCAATTTTGTAATTTGTTTTATCAAACACTGTTTATTCCACTTTTTTGTAACGGTATAACGCTACCGGTTTCAAGGTTTTCACCTCATCATGAGAGGACCACAAACAAGACTGAATTATGTTCGAACTGGTACCGAGTTACACGCTTCTAACTGTAAACCTTCGGGTTGGTGACTATGGGTAGAGTGAGGGAGGAGACAACCTCAGCGAGCAGCGGCAAGATTCTTGGAATATATGTGTTTTTCAGATGTTCACCCCGATGCACTGACTTAGACATTTCTAAGGCCTCTAATCAGATTTGAGGCCCTATTTTAAATCAGTGTCACATCTCTAGCAACGTGTCATATCACTAGTTCACACGGCAGCCATATTGTCACCTGTCACTGGTTGATTATTATAACCATGTTCAGTATCAAATAAAACTTATGGAAACAGAACAATACTTTTCAGATGTTCACCCCGATGTACTAAACTAGAAATTTCTAGGGCATCTAATCAGATTAGAGGCCCTATTTTAAATCAGGGCATCGGAGTAAACATCTGGCAAACATATATATTCCAAGAATCTCGCCGCTGCTCGCTGAGGTTGTCTCCTCCCTTCCTCCACCCACAGTCCCCAACCCGAATGTTCACCGTTAGAAGCGTATATGTCGGTACCAGTTCAAACAGAATTCAGTATTGTTTGTGCTCCTCTGATGATGAGGTGAAAGCCTTGAAACCGGTAGGGTTATACCGTTACAAAAAGTGGAATAAACAGTGTTTGATAAAACAAATTACAGTGTCTTTTAACCTCCACAATGTTAATGCCTTAATTATAAATAATATATATTTTCAATTTTTAATAGGTACAGGAGAGGGGAGGGTAGTAGTGACTATTAAGGGATGGAGAGTAGGCAGGCCTCAAAAGTATGACTTTTGTACGGGAACCATATTTAGTAGAGGACGATTATTGAAATTAACTTGGTTTTAATAATGCTGAGACTAAATTTAACTCTTTTTAGAGAATTTCTAAGTTGCCCAGCTGCAATCTCCCTGACTCGTGTGCAAAATCCGCAAACCACAATCGATATCAAATTAATAATAAGTTATTAGCGAAATCCGAAAAGTTGTTATTTAAAAATTTCAAATGTTCCCTAACTCTTTTTTCAGTTTATTTTGGGCTTGCCTATATAAAAATATGAACAGTCATTGCGTTCAAATGTATAAACTCCAGATTGGGTCAGTTTACTTTCAATATTGATTTTTGAAACGTACAGTTTATAAATAACTAATGTTGTTTGAAACGGACAGTTTATAAATAACAAATGTTGTTTGAAACGGAAAGTTTAGAAATAAATTATGTTTTTTTTAAACGTACAGTTTATAAATAACTAATTTTGTTTGAAACGTACAGTTTATAAATAACAAATGTTTTTTTGAAACGCACAGTTTATAAATAACTAACGTTTTTTTTAATTGCTGTTCGTATTAAGCCAATGATGGTGCGAGATTTAATGTATAATGTCTGACAAAGGGATGATAATGATGCTGCAAGATCAGATAACATTTCTTTAAGTCTCAAGACTGGATTAACAAAAAAAAATCTCTCCAGTATCTCTTGAGGCACAAGAAACAAATTGTGCCACAGTTGACCGGCCGATTCCCTAGTCCATCCATTGCATTATCCGATTCATTGCACACGTTTCTCCTCCATAAATATCCCAGATAAGCTGGTATCTTGCCGGTTTACTGTATTGTATTTACAAATTGACTAGATTTGTTTTGATTTAATCTCAACTGTTCTCTTAACAATGTCAAAAAAATTTACGCTGGCGACCGTCGTTTCCATGTTGTTAAAATATTTGTCTTTCAACCGAAGGGTTGGGCTCGATTCTTGATAGTACCCAAAATATTTCACGTGTAGTTTTTTTTAACCCTTCCTTACTAGCACACATTGCTTCTAAAAACTTTAATATCTCTATAAATATAATAATACTGGGTTTAGATTTTAGGTATTCCTCCGTAATACATTTACGCATTGAATGAAAAAATAATATTAATAATAATTAGCACTTATCGGCCACATCAGAGATATTTTGTGAAAATCGGAAATAAATTCACCAATACAATCAAACGTGTGCCAGTGTGTGACGTAGATATATTCATTCTAATAAAACCTCTATGGGTGAGGAAGCGACGCTATTCACGTCTCACTCTCACTCTACATCGGTATATGGGAACACAAGAAATAGAATCTCATTTCACAGTTGTTTCTTCCTTCGAGGTATAACATACACAGTGGTAATGTTCCGAGTTCCATCTCAGTACCTCGCGGGCATTCATACAAGGTGGTCTCTGCGTTCGTTTTGTGAACGTCGGCCGATGTTTTTTTCATGTTTTCAGCAATTAAATTTCAATTATTATAACTTTTGACTTCAAATTTAATTAATTTAAGCAATTGGCTATGAATATTCTTATTTTAAATCGCTCATTTTTACATGTGTATTGAATAATACAATACACAGCACCGGAACGCGTGATTTTTTTTAACACCGGAAGGGAAAGGTTAATAGCAATAAAAAAAAACAAATTAAGCATAGTTTAAACAGAAAACTCCACAAGGGCGTTCTAAATCGGAAATTGAATTTACTTATTTTGAAATTTTAAAAATAAACAAATGTAACGTCATCACACAGTTTCCCCCTTGGGGTAGGCAATGAGAACAGAGCTTCAGACTTTCTATTAAAATATCATTCACTTGATCCAACCATACCTTCCTTGATCTTCCTCTACCACGCCTTTTACTAACATTTGTACTGCATATTTCTTGGAAGCCTTTCTTCATTCATTCGTTCCACATGCCTTAATAATCTCCGAGTGCTCTTCTAAGATCACACTCATCCCGTACTCACTTCATTCTTATCATGCACGCATTTCTACAACATTTATTCAATCCTTTCAGTCATTTTCTTCACCCACGTTTCAAGTTCATACATCAAAGATAGTATTTAAATAAAGGGTATTTCAAATTGAGCGGTTTTTTTTTAATTCTTGGATAAAACACAGCTGGCGTCGCGAACTTACCTGGGTCTTGTGACATTTGAGAAATGTAATGTATGACATTTATAAAAATGGAGTCGTATACAATACAAGAACGCGTTCAAAATGTTGAATTATTTTATGTATTGTAATCTCCGGAAACGGTTATGTTAATTGCCCACCAAGATCATGTGATCTGACACCGTTGGACTATTTTCTCTGGGGTCACGTGAAAAGCCAGGTCTATAAGAATGACCCCCAATCAATTCCTGAGCTGAAGGACGAAATTATTCGCGTTATTGGTGAGTTAAAACCGCAGTTATGCCAAAATATCATCGAAATTTTTGACAAAAGAGTGGACATCTGTGGAGCTGCAAGAGGTAGACATTTGGCGGATATTGTTGTTTGTGTTTAAATATCTTACATTATACTTGAATGACCAATAAAAAAAAATTTGAAATCAAAGCAAATTGTGTGTTTTATTCAAAAAGTAATTTAAAAAACCGCTCAATTTGAAAGACCCTTTACTATTGTTAATTTTCATTTTAGAAGATTTTAATAATATCCGATTTGAGTGTATATATTTAAGTGCCCCATTGACTTTGTTTCCCTTCGTAACTTTTCCACAGTCTCAGAAACTACGCTCTAAATAACACAATTCCTTAACATGCTCGTATCTTTCATTCAATTCAATTCACCCTTCTTTTAAAGCTCCACAAGGGAGCATAGGGAGGCCACCAGTCTTCTCCATTCAGAGCGGTTTTGGGCGGTGTTGGTAATCTCCCTCCACGACATTCCTAACGCTCTGACTTCCTTGTCATAGGAACGGTACACCGTGAGAGAGGGTCTTCCAGGCTTTCATTACTTACCCATAAATCATATTTTCTTACCCTTTCATAGTTTTCAAGACTGTAGAGTTCAACATTGATACATACCACCTCTTCATAGACTTTAAGGCTGCCTACGACACGGTCAATAGGACAAAACTCTATGAAGCTATGGCTGAATTTAATATTCCTGTCAAACTCATTAACCTAGTCAGGCTTACAATGTCCAACGTTGAGTGCCGTGTCAGAGTGCAAAAGGATCTGTCTGAACCTCTTAAAACATTTAATGGACTTAGACAAGGAGATGCTTTGGCGTGTACGCTGTTTAATATGGCTTTGGAAAAGGCCATTAGGGATAGCGGCATACAAACAACAGGCCATATATTCAGTAAATCTGTGCAGCTCCTGGCCTATGCAGATGACATTGACATCATAGCGAGGTCGGAGCATGAACTTATAAATGCCTTCCGAGCACTAGCAGCATCAGCAAAAAACCTAGGCTTAGTAGTCAGTGAGACCAAAACAAAATATATGCCCGTAAATGGACGCCAAAACCCAATAAGTCTACAAATAGACAACTTTACCTTCCAAACCGTTTCTGAATTTGTGTATCTCGGTACCATGGTGACAAGTAAGAACGATGTTTCCACTGAAATAAATCGAAGATTAATAGCTGCAAACCGATGCTATTTTGGACTGCAGAGGTACATGAAATCACGACATCTCTCTAGAAAAACCAAAACTCTACTTTATAAAACACTCATCCGACCTGTGCTCACCTATGGCTCAGAATGTTGGACTCTAAGTAGAGTGGACATGAGGGCTCTAGGGACATTTGAGAGGAAGATTCTACGCAAAATATATGGCCCCATTTGCAATAACGGAGAATGGCGTATCAGGTATAATCAGGAGCTGTACGGTCTGTATGGAGACCCTACCATAACACAAGAGATTTTAATTGGGAGACTCAGGTGGGCTGGACACGTGCAGCGAATGAGTGAGGAAGACATTCCGAGAAGGCTCTTGAATGGCACACCGGGGGGTCGAAGAAAGCCAGGAAGGCCGAAGCTTCGATGGCTGGATGGTGTCAATAGGGATGCGCAGCTCATTGGCATCCAGAACTGGCGAACAGCAGCACAGGACCGCCAGTCATGGAGGCGTGCTTTAAAGGAGGCCAAGACCCGACCTGGGTTGTAGAGCCATTGTTGATTGTTGATTCATAGTTTTCTATCGCCATGACTTTGGATTCCGCATTCTATCATATCTTTATTTACATCTCTCATACAATTTACTTATCAGACTCATCCTCATTCTCCGACAAGTAATTCCTCTTCATTCTCCGACAACACTATCATGTCATCATGATGCAACAATCCGCATACATTACCATTTGACATTTGTATGCCACTCATAATGACCTGTGCAATACCTCCGTGGCCTAGTTGGTAAAACGCTTGTCTCCCAGCCTGGAGGTTGTGGAATCGATTCCCGTTGGAACCTAGATATATCTTTTTTAAAAAGATTCCAGCCTGGTTTTCACTTAAGGCCTCTTTAACATCTTTTTGGTTGGTTAGAAGACATTGCCGCGTGGCAAAAAGCCCGCCAGGTTTTACTGTATACAACGTAAGTGTAATGTAATTTATTATGATAATTCGTTTACACACGAATATATGTAAATTTTAAAGCACAAAAGTTGATTAATTGGAAGAACTCGACTAAAAGCAATGTATCTTAAATTTAAAAAAAGGTAAATAAAAAAACACATATATACCAATAACTGAGTTGATCAAATATCCCAATAACTGGGTTGATCAAATATCCAAATAACTGAGTTGAACAAATATCCCAATAACTTAGTTGGACTATGATCTGTTGTTGAAAGTGATGAGGCTTACAGCCTTGTCATATGAAAGGAAGATGTTTGACCTTACAAAATTGTCAAATAATGTCAGCCCGTATTTCAACAGTCCGCAACTAACTCAGCTTGTCATGTTACACGTTACTTGTAGGCCCACTTAGCAAAATGTTTTGTTACATAATGAAGTAGTTGTAACTAATTATTTGTACAGCTCTAGCATAACAAGACTGCATAGACTGGGTAGTCGATTTGGACATTGTGTAAATTTTCATCCGGCTTTGACTACCAGGAATAATCAGCGTCTTTCCGCTCATGGACTAGCGCCACGCTTAAACTGAGGTTGTTTATTGGCCTTCCCAGTTCACCGTTCCTTTTTTTTCATCGTCCATTACTCTCCATGCTGTGAGACTCTGGAACCAGTTACAAATCAACGTTAAACTCTCCCCGTCATTGACATGTTTTAAAAAGGGACTGAAAAACTCTTAATTTCAAGTCAGAAGTATAACTCGTTTAATTCCTGATTTGTCTTTCCTCTCCACCATTCCTTCCTTTTCCTTTGATTGATGATATCTCACTTTCCTCTCCACCATCCCTTCCTTTTCCATTGATTGATGATATCTCACTTTCCTTACCACCATCCCTTCGTTTTCCTTTGATTGATGGTATCTCACTTTCCTCTCCACCATCCTTTCCTTTTCCATTGATTGATGATATCTCACTTTCCTTACCACCATCTCTTCTTTTTCCTTTCATTGATGATATCTCACTTTCCTCTCCACCATCCCTTCCTTTTCCATTGATTGATGATATCTCACTTTCCTCTCCACCATCCTTTCCTTTTCCTTTGATTGATGATATCTCACTTTCCTCTCCACCATCCCTTCCTTTTCCATTGATTGATGATATCTCACTTTCCTTACCACCATCCCTTCGTTTTCCTTTGATTGATGGTATCTCACTTTCCTCTCCACCATCCTTTCCTTTTCCTTTGATTGATGATATCTCACTTTCCTCTCCACCATCCCTTCCTTTTCCTTTGATTGATGATATCTCACTTTCCTTTCCACCATCCCTTCATTTTCTTTAAATTAATGATATCTCACTTTAACTTTGATTATGTATATTGTTCATAAATTTTGCAAAGGTGAATAATAATTGAAATATTTATTGTGAACATGTAACTTTCTTTATTTAATTTTGTATGGTTGACTGGAAGATATTACGACGTAGAAATAAGCCCTCCAGATTATTTTACAATGAAGTATTAAATAAGTAAAAATAAATCAAGTAAGAAATAGTAACTTATTTAGTCCAACACTGTTTATTCCACTATATATGGTAGAACGATATAACTCTACCGGTTTCAAAGTTTTCACCTTACCATCACAGATGTGAAAATCTTGAAACCGGCAGAGTTATACCGTTATAGAAAGTGGAATAAACAATGTTTGACTAAACAAATTACTTCAACTTGGTTTAGGTCGTATGACCTGTTTGTGACGGTTGGCTGTCCTGGGATGATGACGTCCTTCCACCTTTTCGGCGGCCTTCCTTGTAATCTCCTGCTGTTAGGGTTTTCAGTCTTAGCGATTCTTGCCAGTCTTATATCCTCCATGTGTTCCACATGATCCCTCCAGAAGCGCCTTCTGCTTCTTCCCCACCTCACTATGTCTTCAACACCACAGACCGACTTTATAGTCTCATTTCTGATCCGATCTCTAAAAGTTCCGCCTGCGATGGAGCGTAGGGCTTTCATTTCCGCCACTCTGAGAATGTTTTGTCCTGTTGGTATCGGCTCTCACTTCTATCCCATATGTCATGATGGGACGGACGCATGTCTTATATATCCTGACCCTACTTTCGGTTAGCATGTGTCTGTTCCTCCATATAGTGTCCCGCAGGGAGCCAGCCAATGCTGTCGCTTTATCAACATAGATTGTGCTCGTACTTCACTATATAGGTCACTGTTGTTGGAGATCTCTACACCTAGGTAAGTGAATCACATGACTTGCTCGATGGGTACGTTATCAATGATCAGTTTGCATCTGAGTGACTCTTTTGATATTGTTAAGCATTTTAAATATATTGTTAAACAAATTACAATGTCTTTAAGCCTCCAGTGTTAATGCCTTAACTATGAATAGTATAAAGGGAGAAAGTTGTTCTTGGCGGGAGGAGTTGTTCGACTTAAAACATTTTTTTTCCTATCGTTTATTATTGCTTTCATATCAATGTTAAATCTGTATGCTGTTGCGTTTTAATCTTTGTATCAAAAATGTCTTTTGACAGTTGAAATAAATAAAATAAAATAGAAATATCCCAGGTGACGAATAGCGAGAGTTCAGACAACGAGGAGAGAGTGCACACAAACATAAGTACAGAACTTCAACTCGAAGCAGGCTTCAAAGTCACATCTTCGAATTTCCTGATTATCTACATTCTCTTTCGCACCTCCGTTTGGGCACTTCCCACCGACCTGATGCTTAACTGCCGACCAATGAGTTCCTTCCGCAGACTTCGGCAGCCCCGCCTTTGAGAAATAATCTACTTATGTTACCTTACTCTTGTCGAGTATATGATCAATAAAACACCAATTTGTTTTGCGCAAAACCTAATAATCTGTAATATTCTATGCGTTTCGTATATAGGCATTTTTTTGAAAATCGTAAATTTGGTTACCCTGGGCAAAATGTTTATATGATGTGACTACAAATTGCAATATTTTATGATTTTAATGGTTGTATCGCAATCCTAGATAGCCCTGCTATCAGTCGGAGTCCGAAAGAAACCTGTACGTTAGAAAAAAAATTGTTTTTGTCGGATCATAAAAATTAATATTTTTTATCAGCTAACTTTAACTCATCATACTGTAAAAATAATGTACTACGCTTACCAGGCAAATTACATCAAAAGATGGCCTGTTTAGTCAGGATTTCAAAATGGTACAACACATACCTACTACTTCTTTAAAAATATATATATTTTTTTAATATTTCTATATTTTGATAACATAGATACTGGCTTGACATTGAGTTACGGGACACCCTGTACATAAGCCCCGATGGACTGAAATGAAATAAAAAAGTTGGAAAAAGATATAATATTGCTAAATCCAGGGATAAAACTAAGTGTTCTAGCGCCCTCCAAGGTAGTTAAAAAATGCGCCCTGTTTGTATTTTCCTCATTGAATGATTTTGTCATAGGAGGTCGTAAAATGTAATCTAGAATATAAGACTCGCAGATAATACAACGCTTATAGCCAACAATGAAGATGTGATCGCTGACCTTCTTCATAAAGTTGAAATAGAGAGACGTCAACTAGACGTAGAAATTAACAAAAGTCCTTGTCGTAGACATATTCAAGAGTCTAATAAGAAGTAACTTGCTAAGGGATTACGAAGAAGTCAATGAATTTTTTTACCTAAATACTGTTAGTTCGAAGACTGGAAAATGTGAAATGAAGCTCCGAAGACGAATAGGGATGGTCGAAGCAGATATGACAAGTCTTACAAAAATATGGATTAACCTGTTTATACTCAGAAGAACCAGAGAATAGGCAATGGTCCACAAGGTAACCTTAGATTCAAGGATAAATATGAATTTGAGGTAGTAGATGAGTTCACATACCTGGGTTCAACTATAACGAAGGAAAACGAGGAGAAGCACAACAGGGAACAAAACATTGTTCTCCCTACTGCCGGTGTTCAAGTCCAGAAGTGTCCACAGAAAAACCAAAGTCACCCTAAACAAAACGATTATTAGAACAGTGGATGCGAAGCATGGACACTGACAGCTAAATCCGCAGAGTTGTTGGATGCCTTCGAGAGGAGAGTACTACGTAGGATCCTGGGCCCCGTGAATGACGGCAAAACCTGACGAATACGATACAACGACGAGTTGTATAATATCTACAAAGCTCCCAGGCTATCTGTACATGTCAGACTGAGCAGATTAAGATGGGCCGGACATGTACAGAGAATGCCGTCATCGCGAGCACCCAACAGAATCCTGGAAGGACACCTGGGTGGAAGAAGGAGAGTGGGCAGGCCAAGGCTGCGATGGGAGGACGAAGTTATGAGTGACGCAACCCGGCTGTTACAGGCGCAGTATTGGAAGGTCATGGGGGAAGACAGGAGGAGTTGGAGGTGAAGATTGACGGAGGTCAAAGCTCGATATGGGCTGTAGGACCATCAAAAGAAAGATACTCAGAAGAACCAAAACCCTGTCTGGTTAAGTCTCTAATGTTCTCCATAGTACTGTAACGGGAGGAAACAAAGACGGTGAGAAGGAGGGAAACAAAAATGACAGATGCCTTCGAGATATGGTGTCGGAAGCGGATGCTCCGTATCCCAATGCAAGACGCACCAGCGTTTTCAACATTCAAAAATTGAAGATCACCGAAAGACTTTCAATAACATGCAAAAAAATAATCCTAACGTACTTTGCAGTTGCTAGAAAGAGTGACAAAAACCTGAAGAAGCTGGTGGTCAGTCTATATATGCCAAATTTTTTTTGTCTGATTTTATATTATTACTTACTTATTATTGATAAGCGATATTAGTTTATCTCAAATAACCAAAAAAAAGAGTTTTGTGAGTTAAATATTTTTTGCGCATTTTCTTCTCAATATAATGAACTATCAAGTTTAGTCAATACATGCCTAATATTTTTGTTCTGATTTCATATTATTACTTACCGATAATTGATAAGCGATATTAATTTATCTCAAATAACAAAAAAAAAAGTGTTTTGAGAGTTAAATCATTTTTGCGCATTTTCGTCTCAATATATTTATCAAGTTTAGTCAATATATGCCTAATTTTTTTTTGTCTGATTTCATATTATTACTTACTAATTATTGATGAGCGATATTTATTTATCTTAAATAACTAAAAAAAAGTGTTTTGTGAGTTGAATATTTTTTGCGCATTTTCGTCTCAATAAAAGAAACTATCACGTTTAGTCTATATATATCAATTTTTTTTTGTCTGATTTTATATTATTACTTACTTATTATTGGTAAGCGATATTAGTTTATCTTAAATAACTAAAAAAAAAGGTGTTTTGTGACTTGAATATTTTTTGCGCATTTTCGTCCCATTAAAAGAAACTATCAAGTTAAGTCAATATATGCCTATTATTTTTTGTCTGATTTTATATTATTACTTACCAATTATTAATAAGCGATATTAATTTATCTCAAATAACCAAAAAAAGTGCTTTTGTGAGTTAAATATTTTTTGTGCATTTTCGTCTCAATATAATGAACTATCAAGTTTAGTCAATACATGCCTAATATTTTTTGTCTGATTTCATATTATTACTTACCGATAATTGATAAGCGATATTAATTTATCTCAAATAATAAAAAAAAAGTGTTTTGTGAGTTGAATATATTTTGCGCATTTTCGTCTCAATATAATGAACTATCAAGTTTAGTCAATACATGCCTAATATTTTTTGTCTGATTTCATATTATTACTTACCGATAATTGATAAGCGATATTAATTTATCTCAAATAATAAAAAAAAAGTGTTTTGTGAGTTGAATATATTTTGCGCATTTTCGTCTCAATATAATGAACTATCAAGTTTAGTCAATACATGCCTAATATTTTTTGTCTGATTTCATATTATTACTTACCGATAATTGATAAGCGATATTAATTTATCTCAAATAATAAAAAAAAAGTGTTTTGTGAGTTGAATATATTTTGCGCATTTTCGTCTCAATATAATGAACTATCAAGTTTAGTCAATACATGCCTAATATTTTTTGTCTGATTTCATATTATTACTTACCGATAATTGATAAGCGATATTAATTTATCTCAAATAATAAAAAAAAAGTGTTTTGTGAGTTGAATATATTTTGCGCATTTTCGTCTCAATATAATGAACTATCAAGTTTAGTCAATACATGCCTAATATTTTTTGTCTGATTTTATATTATTACTTACCGATAATTGATAAGCGATATTAATTTATCTCAAATAACCAAAAAAAAGTGTTTTGAGAGTTAAATCATTTTTGCGCATTTTCGTCGCAATATAATGAACTATCAAGTTTAGTCAATATATGCCTAATTTTTGTTTGTCTGATTTCATATTATTACTTACTAATTATTGATGAGCGATATTTATTTATCTCAAATAACTAAAAAAAAAGTGTTTTGTGAGTTGAAAATTTTTTGCGCATTTTCGTCTCAATATAATGAACTATCAACTATATATGCCTATTTTTTTTCGGATTTCATATTATTACTTACTATAGATTTTTGTGTACACATATATTATGAGTTACGAGTATATTAATTTACATACTTTTGTGACACTTTGATTGTGTGCGTACTCTAAATTGTTGATGCGTACTCTAAATTAACAATCTTCTCTACTTATGCAGACAGGCAAACAGCGTGTTGGTATGGATGTGAAATTAAATATCAATTGGGTTAGCTAAAAAATCTTTGGATCATATATGAATAAACCTCAAAATATTACGAAATAATTATTTCATAAACAAAAATTTGTACCCACTTGAAACGCAAAAAAATCGGAATCAATTATTAGTATATTCTTACTTCGTAATATAAAATTTGATCGAACAATTTTTGAAATTCGAATAACAGTGCGCAAAAAATTTAATCAATATAATAACTTCAATATTGACAGAAATAATCAAAATATATAAAACCAATTTCTTGAAAAAAAGTGAGTCATCTATGTAACAAGAAGCAAACTAAATTAATCAGAAACCTAAAATATTTGGTTTCGAAAAAACTCGTTATTTAATTTTAGTTTGCTAATCATTACATAGATGTCTACGACACATTTAAGACTCAAAACGTTTAAAACATTAAGTTTTTTTTTTAAATTAAACAGATATCCAAAAATATTTAGGCGAATTTATTTGTACAATTTTCCGTAAATTGACGTTACTGTATTTAATGAACATCTCAAAATATTCCTCCTCCTTAAAATCAATACATTTCCCATTTTAATCCCTATTTTCTTAGATATTTATATTTTTTATAAATCATTTTTTAAATACTATTTCCGTTTATTAAATTTAAAAGTTCACGAATAATTATAATGAAACAAAACCTGATAGGAATCAATTCACTAAATTTATTTACGTGAAAATGGTAAATATTGTTATTAATTAAAATATTAAAATTAGTATTTAGTTTGACTCTTATTTCATGAAAAAAAGCTTTCCATATTAAAGTTAAAAAGCACGCACCACCATAACCTTAAAATTGGAATCATAGCTTCTTTCTTTCTTTCAATATGGTCAGTCATAATATTTTTAGGTAGCAAAGATGCAAAACGAAGCACAGTATAAAAAAAACACCTCAAAAACTTTTAGAAATTAAAACGCACAGGCTATGTGTAAACAATAACGCCTTTTAAACGCTCTCATTACAATGTTGTCATTTTACTAATCGGGAGTAGTGAATTTATTGTTACCCACTATGTTTGTGGCTTGAATATAAGACGACCCCCTTATTTACGTGTCGCCTTTTTAAATAAAAAACTTGCCTTATAATCGGGCTACTACGGTAATAGTCAGATGGAGCCAGGTCTGGGTTGTAGGGAGGGTGATTTAATGTTTGAAAGCCACAGTTGTGAAGAGCAGTCAATGCATAATTACTTTTGTGCACGGGTGCATTGTCATGCAAAAGTAGCACACCTTTTGTCCATTTTTCTCTCCTTTTTTTCTTCATAGCTTATTTTAACTGTATCAGCAGACTAGCGTAGTACTCTCCAGTGAACATTCGATGTGTTGTTATTTTTAAGGTGTTCGTGAACATTCTGGGTATCCACCAACCTTGCAGTGACTTTTGACATCCGTAGATGTTGGAGGAGGATATTCAAAATGGTTGTAAATGTTTGAATGCGCTAGCATTGTCGGTTCATTTGTAATGACGTAACAATTGGCAGTATTTTCTGAGTCGGTCGGAAAAGGAACGAAAGAACAACGTCTCTACATTAAATTTTGTTTTAAATTGTGTAAAAGTGTCACAGAAAGTTTTGAAATGATTCAAACTGTTTATGGTAGTGAAGCAATGAGTCGTAAGAACTATGTATCTTAAAATTGATAGTTCGTTGCAATATAAAGTTCTTGTACTCTACAGTTCTCTTTTTTTATTTTAACGATGTACATTTTTTAACTACGTGTTTTTTTTTATTCATCAAAGTAAAATATTGTACAAACATTTGTCAAGGCTATACCTATATACACATTTATTACTTAACTTATCTTAATTATATGTCATCATTTATGCACTTACCTAATTTTATTTATATGTTATCATTTATGCACTTACCTAATCTTATTTATATGTTATCATTTATGCACTTACCTAATCTTAATTATATGTTATCATTTATGCACTTACCTAATCTTATTTATATGTTGTCATTTATGCACTTGCCTAATCTTATTTATATTTTATAATTTATGCACTTACCTAATCTTAATTATATGTTATAATTTATGCACTTACCTAATCTTATTTCTATGTTATAATTTATGCACTTACTTAATCTTATTTTCCTACATATCATTATATTTTTATTTTTTACAATCTTAATATATGAGAGCTTAGAAATAATTAACACCTACATACTACTTATATGACTGCTTCGGATTTTTTCTTAAAGTAAAGGATATTTTCTTCTAAGATTGGGGACGTTTGAATGCACTCATCAACTTATTTATGTGATTTTGGAATATATATTGCATTTATGAGAATATCTATTGTGAATTTAAAGATAACTTAAAAAAACAGAACTCAAACTGGTTGATATCCACTGATCATGCCCTTACACCTACTGGAAAAATAAAAAAAAACCATCTGTCACTAATCTGTGTGAGTGGATCCTGCAGGCGTGGAATCAAATTTCTTTCCAATGAGACCATCATCAATGGATTTAAAAAATGTTGCATATCCCATAAAATGGACGATACAGAAGATGATATTTTGTGAGGAATTATGATTGAGGATTCAGAAGACGATAACATCACTGAAGATGAGATGAGACTGATGCTGAGGATGCTGCCTATACCATATAGCCATATGTTTCCAGTTGTAGTTGAGTGTCACTGTTTGTCAAGTTGATGAGAGCGTGCAACGGGATTTAGTGTTTGTGTAATGAAAAATCGGAAAGAAGTATCGTTTTATTTTTTCATGCTAAATATCCTCAGTGAGATACAGGCAAAAGCCTAGTTTACTAGGGAGACGACAAATGAAAGGCAACAACCCCAGATACATTAAAATTGTATGTCCAAATCAAATTACCTGTTGTTTTTTTCGCAAATTGTGTATATTTCTTGTCATGTGTAATAATAAATAAATAAATAAAAATGAAAAATATGTGAATCTGCCTGATCTGATAAGCTACTGTAGTTGGACTTTTTTATTTCTTCTTTTCATGTTTAAACATGCACTTTACTATTATCTGGATACTTTGTTTTAATTAATATTTTTCATTAAACATTTTGCATTTTATTTTTCATAATATTATAATGACGAGGGAAATGCTTTTTCTCCAAAAAGCAGATTAAAAATAGGGGTCGCCTTATAATCAGAGTACGGCTCACTTCCGAACCTCTGATAATCTCACTCTCAGACTACGAAGCGACCATTACTCTTGTTGATCCCAGGCGCAAATAAATTTTACGAACCACCTCACGTCCCCCGATCCGCAACAGTAAGCGTAGAATTGGTCATCCGCATCTTTATCCTGGACCTAATCCTCGTGATCGTCCTTTATTATTTTCGAAATAATCCACTCATACACACGCATACTTTCATAGATACACAATTCTCCTCTTTAAACTGCAGGGCCTTCTCCTCCACCTCAAACTGCAGGACGGCGATTGACTACTCGCTACTGTTGACCTTAGTACGGGTCTGCTTTCAATTGCGAGAGGTTTTTGAGATAATATTGATACGCATTAAAAGTTCATTTTTATTTCTCTCTAAAGAAAATCAAAATAGATATTCTCATAAATGCACAATGAACCCAACCCACAAATAATGGTGTCCGGTTTCGTTTGATCATGATTTAAAAAGGCTTGATGAAGGCTGGAGGAATTTGAATGGTCATCGAAATCATATGATGACCATATCATATTTATTTTCTAGTGTCGTTTCGTGAAAGATGTGTATCAAAGGCATTATTATTGACACCATTATCATTGTTTCTATAATTAACATCACCATTATCATCATCGTCGTCACCATTAGCAAACAACATAACCATTATCTCCATTATCATCGTCACCCTCATCATCGTCACAATCGTCATTATAATCCCCAACACCATCATCGTCGTCACCATCAGCATAAACCATAGGTACTTTTCCATTATTAACATCACCTCCATCATAACAGTCCTCATAATTATATGTCACCGTCACAATTATCCCTAATATGGTCATCTTCATAATGAGCGTTATCATTGTCGTCATCATCAGGCTTACCATCATCTTTGTCACTATAATCACTATCACAATAAACATCATCATCTACTATCTTTGAATGCATCAAAAATCTTAAATACCATCGTCCTCGTCCTCGTCCTTGTTCCCGTCCTCGTCGTCACTGATCAATTTCATGTTAACTTAGGTGTTGCCCAGATATCAAATCTAGTGCCAATTTTTTGGTCCTAGATCAAATCTAGGGCCAAGATAAATAAAACTAAGTTTCTTATTTCCATAATGCACAATGGACCCAACCCACATATTATAGCATTCGGTTTTATTTGATCATGATTTAATAATGCTTGATGTAGACTGAAGGGGTTCATCAAACGGCCATTGAAATCATATGGCGTTTGGTAAACAATGCCTTTCAATGACACAATTTGAACTGTTAATAATATTAAATATAACTAAAGAACTATGTTATTTTATTCATAACATGTAGCGCCGTTAAGAGAGCAAATTTACCAAAGGCCCTCTTACTCCAAGTCGACTGTCTGACCCAGTTTTATTCACAGATTAAACATATTATTGTTATCATCCACACTTTCACCATAATGACTGTCATCACCTTCAATTTTATTATTATTGTTCGTTATAATTATAATCGTTATTTTTGCCATCCTTACTTCCATCACTATAAGCATTATTATTGTCGTTCAGACTTTCATCACTATGATCATAAGAGTTGTTGCCATTCTTACAATTATCATTACGATCAATATTGTAGCAATTCTTATTTTCAACACTTTGATCATTATGGTTGCCATTCTTACTTTCATCACTACGATCATTAATGTTGCCATCCTTACTTTCATCACTTTGATCATAATTGTTGCCATCCTTACTTTCATCGCTTTGATAATTTTTTTTGCCATCCTTATTAAAAGTTCTACAGGTTATAGTAATAACGATGTGTTCAGTAAAACATTTTTCATGTGGAATTCATGGAGAAATGTAAACGAAGAAGAATTGAGAGCTTCATTGTGAGTCATTTTAAACATGGGGCGGAGACCAACCCCTAATCTACGATTTCTGACATTTTACTTTTCCTTCTTACAGACTATCACTAACTTTATATAACTATGCTTTCTTAGTCTTCTCACTCACCTTATTTTGTGCGCTAAAACATAACTCTCATTTCTCTCGTTTTCTACTATGGTCTGCATTACAAAATGGTCAATAAACGGTCATAATTAAATCAGGCAGGTTACTGAAAGATTAGACTTGACAGTTTACAATTCTAGAATCCTTGAAATAAAAAGACACTTAAAATTTCAACAGTTCGGTTTTATTAGATAAACTTATTTTTCATGTTTCCCAATAATAACACGTGCAATAAACCATCATCCATTCCATGTTGTTTTTAATAGGCAATCCACCCAAACTAGGATGATTTGTGCCACCGAATTAAAGTCATTATGCAATTAAATGAGACAATATAATAAAACCAATTTTAAAAAATGACAGTTCTAGATAATTCAAAGTTTCAACTAATTAAGGTTCAAAAATTTAACAATCGATCTATAAGTGGAAAATTTCCACGAAGATAGAATAAATATTCCATTATTCCGTGTCATTTTCAAAATAATCAGTTGAAAAATTCAATTCTTTATAAAGAGTAAAAAAAAACAGCAAAACATTTTTTTTGTAAAAATATTAAAATAAATATTTAGTTATACTCATTATATATTTCACGAAAAAATAGTTACTATATTAAAAAAACATATTCCAAAATCACATAAATAAGTTGATGAGTGCATTCAAACGTCCCCAGTCTTAGAAGAAAATGTTCCTTTACTTTTGGTAATGTGATATTAAATATGTCAACATCCGAAGCAGTCCCATGCAAAAGAGTTAAGGTCCTTCCAACAGGCACAGCGGCTGGGAGATATAAAAATAGCGAGACGTAGCCTGAATTCAAAAGGTAATCGTCTGCTACTTATGTTAACTCTGCTAACAGACGTATGCATATTTTTATTCTCTTAATTTTTTTTTCAAAAAGTTGTGTGTAAGAATAGGAAGGTGGTAACTCCGGTCCATATGTGGTAACTCGGAACTCCGGAATAAGATATTTGGAAAGAATACTGCAAAAATATTACAAAAAAATGTTGAGTGTAAGAATAGGAAGATGGTGACTCCGGATAATAGATTGAGTACTTTTCCGCATTTATATGTAATAAGAATAAGATATTTAAAATGAAAACCACAAAAATATTACAACAAAAATGTTGAGTGTAAAAATAGGAAGATGGTGACTCCGGATAATAGATTGAGTACTTTTCCGCATTTATATGTAATAAGAATAAGATATTTAAAATGAAAACCACAAAAATATTACAACAAAAATGTTGAGTGTAAGAAAAGGAAGATGGTGACTCCGGATAATAGATTGAGTACTTTTCCGCATTTATATGTAATAAGAATAAGATATTTAAAATGAAAACCACAAAAATATTACAACAAAAATGTTGAGTGTAAGAAAAGGAAGATGGTGACTCCGGATAATAGATTGAGTACTTTTCCGCATTTATATGTAATAAGAATAAGATATTTAAAATGAAAACCACAAAAATATTACAACAAAAATGTTGAGTGTAAGAATAGGAAGATGGTGACTCCGGATAATAGATTGAGTACTTTTCCGCATTTATATGTAATAAGAATAAGATATTTAAAATGAAAACCACAAAAATATTACAACAAAAATGTTGAGTGTAAGAATAGGAAGATGGTGACTCCGGACTTTTTTTAGATTATGTGCTTTTTCAAATTTGTGTGTGATAAAAATAAGATATTTGGAAAGAATACTTCAAAAATATTATAAAAAAAATGTTGGTGGTGACTCTGGATATTACATTGTGTACTTTTTCAAATGTTTATATGATAAGATTTTTAATTTGATATTTTTGACCCCCTATTGACTATGGGTTACACAATCCACGAATAAAGGAATTTAACTGTTTATCATTAACTAATACAAAATGTATTTTATAAAAATGTATCCATACGACAAGCCAATACGAGGAGAATTTTCATTGTTTTAAATGTATAATAATCTAAACACAAAGGTATGTGAAGTGAAATATATATTTATACAATACCGACTTAAGGTATTGTGCAATTTTACGAGTAGACATTAATTCAAGGCAGGGCTGGATTTAGAATTGATTATTTTTTAACTATTCACAATACATAATTTAAAATATGCATCGTTAAAATAAAAAAGAGAATTGTAGAGTACAAGAACTTTATATTGCAACGAAATATCAATTTTAAGATACATAGTTCTTACGACTCATTGCTTCACTACCATAAACAGTTTCAATCATTTCAAAACTTTCTGTGACACTTTTACATAATTTAAAACAAAGTTTGATGTTAGCACGTTGCTCTTTTGTTCCTTTTCCGACCGAGGCTCAGAAGGTACTGTCAATCGTTACGTCATTACGAATGAACCGGCGATGCCAGCGCTTTCAAACTTTTACAGAAGGTAGTCGTAATGTGTCGCTAGCTAACTCACTTATTTATCCACAGATGACGATGGTGGTTACGCGTAAATAAAATCTGCCACCTTTCCCATTGAACAGCCCGTGTATACATATACGAGGTGAGGTCAATAAATTCGCGGAATAAAAACATTAAGGAGGGGGGGCGATTGTGCGCATGTGCGTGTTCCAATAATATGACTCATTATTAGTTTAACAAATTTAAGTCTAATTTAGAGGGTATTGTTAAAGATATCGTCGGAAGAATATGTCAAACGTCAATAGCATCCCAAGTATGGAGTATCGCACCGTTATTTAATTTCTCACGAAATAAGGGCAAACAACTCAAATTATGTTGTAAGAAATGTTAGCGGTTTGTAGAGACTATTATTGCCTTTAAACATGGTTTACAAGATGCAGTCTTTTTAAACGAGGAGGAGAATCGATTGAAAACGACCTCCGACCAGGACGGCATATTGAGGCCACTTCAAACATCGTCAAAAAGTAGAAAAAAACTTGTTCTGGAGGATGCCCGCCTAAACAAATAACAGCTTGAGGTGATGATTGGAGTATCCCCTACAACCATTATGAATATCCTCCTCCAACATCTAGGGATGTCAAAAGTCAGTGCAAGGTTGGTGGGTACCCAGAATGTTCACGCCACTTCAAAAATAACAACACATTTGTACGAATGTTTACCAGAGAGTACTACTCTAGTCTGCTAATACAGTAAAAATAAGCTGTGAAGTAAAAAAGGAGAGAAAAATGGACAAAAGGTGTGCTACTTTTGCATGACAATGCATCCGTGCACAAAAGTAATTATGTATTGGCTGCTCTTCACAACTGTGGCTTTCAAACATTAAATCGCCCTACCTACAGCCCAGACCTGGTTCCATCTGGCTATTATTTGTTTCCAAATATGAAAAAGTGACTTTGAGGGAAGAAATGTACAGACGACAAAGAAATTAAAAGTGTAATTTAATGCTTATTTTGAGTTCAAAAACAAATCTTTTTCTTCGTGGATATAAATAAGTTTATTGAAAAGATCTGAAAATGTATCATAATATAAATAGGCCAAAACCCGTACGGTGGTCGCCAAAGAACGAATACGAGAATTGAATTTTGAATACAAGAGAGCGAGAGAGGAATACTTCGAAACAGATTGAAATTATACTGAACAAACCGGTGTAAAAGGGGACGATGCTAATTTATTTTGAATTGTAATTCATTAAATAATTCATTTATTTCCTATTATATTGAACCTTAATATGACTTGTGTTTATTTATCTTATACTCTTTTTTTTAATGCAGACAACTATATGTGGCTTTTTCAAGATGTCGGAAACGCGAAAACATTAAAGTCAATATATCTGAAACAAGTCTTCAAGGAAAACTTTATCAACGATTTAAATTGAACAACAGAAATGTTTATACACAAAACATCACATCGTGTATAAAGAGATTTTGAGAATTAAATATTTCATCAATCAAGATGTACCTTTTTTATTTTAAAGTTTAAACATTAATGAACCCAAAACACTTTAAACTGATTTTGCTCCATTCGGTATTTCAAAAACGTATAATTTGTTTTACTTCCGTGAATATTTCACGGGCTGCAACTAGTTATAATTAATGGTGAATATGTTGTAATGGCAAAAAAAATGTGTTTTTTCCTATTTTTCCTCTTAATTCTCCGAATTTATTGACCTTACCTCGTGTATATATGATATGTGCAAGTTCTTTAATGAAGTCGTATCTTATATTTCTGGAGCCTCTGACGTGACTTCAACGGTGACAGCTGGGTAAAAACATTCCTTTTCAATTTTTAAGGCAGAACTTGGGGGGGGGCGGGGAAATAAAACACGATACGAATATTCAAACTAAAATGTATTTTGGTTCATTTGAGGTCCTGGAGGAGTATATATGATCCTACACACGCCACAAGCATACTGACCTAACCGATTAAACTGGGTTCGTAGGGCGACGTAAATATGTCCGAGGTCTCCTCATCCATCTTCACCTCGTAACAAGTTGAACTTATACAAAGTCATCATACGTAATCAGATAACTTACGCTGTTCTGGTCTGGGACCACGCGGCCATGACCCACGTGCACGAACTCTAGGTTATGCGAAATGAAGCTATGCACACCATAATGTATACACCATTATTAATTAACAACAAAAGGCTTCACGAATACAGATGTTCTACGGCTCACTTCCAAACCATTCCAAATCTCTGATAATCTCACTCTCAGACTACGAAGCGACCATTACTCTTGTTCATCCCAGACGCAAACAAATTTTACGAACCACTTCACGTCCCCCATCCTCGTCCTCGTGCTTGTCCTCGTGCTCGTCCACTCATGCACACGCATACTTTCATAGATACACAATTCTCCTTCTTAAACTGCAGGGCCTCCTTCTCTCCCTCAAACTGCAGGATATACATTGACAACTCGCTACTGTTGAACTTAGTACGGGTCTGCTTTTTATTGTGAGAGGTTTGTGAGATAATATTGGTATGCAATAAAAGTTCGTTTTTATTTCCCTCTAAAGAAAATCAAAATTAATTTTCTCATAAATGCACAATGGAATCAACCCACAAATAATTGTGTTCGGTTTTGTTTGACCATGATTTAAAAGGGTTTGATGAAGGCTGGAGGAATTCAAATGGTTATCGAAATCATATAATGATCATACTCGTATCATATTTATTTCCTATAGTGTCGTATATTGAAAGATGGGGGTCAAAGGCATTATCATCGACACCATTATCATTGTTTCTTTAATTAAAATCACCATTTTTATCATCGTCGTCATCATTAGCACACAACATAACCATTGTCTCCATTATCACCGTCACCCTCATCATCGTCACAATCATCACTGTCACTATAATCACCATCATCGTCGTCACCATCAGCATAAACCATAGGTACTTTTATCCTCACTTTTATTATCATTCTCCTTGGCATCATCATCATTGTCAACATCATATTTCTTAATCATCATTATTGTTACTGTCATGACTATTATCGTCATTATTAGAAAAAGAAACTTTGAAATATTTAAGAGCTGCTCGCTGTTGGTGTCTTGGATATTTTATACGTAAATGTATTCGTACAAAGTAACGTGGTTACATCTGAATACTTCGTTTACCTTTAATTCAACCGCACATCATTGAATTAGTCACGCGTAATAACGGAAATGGCACCGTTTCATGACTAAAGTCACTCCAACTGGGCCTCGTAGTCAAGAATCCTTTCGCCATACCAATGACAATTCAGTTGGAAAGCGAAACTGTGCCCTGCAGTTCGTTTATTAAGTGAATGAGCCGTTGCGCACCAGCAAGCTCACCAGCTCCGCCACGCCACTGTACTGGATCCGATTGCATACCTGAAAGAGATGATCGGAGCACACCGACATTTTTTTTCCTTTATTTCAAAGAATACATATTACCCTAGTCATATGTATCATTATACCTCCGGATACTTAGCGGAAAAAATATCTGTGTCATTCGTGGGGAAAAGCACAGTGCAGGGTTTGAACCGACGACCTTCCGCACATAAGCTCAGTGCGTTACCACGCGGTCATGCACCTCATGCACTCTAAGGCAACCCCGCCTGATTGGCTTTTTAACGTTCCGAGTTAGATTATCTGGAAGTCTCGTGTCACTCTTTCTTTATTATTTCTATAAAGGAACAGCGTTGCGTGGGATAATATAATGAATTAATCTTTATTTTCGGATGTATTGATTAAACTTTATCATAATACTGATCATCAACATCACAATAAACATCATCGTCTACTATCTTAGAATGCATCAAAAATCTTAAATAATCTATAATATGGAACAAGATAATAAACATTACCTGTATCTGAATCCGCGAACCACAAGTCGAAAATAAATTTTGAAGATTAGGGTGTGGTCTCACCCCCATGTTTAAAATGACTCACAACGAAGCTCTCAATTCTTCTTCGTTTACATTTCTCCAGGAATTCCAAATGGAATTTGTACTTGATTGAGATTTTTTAATTAATTTTTTGCGAATTCTTTTGTATTACTAGCTCTTTAGCTTAGCTTTGTAGCTCAGCCGTAAAAAAACTATTACTCACAACTTGATGGAACATTGGGACAAACTCGTCGACTAGCAATTGAAAAATTAAAAAATATTGGTGTTAAAATAATATTACTTAAAATCGACCAATTACGAAACTTTGTCAACATTATCAATATATTCGTCTTTGCCCTCGTCCTCGTCAATCCCATGTTAAATTGATCTGATCAATCCCATGTTAAATTAGGTGTTGTCCAGAGATCAAATCTAGGGCCAATGTTTTGGCCCTAGATTTGATCTCTGGGCAACAAATGGGTTTAAAAGGTTTCAAGCAATATATTTTTAAAAATTACTGACACAAACAATACAAGAAACGAGAAACTCATAATTTAATCCGGTTGAACTCCTAATTTAATCTTATCAATTATCTTGTTTTCAAGAACCTATCTTCCAATTGTCGTCTTATTGTATGTTGTTAGCATGCGTTGCAATTTGAATACTCACATTATGCAGTAGCTTCTACGTATATGTTTTGACTCATTTTCACTTCACGGTCACAGTATGTTTTACTTCATTTTATGGCTTTACGGCATCAGGCAAATAATATACTAGAAGATATCCAATAATTATATCTCAATTGTTTCATATATACCATAATGCCATTTCCCTATCGGTGTTGGCAAAGAGGAAAGTCCGCTATACTTTCCTTACTTCACACACAAGTTTAACCTCTCACACATCCACACACCTTCTCATACAGCCTCTACGATTTCTCTGACTTTCTACTTTTCCTTCTATCACAATATCACTAACTTGATCTAACTATGCTTCCCTTGATCTTCTTCCCACGCACCTTCCACTCAAATCTTCACTGTGTGTATGTTTTGTTATTTATCTTCATTCATTCGTTTTACATGCCCAAACCATCCTAATCTCAATTCTTTGTGCGCTAAAAAATAACTCTCATTTATTTACTTTTCCGCTATGGTCTGAATTACAAAATGGTCAATAAACGGACATAATTAAATCAGGCAGGTTACTGAAAGATTAGACTTGACAGTTTGCAATTCTAGAATCCTTGAAATAAAAAGACACTTAAAATTTCAAGAGTCCGTTTTATTACAATAGATAAACTTATTTTTCACGTTTCCCAATAATAACACGTGCAATAAACCAACCTCCATTCCATGTTGTTTTTAATAGGCAATTCACCCAAACTAATATGATTTGTGTCACCGAATTAAAATCATTATGCAATTATACGAGACAATATAATATAAAACCAATTTTAAAAAATTACAATTGCAGATTCACGAAAAAATAGTCACCATATTAAAAAATATATTCCAAAATAATATAAATAAGTTGATGAGTGCATTCAAACGTTCCCAATCTTAGAAGAAAATGTTCCTTTACTTTTGGTAATGTGATATTAAATATGTCAATATCCGAAGCAGTCCCATGCAAAAGAGTTAAGGCCCTTCCAACAGGCACAGCGGCTGGGAGATCCGTTCTTGCGTATGTGATTGATAACACTAGTCTACCGGTGAGGTCTAGTGTAATTGTTATGGACATTTAACGTTAATCTTTCTAGCAATGCTGATTCCGAAGATTTCTTCATACGCTCAAGGAGTTATACCCTAGCATGCCCAGCAGACTACGTTGGGGTTGGCATGTAGCAAGAATGGGAGAAGAGGAAATGCCTAACAAAGTACTCTTTTCCAAGCCCCAAGGAAGACGTAGCGTGGGCAGACCAAAGCTCAGGTGGATGGATGGGGTGCAGAATGATGCAAACGTGATTGGCATCAGGGGCTGGAGGAGTGCATCCCAGGATAGGGGGAAATGGCAACGACTACTGGAGGAGGCCGGGGCCCACAATGGGCTGTAGTGCCATTGATGATGATGATGATGATGATGCCCAGCAGGAACTGAGTAGGATAAAGACATGGATGGACACCAACTCACTCATACAGAAATATCGCAGATGTATTTTGTACCTTCTCTACCTTGAATGAGCTCTGTACCTCTTGCGGGTTCCAAATGCAAATTGCTCCAATTTATATGCTACGAATCAATGAATTAAACAGCGTTTCGAGTAGCGTTTGGTTTTCAAATGATTTAGAAATTCTCATCACAAATCCAAGAGATTTGTTAACTGAATTGCGCATAAGTTCTATGTGAGGACCTAATGCGAGATCGTTGTGGAACAAGACATAGATTATGTGACATAAGTGGTGATAGAGGAGGAATGTGAACTAAATGTTGATGTATTCTGAAACTGTTTGGACATGTAGAACGAATGAATTAAAAAATATAAACAAAGCAAATATACAGTGTTAATTTGAGTGGAAGGCGTGTGAGAGAATAATCAACACAAGTATGATAGGAACAACAAGTATACGAGTATTCTTAAAGAAGGTAATGTAAAATGTCAGAAAAATGTGTGTGGATGTAGAAGAAAGAATGTGTGTCGAGATAGTAAAATCTGGCGCTCTCTTTTCTCTGTTTACCCTATAAACGAGTAGTTTAAGGGTATATATTATATATCTCATTAAACTACTAGTTTATAAGGTTCAGATATCAGATAATGTTGTATATTTTGTCAGACAGACTATAATTTTGTGTATTGTACATAAATGAGGAGTTAAATTAAAATATAAAAAATAAATCGTCATTTATTTATTGATTTCATCCTTTTTCGTGTATTTATTGGCATCGAAATAAAAATAGGTTTTTATTATATTAGACAGTGGCCAAAGTGTAAAAAGTTGTAATCTGAAAAGAAATAATTTTCAAATGAAATTAAATAATTTATCAAAGGTTTAACTGTGTAACCCTCCGTATGAGAGAAATTATTAAATTCCTTAATGGGTAGTCATGAGCAGTAGGACATTTAACTAAAAACAATTACAAAATTATCAAGCTTACCATCGTTATGTTCACAGTTATAATTGTGCATTTCACAATCCATGAAGAACGTCATTCTGTACAAATTGCTATTTATGCCACAAGTGAACATAGGCATATGGCATTGAATTATACAAAGATTTGCCAAACTCGCCCCTACGACTGAAATTCAGAACAAGATTATTAAACAAATAGAAAAAAGCGATACGTTGTCTGAATCCAAAAGGTTATCGTATGTTCCTTATGTTAACTCTGCTTACAGACGTATGAATATATTTTCTTTCCAAAAATTTTACTGTAGGAATAGGAAGGTAGTGACTCCGGATAATAGATTGAGTACTTTTCCGCATTTATATGTAATAATAATAATACTAGGCAAGTCCAGAAAGTAAGTGTACTGAATTTTTGTAGGTTACAATTTTTTTTATTTAAACAAAAAAATTACGTGGTTACCGTAGTACATACATATGTAAGCTATTTTTCGACATAGTCGCCATTCCTCTCAATGCAGGTGGTGAAGCGGGGTATCAACTTTTTGATGCCTTCCTCGAAGTAGTTTCCCGCCAACCCCTCCGTCCATTTCTCCACCTCCTCCTTTACCTCCTTGTCGATTGAAAACCTTTTTCCACCCATGTGCCGCTTCAGGGAGGTAAAGAGATAGTAATCTGAAGGTGCTAGGTCAGGGGAATGCGCGGGATGGTTCAGGACATCCCATTTAAACGAGGCGAGCAGTTCCTTCGTGGCGTTGGCCGTGTGTGGTCTGGCATTTTCGTGCAGCAGGCAGACTACCTTTGTCAGCATGCATCTCCTCTTGTTCTGAATCGCCCTCCGCAATTTTTGAGGGTCTCACAGTATCTTGCAGAGTTGATGGTCTCCCCTTGAGGCATATATTCAATTAAAATTATGCCTTGACAGTCCCAAAACAATTTCGTCAATTTCGTCAGTCACAATTGAAGGTCTTCCGCTCCTCTGATCATCATGCACAGACGTACGACCGTTTTTAAACTCGCGACACCACTTGTACACACTCGTACGATTCATAGCTTTATCACCATATGCAGTTTTCACCTTATTATAAACCTCAACCGGAGGTTTTCCCTTCCAAACGAAATAACGGATGACGCCGCGTATTTCGCACTTGGCGGGAGATTGGATTTACATTTTTCACGAAACATGTTGTCGCGTCGACACTTCTCAACGTACTGACCTCAAACCGGTCTCGTTGCGGAGAGGAAGGGTCAGGCTACACGGAAGTGTAGCCAACATGTCGAAAATAAAATCCATCCGGTCGTGAGAGTCTCAGTACACTTACTTTCTGGATACGCCTCGTATATTTGAAATGAAAACTACAAAATTATTACAACCAAAATGTTGAGTGTAAGAATAGGAAGATGGTTACTCCGGACATTAGATTGTGTGCTTTTTCAAATTTGTGAATGATAAAATAAGATATTTGGAAAGAATACTTCAAAAATATTATTAAAAAAAATGTTTAGTGTTAGAATAGGAAAGTGGTGACTCCGGACATTACGTTGTGTACTTTTACAAATGTTTATTTGATAAGAATAAGATATTTGGAAAGAAAAGTGTAAAAGTATAACAAAAGTTAGAAGACGAACTACAAAGACATGTCATAGATCTCCCGATGTGTTATAGTAATCTATCCGACGATGTACTTTGATAAGTCTTCCCAAAATGGGGTGTCTTCAAGTGCTTCCTAATGGGGTGTCTTCAAGTGCTTCCTAATGGGTTGTCTTCAAGTGCTTCCTAATGGGTTGTCTTCAAGTGCTTCCTAATGGGTTGTCTTCAAGTGCTTCCTAATGGGTTGTCTTCAAGTGTTTCCTAATGGGTTGTCTTCAAGTGCTTCCTAATGGGTTGTCTTCAAGTGCTTCCTAATGGGTTGTCTTCAAGTGCTTCCTAATGGGTTGTCTTCAAGTGCTTCCTAATGGGTTGTCTTCAAGTGTTTCCTAATGGGTTGTCTTCAAGTGCTTCCTAATGGGTTGTCTTCAAGTGCTTCCTAATGGGTTGTCTTCAAGTGCTTCCTAATGGGTTGTCTTCAAGTGCTTCCTAATGGGTTGTCTTCAAGTGCTTCCTAATGGGTTGTCTTCAAGTGCTTCCTAATGGGTTGTCTTCAAGTGTTTCCTAATGGGTTGTCTTCAAGTGCTTCCTAATGGGTTGTCTTCAAGTGCTTCCTAATGCTACAAACGCCGAATTTAACTAAAAACGAATAAAAAAATGTATAATATTTCATAAAAATGTATACATACGACAAGCCAATATGAGGAGAATTTTCATTGTTTTAAATGTATAATACTTTAAAGACAAAGGTACGTGAAGTGAAATATATGGTATATTTATATGATGCCAACGTACGGTATTGCGCAATTTTAGACATTAGTTCAAGTCAGGGCTGCATTTAGATTTTTTTTTTTTACTATTCACAAGAATAGTAATTAAAAAATGTACATCGTTAAAATAAAAAAGATAACTGTAGAGTAAAATATCTTTATACGAAGGGTTTTTTATTATTATTATTATTATTATTATTATTATTATTACACATGACAAGAAATATACACAATTTGAGAAAAAACAACAGGTAATTTGATTTGGACATATAATTTTAATGGATCTGGGTTTGTTGCCTTTCATTTGTCGTATCCCCAGTAAACTAGGCTTTTGCCTGTATCTCACTGAGGATATTTAGCATGAAAAAATAAATCGATACTTCTTTCCGATTTTTGATAACACAAAAAAACCCCGTTGCACGCTCTCATCAACCTGACAAACAGTGACACTCAACTACAACTGGAAACATCTTGCGAAACTCAACTCCTCACACAACATCACTCCAGAAAGACCAAAAATATTCATCCCACAATATACCGCACACAATCATAAGAATAAAAATCGAAACAAATTCAAAACAAAAAAAAAGAAGAAAAAAAGAAAGAAAAACACACAGAAACACAAAAACAACCCAAATTAAAACAACAAGAAGAGACCCACACTCACGAGCTCACATAAATCCTTGGTTGCTACTTAAGGTTTGAGACAGACAAGTAAAAATAAATATTTATCATCGAAAATGGCTTGAAAATGTATTAGAGTTAATGGTGAATATGTTGTAATGGAAAAACAAAACATGTTTTTCCCCTTTTTCCTCTTAATTCCCCGAATTTATTGACCTTCCCTCGTGTATGCAAGTCCTTTAATGAAGTCGTATCTAAAAAATATTTTATTCAAAGTATTGCCCATCGCTTGTTATACATTTTTCCCATCTCTCTGCCAATTTGTGGATGCCACGCCAAAAAAACTGTTGCTCTTTTGAGGCAAACCAATCATCGAGCCATTTTCGTACATTTTCGTAAGAAGTGAAGCGCTGCTCAGTAAGTGCGTGTCCCATCGAAGCAAATAAGTAGTAATCGGATGGAGCCAAGTCTGGTGAGAAAGCGGCATGCGAAAGTATTATTCAACTAAACGCCTCAATCGTTTCCTTGACCGGTTTTGCTGTGTGCGATGGTGCATTATCATGAAGCAAAATCATTTTGTGTTGCCTTTTTTGATATTCTGGTCGTTTTTCAAGCAAGGCTTGGTTCAAATCCATCATTTGTTGTCGGTAGCGTTCAGTATTAACGGTTTCGCCAGGTTTTAGCAGCTCATAATATAACATATAACACTCTTCTGATTCCACCAAACACAGAGCATTGTCTTACGTCCATAGCGATCTGGCCTTACAGTCGATGTCGCTGGTTTGCTTGGAGTTACCCATGATCTTTTAAGCTTAGGATTCTCGAAATAAATCCATTTTTCATCGCCAGTCACAATTCGATGGAGAAATGATTTTCTTTTGTACCTGGCGAGCAGCATTTCGCAAGTGGTTTTTCGTTTTTCCTGCTGTCACTTTCGGTTTTCATTCAGTTCATGTGGAACCCATTTTCCCACTTTCTGAATCTTTCCCATGGCTTTCAAACGTGTGGAGACGGCTTATTGTGTCATATTTAATTAATCCGCTAGTGGTTGTTGCGTTTGAGCGTCATCCTCATCCAACAATGCTTGCACTTCGGCGTCTTCAAACTTTCTCGGTGGTCTTCCACGTTCTTCGTTTCTCACGTCAAAACTGCCACTTTTGATTTTTTTAAACAACTTAAAGCACTGTGATTTACCAAGACCATGCTCAACGTCGATGCGATTTTGCAGCAGTTTTCCCACGTGCACAAATTGTGGGTTATGCAAAATAAAGCTATGCAAACCATAATGTATACGCCGTAATTAGTTAACAACAAAAGGCTTCATGAATACGGAGATCTTCCTCTCTGATCGAGAAGTTCTAAGGCTCACTTCCGAACCACCCCAAATCTCTGATAATCTCACTCTTAGACTACGAAGCGACCATTACTCTTGTTCATCCCAGACGCAGATAAATTTTACGAACCACCTCACGTCCCCCGATCCGCAACAGTAAGTGCATAATTGCTCATCCTCATATTTATCATCGTCCTCGTGCTCGTCCTTTATTATTTTCAAAATCATCCACTCATGCACACGCATACTTTCATAGATACACACTTATCCTCCTCAAACTGCAGGGCCTTCTCCTCACCCTTAAACTGCAGGACGGACATTGACTTCTCGCTACTGTTAACCTTAGTACGGGTCTGGCTTCTATTGCGAGAGGTTTGTGAGATAATATTGATATGCAATAAAGTTCGTTTCTATTTCCCTCGAAAAGAAAATCATAATTGATATTCTCATAAATGCACAATGGATAATTGTGTTCGTTTTTGTTTGACCATGATTTAAAAATGCTTGATTACGGCTGGAGGAATTCAAATGGTCATCAAAATCATGTGATGATCATATCATATTTATTTTCTATAGTGTCGTTTGGTGAAAGATGTGTATCAAAGGCATTATCATCCACACCATTATCATTGTTTATATAATTAACATCACCATTATCATCATCGTCGTCACCATTAGCAAACAACATAACCATTGTCTCCATTATCATTGTCACCCTCATCATCGTCACAAATGCATTATAATCCCCAGCACCATTATCGTTGTCACCATCAGCATAAACCAAAGGTACTTTTCCATTATTAACATCACCACCATGATGTGAACATGAACAACCCTCATGATTATCACCGTCACCGTGTTCATTCTCTCCATTATGGTCATCTTCATCATTAACGTTATCATTGCCATTACCATTGTCGTCATCATCATCATCAGGCTAACCATCATTTTTGTCACTATAATCACTATCACCATCATCATTGTTGCAATTCTCATTGTCACTATCATTATCACTGCCCTGATCATCATTGCCAACATCACCATCGTCACTATCATTGTCATTATGATTATTATTATCATCGTCCCTATCATCATTATCACTATAATCACCATGATCATTGTCATCGTCATCATGCTCTCTATTATCATCCTCCTTGGCAACATCATCATTATCAACATCATCATCAGTATTGTTACTATCTTGACTATTATTGCCATTATTAGAAGTAAGAGCTGGTCGCTGTTTGTGTCTTGGATATTTATACATAAATGTGTTCGTACAAAGTAACATGGTTACAACTGAAAACTTCGTTAAACTTAAGTCACGCATAATAACGGAAATGGCATCGTTTCATGACTAAACGCACTCCAACTGGGCCTCGTAGTCGAGAATCCTTTCGCCATTTCAATAAAAATTCAGTTGGAAAGCGAAGCTGGACCGTGCAGTTTGTTTATTAAGTGAATGAGCCGTTGCGCACCAGCAAGCTCACCGGCCACGCCACGCCACTGTACTGGATCCGATTGCATACCTGAAGCGAGATGATCGGAGCACACCGACATTTTTCCCCTTTATTTCCAAGAAAATATATTACCCAAGTCATATGTATCATTATACCTTAGCGGAAAAAATACGAATACTTAGCGGAAAAGGGAATAGCACAGTGTTGGGTTCGAACCGACGACCTTCCGCACGTAAGCTCAGTGCGTTACCACGCGGTCATGCACCTCATGCACTCTAAGACAACCCCGTCTGATTGGTTTTTTAACGTTTTGAGTTATTGTAGATTATCTGGAAGTCTCGTGTCGCTCTTTCTTCATTCTTTCTATAAAGGAACGGCGTTGCGTGGGATAATATAATGAATTAATCTTTATTTTCGTATCTGTTGATTAAACTACATCATAATACTGAGCATCGCCATCAACATCACGATAAACATCATCATCTACTATCTCAGAATGCATCAAAAATCTTAAATAATCCATAATATGGAACAAGATAATAAACATATCTGAATCTACGAGCCTGAAGTCGAAAATAAATCTTGAAGATTAGGGTGTGGTCTCATCCCCATGTTTAAAATGACTCACAACGAAGCTCTCAATTCTTCTTCGTTTACATTTCTCCAGAAATTCCATATGGAATTAACATTACAAAGGTAGCATTTGAGGGGGAAATAAAACACAATACGAATATTCAAACTATAATGTATTTTGGTTCGTTTGAGGTCCTGTAGGAGTATATATGATCCTACACACGCTGCAGGCATACTGACCTAACCGATTAAACTGAGTTTGTAGGGTGACGTAAATATGTCCGAAGCCTCCTCATCCATCTTCACCTCGTAACAAGTTGAACTTATACAAAGCCATCATATGTAATCACATAACTTACGCTATTCTGCTCAGGGACCACGCGGCGAGGACCCACGTGCACGAACTCTAGGTTATGCGAAATGAAGCTATAAACACCATAATGTATACACCGTTAGTAATTAACAACAAAAGGCTTCACGAATACAGATGTTCTACGGCTCACTTCCAAACCATTCCAAATCTCTGATAATCTCACTCTCAGACTACGAAGCGACCATTACTCTCGTTCATTCCAGACGCAAACAAATTTTACGAACCACCTCACGTCCTCCATCCTCGTCCTCGTGCTTGTCCTCGTGCTCGTCCACTCATGCACACGCATACTTTCATAGATACACAATTCTCCTTCTTAAACTGCAGGGCCTCCTTCTCACCCTCAAACTGCAGGACGGACATTGACAACTCGCTACTGTTGACCTTAGTACTAGTCTACTTTCTATTGCTAGTGGTTTGTGAGATAATATTGATATGCAATAAAAGTTCGTTTCTATTTCCCTCTAAAGAAAATCAAAATTGATATTCTCATAAATGCATAATGGACTCAACCCACAAATAATTGTGTCCGGTTTTGTTTGACCATGATTTAAAATGGTTTGATGAAGGCTGGAGGAATACAAATGGTTATCGAAATCATAAAATGATCATACTCATATCATATTTATTTCCTATAGTGTCGTATATTGAAAGATGGGGGTCAAAGGCATTATCATCGACACCATTATCATTGTTTCTTTAATTAAAATCACTATTTTTATCATCGTCGTCATCATTAGCACACAACATAACCATTGTCTCCATTATCACCGTCACCCTCATCATCGTCACAATCATCACTGTCACTATAATCACCATCATCGTCGTCACCATCAGCATAAACCATAGGTACTTTTATCCTCGCCTATACATTATCATTCTTCTTGGCATCATCATCATTGTCAACATCATCTCTCTCATAATAACACGTGCAATAAACCATCCTCCATTCCATGTTGTTTTTAATAGGCAATCCACCCAAACTAGGATGATTTCTGCCACCGAATTCAAGTCATTATGTAATTATATGAGACAATATAATATAAAACCAATTTTAAAAAATGCAGATTCACGAAAAAATAGTCAGCATATTAAAAAATATATATCCCAAAAACACGTAGATAAGTTGATGAGTGCATTCAAACGTTCCCAGTCTTAGAAGAAAATGTTCCTTTACTTTTGGTAATGTGATATTAAATATGTCAACATCCGAAGCAGTCCCATGCAAAAGAGTTAAGGTCCTTCCAACAGGCACAGCGGCTGGGAGATATAAAAATAGCGAGACGTAGCCTGAATTCAAAAGTTAATCGTCTGCTACTTATGTTAACTCTGCTAACAGACGTATGCATATTTTTATTCTCTTAATTTTTTTTTCAAAAAGTTGTGTGTAAGAATAGGAAGGTGGTAACTCCGGACCATATGTGGTAACTCGGAACTCCGAAATAAGATATTTGGAAAGAATACTGCAAAAATATTACAAAAAAATGTTGAGTGTAAGAATAGGAAGATGGTGACTCCGGATAATAGATTGAGTACTTTTCCGCATTTATATGTAATAAGAATAAGATATTTAAAATGAAAACCACAAAAATATTACAACAAAAATGTTGAGTGTAAGAATAGGAAGATGGTGACTCCGGATAATAGATTGAGTACTTTTCCGCATTTATATGTAATAAGAATAAGATATTTAAAATGAAAACCACAAAAATATTACAACAAAAATGTTGAGTGTAAGAATAGGAAGATGGTGACTCCGGATAATAGATTGAGTACTTTTCCGCATTTATATGTAATAAGAATAAGATATTTAAAATGAAAACCACAAAAATATTACAACAAAAATGTTGAGTGTAAGAATAGGAAGATGGTGACTCCGGATAATAGATTGAGTACTTTTCCGCATTTATATGTAATAAGAATAAGATATTTAAAATGAAAACCACAAAAATATTACAACAAAAATGTTGAGTGTAAGAATAGGAAGATGGTGACTCCGGATAATAGATTGAGTACTTTTCCGCATTTATATGTAATAAGAATAAGATATTTAAAATGAAAACCACAAAAATATTACAAAAAAATGTTGAGTGTAAGAATAGGAAGATGGTGACTCCGGATAATAGATTGAGTACTTTTCCGCATTTATATGTAATAAGAATAAGATATTTAAAATGAAAACCACAAAAATATTACAACAAAAATGTTGAGTGTAAGAATAGGAAGATGGTGACTCCGGATAATAGATTGAGTACTTTTCCGCATTTATATGTAATAAGAATAAGATATTTAAAATGAAAACCACAAAAATATTACAACAAAAATGTTGAGTGTAAGAATAGGAAGATGGTGACTCCGGATAATAGATTGAGTACTTTTCCGCATTTATATGTAATAAGAATAAGATATTTAAAATGAAAACCACAAAAATATTACTACAAAAATGTTGAGTGTAAGAATAGGAAGATGGTGACTCCGGACATTAGATTATGTGCTTTTTCAAATTTGTGTGTGATAAAAATAAGATATTTGGAAAGAATACTTCAAAAATATTATAAAAAAAATGTTGGTGGTTTCTCTGGACATTACATTGTGTACTTTTTAAAATGTTTATGGGATTAGATTTTTAATTTGATATTTTCGACCCCCGGTTGACTATAGATTACACAATCCACGAATAAAGGAATTTAACTGTTTATCATTAACTAATACAAAATGTATTTTATAAAAATGTATCCATACGACAAGCCAATACGAGGAGAATTTTCATTGTTTTAAATGTATAATACTCTAAACACAAAGGTATATGAAGTGAAATATATATTTATACAATACCGACTTAAGGTATTGTGCAATTTTACGAGTAGACATTAATTCAAGTCAGGGCTGGATTTAGAATTGATTATTTTTTAACTATTCACAATACATAATTTAAAATATGCATCGTTAAAATAAAAAAGAGAATTGTAGAGTACAAGAACTTAATATTGCAACGAAATATCAATTTTAAGATACATAGTTCTTACGACTCATTGCTTCACTACCATAAACAGTTTCAATCATTTCAAAACTTTCTGTGACACTTTTACATAATTTAAAACAAAGTTTGATGTTAGCACGTTGCTCTTTTGTTCCTTTTCCGACCGAGGCGCAGAAGGTACTGTCAATCGTTACGTCATTACGAATGAACCGGCGATGCCAGCGCTTTCAAACTTTTACAGAAGGTAGTCGTAATGTGTCGCTAGCTAACTCACTTATTTATCCACAGATGGCGATGGTGGTTACGCGTAAATAAAATCTGCCACCTTTCCCATTGAACAGCCCGTGTATACATATACGAGGTGAGGTCAATAAATTCGCGGAATAAAAACATTAAGGAGGGGGGGCGATTGTGCGCATGTGCGTGTTCCAATAATATGACTCATTATTAGTTTAACAAATTTAAGTCTAATTTAGAGGGTATTGTTAAAGATATCGTCGGAAGAATATGTCAAACGTCAATAGCATCCCAAGTATGGAGTATCGCACCGTTATTTAATTTCTCACGAAATAAGGGCAAACAACTCAAATTATGTTGTAAGAAATGTTAGCGGTTTGTAGAGACTATTATTGCCTTTAAACATGGTTTACAAGATGCAGTCTTTTTAAACGAGGAGGAGAATCGATTGAAAACGACCTCCGACCAGGACGGCATATTGAGGCCACTTCAAACATCGTCAAAAAGTAGAAAAAAACTTGTTCTGGAGGATGCCCGCCTAAACAAATAACAGCTTGAGGTGATGATTGGAGTATCCCCTACAACCATTATGAATATCCTCCTCCAACATCTAGGGATGTCAAAAGTCAGTGCAAGGTTGGTGGGTACCCAGAATGTTCACGCCACTTCAAAAATAACAACACATTTGTACGAATGTTTACCAGAGAGTACTACTCTAGTCTGCTAATACAGTAAAAATAAGCTGTGAAGTAAAAAAGGAGAGAAAAATGGACAAAAGGTGTGCTACTTTTGCATGACAATGCATCCGTGCACAAAAGTAATTATGTATTGGCTGCTCTTCACAACTGTGGCTTTCAAACATTAAATCGCCCTACCTTACAGCCCAGCCGTAACATTACAGCCCAGACCTGGCTCCATCTGGCTATTATTTGTTTCCAAATATGAAAAAGTGACATTGAGGGAAGAAATGTACGGACGATGAAGAAGTTAAAAGTGTAATTTAATGCTTATTTTGAGGTCAGAAGCAAATCTTTTTCTTCGTGGGTATAAATAAGTTTATTGAAAGATCTGAAAATGTATCATAATATAAATAGGCCAAAACCCGTACGGTAGTCGCCAAAGAACGAATACGAGAATTGAATTTTGAATACAAGAGAGCGAGAGAGGAATACTTCGAAACAGATTGAAATTATACTGAACGAACCGGTGTAAAAGGGGACGATGCTAATTTATTTTGAATTGTAATTCATTAAATAATTCATTTATTTCCTATTATATTGAACCTTAATATGACTTGTGTTTATTTATCTTATACTCTTTTTTTTAATGCAGACAACTATATGTGGCTTTTTCAAGATGTCGGAAACGCGAAAACATTAAAGTCAATATATCTGAAACAAGTCTTCAAGGAAAACTTTATCAACGATTTAAATTGAACAACAGAAATGTTTATACACAAAACATCACATCGTGTATAAAGAGATTTTGAGAATTATATTTCATCAATCAAGATGTACCTTTTTTATTTTAAAGTTTAAACATTAATGAACCCAAAACACTTTAAACTGATTTTGCTCCATTCGGTATTTCAAAAACGTATAATTTGTTTTACTTCCGTGAATATTTCACGGGCTGCAACTAGTTATAATTAATGGTGAATATGTTGTAATGGCAAAAAAAATGTGTTTTTTCCTATTTTTCCTCTTAATTCTCCGAATTTATTGACCTTACCTCGTGTATATATGATATGTGCAAGTTCTTTAATGAAGTCGTATCTTATATTTCTGGAGCCTCTGACGTGACTTCAACGGTGACAGCTGGGTAAAAACATTCCTTTTCAATTTTTAAGGCAGAACTTGGGGGGGGGGGCGGGGAAATAAAACACGATACGAATATTCAAACTAAAATGTATTTTGGTTCATTTGAGGTCCTGGAGGAGTATATATGATCCTATACACGCCACAAGCATACTGACCTAACCAATTAAACTGGGTTCGTAGGGCGACGTAAATATGTCCGAGGTCTCCTCATCCATCTTCACCTCGTAACAAGTTGAACTTATACAAAGTCATCATACGTAATCAGATAACTTACGCTGTTCTGGTCTGGGACCACGCGGCCATGACCCACGTGCACGAACTCTAGGTTATGCGAAATGAAGCTATGCACACCATAATGTATACACCATTATTAATTAACAACAAAAGGCTTCACGAATACAGATGTTCTACGGCTCACTTCCAAACCATTCCAAATCTCTGATAATCTCACTCTCAGACTACGAAGCGACCATTACTCTTGTTCATCCCAGACGCAAACAAATTTTACGAGCCACGTCACGTCCCCCATCCTCGTCCTCGTGCTTGTCCTCGTGCTCGTCCACTCATGCACACGCATACTTTCATAGATACACATTTCACCTTCTTAAACTGCAGGGCCTCCTTCTCACCCTTAAACTGCAGGACGGACATTGACTACTCGCTACTGTTGAACTTAGTACGGGTCTGCTTTTTATTGTGAGAGGTTTGTGAGATAATATTGGTATGCAATAAAAGTTCGTTTTTATTTCCCTCTAAAGAAAATCAAAATTAATTTTCTCATAAATGCACAATGGAATCAACCCACAAATAATTGTGTTCGGTTTTGTTTGACCATGATTTAAAAGGGTTTGATGAAGGCTGGAGGAATACAAATGGTTATCGAAATCATATAATGATCATACTCATATCATATTTATTTCCTATAGTGTCGTATATTGAAAGATGGGGGTCAAAGGCATTATCATCGACACCATTATCATTGTTTCTTTAATTAAAATCACCATTTTTATCATCGTCGTCATCATTAGCACACAACATAACCATTGTCTCCATTATCACCGTCACCCTCATCATCGTCACAATCATCATTGTCAAGATAATCACCATCATCGTCGTCACCATCAGCATAAACCATAGGTACTTTTATCCTCACCTACACATTATCATTCTCCTTGGCATCATCATCATTGTCAACATCATATTTCTTAATCATCATTATTGTTACTGTCATGACTATTATCGTCATTATTAGAAATAGAAACTTTGAAATATTTAAGAGCTGCTCGCTGTTGGTGTCTTGGATATTTTATACGTAAATGTATTCGTACAAAGTAACGTGGTTACATCTGAATACTTCGTTTAACTTTAATTCAACCGCACATCATTGAATTAGTCACGCGTAATAACGGAAATGGCATCGTTTCATGACTAAAGTCACTCCAACTGGGCCTCGTAGTCAAGAATCCTTTCGCCATACCAATGACAATTCAGTTGGAAAGCGAAACTGTGCCCTGCAGTTCGTTTATTAAGTGAATGAGCCGTTGCGCACCAGCAAGCTCACCAGCTCCGCCACGCCACTGTACTGGATCCGATTGCATACCTGAAAGAGATGATCGGAGCACACCGACATTTTTTTTCCTTTATTTCAAAGAATACATATTACCCTAGTCATATGTATCATTATACCTCCGGATACTTAGCGGAAAAAATATCTGTGTCATTCGTGGGGAAAAGCACAGTGCAGGGTTTGAACCGACGACCTTCCGCACATAAGCTCAGTGCGTTACCACGCGGTCATGCACCTCATGCACTCTAAGGCAACCCCGCCTGATTGGCTTTTTAACGTTCCGAGTTAGATTATCTGGAAGTCTCGTGTCACTCTTTCTTTATTATTTCTATAAAGGAACAGCGTTGCGTGGGATAATATAATGAATTAATCTTTATTTTCGGATGTATTGATTAAACTTTATCATAATACTGATCATCAACATCACAATAAACATCATCGTCTACTATCTTAGAATGCATCAAAAATCTTAAATAATCTATAATATGGAACAAGATAATAAACATTACCTGTATCTGAATCCGCGAACCACAAGTCGAAAATAAATTTTGAAGATTAGGGTGTGGTCTCACCCCCATGTTTAAAATGACTCACAACGAAGCTCTCAATTCTTCTTCGTTTACATTTCTCCAGGAATTCCAAATGGAATTTGTACTTGATTGAGATTTTTTAATTAATTTTTTGCGAATTCTTTTGTATTACTAGCTCTTTAGCTTAGCTTTGTAGCTCAGCCGTAAAAAAACTATTACTCACAACTTGATGGAACATTGGGACAAACTCGTCGACTAGCAATTGAAAAATTAAAAAATATTGGTGTTAAAATAATATTACTTAAAATCGACCAATTACGAAACTTTGTCAACATTATCAATATATTCGTCTTTGCCCTCGTCCTCGTCAATCCCATGTTAAATTGATCTGATCAATCCCATGTTAAATTAGGTGTTGTCCAGAGATCAAATCTAGGGCCAATGTTTTGGCCCTAGATTTGATCTCTGGGCAACAAATGGGTTTAAAAGGTTTCAAGCAATATATTTTTAAAAATTACTGACACAAACAATACAAGAAACGAGAAACTCATAATTTAATCCGGTTGAACTCCTAATTTAATCTTATCAATTATCTTGTTTTCAAGAACCTATCTTCCAATTGTCGTCTTATTGTATGTTGTTAGCATGCGTTGCAATTTGAATACTCACATTATGCAGTAGCTTCTACGTATATGTTTTGACTCATTTTCACTTCACGGTCACAGTATGTTTTACTTCATTTTATGGCTTTACGGCATCAGGCAAATAATATACTAGAAGATATCCAATAATTATATCTCAATTGTTTCATATATACCATAATGCCATTTCCCTATCGGTGTTGGCAAAGAGGAAAGTCCGCTATACTTTCCTTACTTCACACACAAGTTTAACCTCTCACACATCCACACACCTTCTCATACAGCCTCTACGATTTCTCTGACTTTCTACTTTTCCTTCTATCACAATATCACTAACTTGATCTAACTATGCTTCCCTTGATCTTCTTCCCACGCACCTTCCACTCAAATCTTCACTGTGTGTATGTTTTGTTATTTATCTTCATTCATTCGTTTTACATGCCCAAACCATCCTAATCTCAATTCTTTGTGCGCTAAAAAATAACTCTCATTTATTTACTTTTCCGCTATGGTCTGAATTACAAAATGGTCAATAAACGGACATAATTAAATCAGGCAGGTTACTGAAAGATTAGACTTGACAGTTTGCAATTCTAGAATCCTTGAAATAAAAAGACACTTAAAATTTCAAGAGTCCGTTTTATTACAATAGATAAACTTATTTTTCACGTTTCCCAATAATAACACGTGCAATAAACCAACCTCCATTCCATGTTGTTTTTAATAGGCAATTCACCCAAACTAATATGATTTGTGTCACCGAATTAAAATCATTATGCAATTATACGAGACAATATAATATAAAACCAATTTAAAAAAATTACAATTGCAGATTCACGAAAAAATAGTCACCATATTAAAAAATATATTCCAAAATAATATAAATAAGTTGATGAGTGCATTCAAACGTTCCCAATCTTAGAAGAAAATGTTCCTTTACTTTTGGTAATGTGATATTAAATATGTCAATATCCGAAGCAGTCCCATGCAAAAGAGTTAAGGCCCTTCCAACAGGCACAGCGGCTGGGAGATCCGTTCTTGCGTATGTGATTGATAACACTAGTCTACCGGTGAGGTCTAGTGTAATTGTTATGGACATTTAACGTTAATCTTTCTAGCAATGCTGATTCCGAAGATTTCTTCATACGCTCAAGGAGTTATACCCTAGCATGCCCAGCAGACTACGTTGGGGTTGGCATGTAGCAAGAATGGGAGAAGAGGAAATGCCTAACAAAGTACTCTTTTCCAAGCCCCAAGGAAGACGTAGCGTGGGCAGACCAAAGCTCAGGTGGATGGATGGGGTGCAGAATGATGCAAACGTGATTGGCATCAGGGGCTGGAGGAGTGCATCCCAGGATAGGGGGAAATGGCAACGACTACTGGAGGAGGCCGGGGCCCACAATGGGCTGTAGTGCCATTGATGATGATGATGATGATGATGCCCAGCAGGAACTGAGTAGGATAAAGACATGGATGGACACCAACTCACTCATACAGAAATATCGCAGATGTATTTTGTACCTTCTCTACCTTGAATGAGCTCTGTACCTCTTGCGGGTTCCAAATGCAAATTGCTCCAATTTATATGCTACGAATCAATGAATTAAACAGCGTTTCGAGTAGCGTTTGGTTTTCAAATGATTTAGAAATTCTCATCACAAATCCAAGAGATTTGTTAACTGAATTGCGCATAAGTTCTATGTGAGGACCTAATGCGAGATCGTTGTGGAACAAGACATAGATTATGTGACATAAGTGGTGATAGAGGAGGAATGTGAACTAAATGTTGATGTATTCTGAAACTGTTTGGACATGTAGAACGAATGAATTAAAAAATATAAACAAAGCAAATATACAGTGTTAATTTGAGTGGAAGGCGTGTGAGAGAATAATCAACACAAGTATGATAGGAACAACAAGTATACGAGTATTCTTAAAGAAGGTAATGTAAAATGTCAGAAAAATGTGTGTGGATGTAGAAGAAAGAATGTGTGTCGAGATAGTAAAATCTGGCGCTCTCTTTTCTCTGTTTACCCTATAAACGAGTAGTTTAAGGGTATATATTATATATCTCATTAAACTACTAGTTTATAAGGTTCAGATATCAGATAATGTTGTATATTTTGTCAGACAGACTATAATTTTGTGTATTGTACATAAATGAGGAGTTAAATTAAAATATAAAAAATAAATCGTCATTTATTTATTGATTTCATCCTTTTTCGTGTATTTATTGGCATCGAAATAAAAATAGGTTTTTATTATATTAGACAGTGGCCAAAGTGTAAAAAGTTGTAATCTGAAAAGAAATAATTTTCAAATGAAATTAAATAATTTATCAAAGGTTTAACTGTGTAACCCTCCGTATGAGAGAAATTATTAAATTCCTTAATGGGTAGTCATGAGCAGTAGGACATTTAACTAAAAACAATTACAAAATTATCAAGCTTACCATCGTTATGTTCACAGTTATAATTGTGCATTTCACAATCCATGAAGAACGTCATTCTGTACAAATTGCTATTTATGCCACAAGTGAACATAGGCATATGGCATTGAATTATACAAAGATTTGCCAAACTCGCCCCTACGACTGAAATTCAGAACAAGATTATTAAACAAATAGAAAAAAGCGATACGTTGTCTGAATCCAAAAGGTTATCGTATGTTCCTTATGTTAACTCTGCTTACAGACGTATGAATATATTTTCTTTCCAAAAATTTTACTGTAGGAATAGGAAGGTAGTGACTCCGGATAATAGATTGAGTACTTTTCCGCATTTATATGTAATAATAATAATACTAGGCAAGTCCAGAAAGTAAGTGTACTGAATTTTTGTAGGTTACAATTTTTTTTATTTAAACAAAAAAATTACGTGGTTACCGTAGTACATACATATGTAAGCTATTTTTCGACATAGTCGCCATTCCTCTCAATGCAGGTGGTGAAGCGGGGTATCAACTTTTTGATGCCTTCCTCGAAGTAGTTTCCCGCCAACCCCTCCGTCCATTTCTCCACCTCCTCCTTTACCTCCTTGTCGATTGAAAACCTTTTTCCACCCATGTGCCGCTTCAGGGAGGTAAAGAGATAGTAATCTGAAGGTGCTAGGTCAGGGGAATGCGCGGGATGGTTCAGGACATCCCATTTAAACGAGGCGAGCAGTTCCTTCGTGGCGTTGGCCGTGTGTGGTCTGGCATTTTCGTGCAGCAGGCAGACTACCTTTGTCAGCATGCATCTCCTCTTGTTCTGAATCGCCCTCCGCAATTTTTGAGGGTCTCACAGTATCTTGCAGAGTTGATGGTCTCCCCTTGAGGCATATATTCAATTAAAATTATGCCTTGACAGTCCCAAAACAATTTCGTCAATTTCGTCAGTCACAATTGAAGGTCTTCCGCTCCTCTGATCATCATGCACAGACGTACGACCGTTTTTAAACTCGCGACACCACTTGTACACACTCGTACGATTCATAGCTTTATCACCATATGCAGTTTTCACCTTATTATAAACCTCAACCGGAGGTTTTCCCTTCCAAACGAAATAACGGATGACGCCGCGTATTTCGCACTTGGCGGGAGATTGGATTTACATTTTTCACGAAACATGTTGTCGCGTCGACACTTCTCAACGTACTGACCTCAAACCGGTCTCGTTGCGGAGAGGAAGGGTCAGGCTACACGGAAGTGTAGCCAACATGTCGAAAATAAAATCCATCCGGTCGTGAGAGTCTCAGTACACTTACTTTCTGGATACGCCTCGTATATTTGAAATGAAAACTACAAAATTATTACAACCAAAATGTTGAGTGTAAGAATAGGAAGATGGTTACTCCGGACATTAGATTGTGTGCTTTTTCAAATTTGTGAATGATAAAATAAGATATTTGGAAAGAATACTTCAAAAATATTATTAAAAAAAATGTTTAGTGTTAGAATAGGAAAGTGGTGACTCCGGACATTACGTTGTGTACTTTTACAAATGTTTATTTGATAAGAATAAGATATTTGGAAAGAAAAGTGTAAAAGTATAACAAAAGTTAGAAGACGAACTACAAAGACATGTCATAGATCTCCCGATGTGTTATAGTAATCTATCCGACGATGTACTTTGATAAGTCTTCCCAAAATGGGGTGTCTTCAAGTGCTTCCTAATGGGGTGTCTTCAAGTGCTTCCTAATGGGTTGTCTTCAAGTGCTTCCTAATGGGTTGTCTTCAAGTGCTTCCTAATGGGTTGTCTTCAAGTGCTTCCTAATGGGTTGTCTTCAAGTGTTTCCTAATGGGTTGTCTTCAAGTGCTTCCTAATGGGTTGTCTTCAAGTGCTTCCTAATGGGTTGTCTTCAAGTGCTTCCTAATGGGTTGTCTTCAAGTGCTTCCTAATGGGTTGTCTTCAAGTGTTTCCTAATGGGTTGTCTTCAAGTGCTTCCTAATGGGTTGTCTTCAAGTGCTTCCTAATGGGTTGTCTTCAAGTGCTTCCTAATGGGTTGTCTTCAAGTGCTTCCTAATGGGTTGTCTTCAAGTGCTTCCTAATGGGTTGTCTTCAAGTGCTTCCTAATGGGTTGTCTTCAAGTGTTTCCTAATGGGTTGTCTTCAAGTGCTTCCTAATGGGTTGTCTTCAAGTGCTTCCTAATGCTACAAACGCCGAATTTAACTAAAAACGAATAAAAAAATGTATAATATTTCATAAAAATGTATACATACGACAAGCCAATATGAGGAGAATTTTCATTGTTTTAAATGTATAATACTTTAAAGACAAAGGTACGTGAAGTGAAATATATGGTATATTTATATGATGCCAACGTACGGTATTGCGCAATTTTAGACATTAGTTCAAGTCAGGGCTGCATTTAGATTTTTTTTTTTTACTATTCACAAGAATAGTAATTAAAAAATGTACATCGTTAAAATAAAAAAGATAACTGTAGAGTAAAATATCTTTATACGAAGGGTTTTTTATTATTATTATTATTATTATTATTATTATTATTACACATGACAAGAAATATACACAATTTGAGAAAAAACAACAGGTAATTTGATTTGGACATATAATTTTAATGGATCTGGGTTTGTTGCCTTTCATTTGTCGTATCCCCAGTAAACTAGGCTTTTGCCTGTATCTCACTGAGGATATTTAGCATGAAAAAATAAATCGATACTTCTTTCCGATTTTTGATAACACAAAAAAACCCCGTTGCACGCTCTCATCAACCTGACAAACAGTGACACTCAACTACAACTGGAAACATCTTGCGAAACTCAACTCCTCACACAACATCACTCCAGAAAGACCAAAAATATTCATCCCACAATATACCGCACACAATCATAAGAATAAAAATCGAAACAAATTCAAAACAAAAAAAAAGAAGAAAAAAAGAAAGAAAAACACACAGAAACACAAAAACAACCCAAATTAAAACAACAAGAAGAGACCCACACTCACGAGCTCACATAAATCCTTGGTTGCTACTTAAGGTTTGAGACAGACAAGTAAAAATAAATATTTATCATCGAAAATGGCTTGAAAATGTATTAGAGTTAATGGTGAATATGTTGTAATGGAAAAACAAAACATGTTTTTCCCCTTTTTCCTCTTAATTCCCCGAATTTATTGACCTTCCCTCGTGTATGCAAGTCCTTTAATGAAGTCGTATCTAAAAAATATTTTATTCAAAGTATTGCCCATCGCTTGTTATACATTTTTCCCATCTCTCTGCCAATTTGTGGATGCCACGCCAAAAAAACTGTTGCTCTTTTGAGGCAAACCAATCATCGAGCCATTTTCGTACATTTTCGTAAGAAGTGAAGCGCTGCTCAGTAAGTGCGTGTCCCATCGAAGCAAATAAGTAGTAATCGGATGGAGCCAAGTCTGGTGAGAAAGCGGCATGCGAAAGTATTATTCAACTAAACGCCTCAATCGTTTCCTTGACCGGTTTTGCTGTGTGCGATGGTGCATTATCATGAAGCAAAATCATTTTGTGTTGCCTTTTTTGATATTCTGGTCGTTTTTCAAGCAAGGCTTGGTTCAAATCCATCATTTGTTGTCGGTAGCGTTCAGTATTAACGGTTTCGCCAGGTTTTAGCAGCTCATAATATAACATATAACACTCTTCTGATTCCACCAAACACAGAGCATTGTCTTACGTCCATAGCGATCTGGCCTTACAGTCGATGTCGCTGGTTTGCTTGGAGTTACCCATGATCTTTTAAGCTTAGGATTCTCGAAATAAATCCATTTTTCATCGCCAGTCACAATTCGATGGAGAAATGATTTTCTTTTGTACCTGGCGAGCAGCATTTCGCAAGTGGTTTTTCGTTTTTCCTGCTGTCACTTTCGGTTTTCATTCAGTTCATGTGGAACCCATTTTCCCACTTTCTGAATCTTTCCCATGGCTTTCAAACGTGTGGAGACGGCTTATTGTGTCATATTTAATTAATCCGCTAGTGGTTGTTGCGTTTGAGCGTCATCCTCATCCAACAATGCTTGCACTTCGGCGTCTTCAAACTTTCTCGGTGGTCTTCCACGTTCTTCGTTTCTCACGTCAAAACTGCCACTTTTGATTTTTTTAAACAACTTAAAGCACTGTGATTTACCAAGACCATGCTCAACGTCGATGCGATTTTGCAGCAGTTTTCCCACGTGCACAAATTGTGGGTTATGCAAAATAAAGCTATGCAAACCATAATGTATACGCCGTAATTAGTTAACAACAAAAGGCTTCATGAATACGGAGATCTTCCTCTCTGATCGAGAAGTTCTAAGGCTCACTTCCGAACCACCCCAAATCTCTGATAATCTCACTCTTAGACTACGAAGCGACCATTACTCTTGTTCATCCCAGACGCAGATAAATTTTACGAACCACCTCACGTCCCCCGATCCGCAACAGTAAGTGCATAATTGCTCATCCTCATATTTATCATCGTCCTCGTGCTCGTCCTTTATTATTTTCAAAATCATCCACTCATGCACACGCATACTTTCATAGATACACACTTATCCTCCTCAAACTGCAGGGCCTTCTCCTCACCCTTAAACTGCAGGACGGACATTGACTTCTCGCTACTGTTAACCTTAGTACGGGTCTGGCTTCTATTGCGAGAGGTTTGTGAGATAATATTGATATGCAATAAAGTTCGTTTCTATTTCCCTCGAAAAGAAAATCATAATTGATATTCTCATAAATGCACAATGGATAATTGTGTTCGTTTTTGTTTGACCATGATTTAAAAATGCTTGATTACGGCTGGAGGAATTCAAATGGTCATAAAAATCATGTGATGATCATATCCTATTTATTTTCTATAGTGTCGTTTGGTGAAAGATGTGTATCAAAGGCATTATCATCCACACCATTATCATTGTTTATATAATTAACATCACCATTATCATCATCGTCGTCACCATTAGCAAACAACATAACCATTGTCTCCATTATCATTGTCACCCTCATCATCGTCACAAATGCATTATAATCCCCAACACCATTATCGTTGTCACCATCAGCATAAACCAAAGGTACTTTTCCATTATTAACATCACCACCATGATGTGAACATGAACAACCCTCATGATTATCACCGTCACCGTGTTCATTCTCTCCATTATGGTCATCTTCATCATTAACGTTATCATTGCCATTACCATTGTCGTCATCATCATCATCAGGCTAACCATCATTTTTGTCACTATAATCACTATCACCATCATCATTGTTGCAATTCTCATTGTCACTATCATTATCACTGCCCTGATCATCATTGCCAACATCACCATCGTCACTATCATTGTCATTATGATTATTATTATCATCGTCCCTATCATCATTATCACTATAATCACCATGATCATTGTCATCGTCATCATGCTCTCTATTATCATCCTCCTTGGCAACATCATCATTATCAACATCATCATCAGTATTGTTACTATCTTGACTATTATTGCCATTATTAGAAGTAAGAGCTGGTCGCTGTTTGTGTCTTGGATATTTATACATAAATGTGTTCGTACAAAGTAACATGGTTACAACTGAAAACTTCGTTAAACTTAAGTCACGCATAATAACGGAAATGGCATCGTTTCATGACTAAACGCACTCCAACTGGGCCTCGTAGTCGAGAATCCTTTCGCCATTTCAATAAAAATTCAGTTGGAAAGCGAAGCTGGACCGTGCAGTTTGTTTATTAAGTGAATGAGCCGTTGCGCACCAGCAAGCTCACCGGCCACGCCACGCCACTGTACTGGATCCGATTGCATACCTGAAGCGAGATGATCGGAGCACACCGACATTTTTCCCCTTTATTTCCAAGAAAATATATTACCCAAGTCATATGTATCATTATACCTTAGCGGAAAAAATACGAATACTTAGCGGAAAAGGGAATAGCACAGTGTTGGGTTCGAACCGACGACCTTCCGCACGTAAGCTCAGTGCGTTACCACGCGGTCATGCACCTCATGCACTCTAAGACAACCCCGTCTGATTAGTTTTTTAACGTTTTGAGTTATTGTAGATTATCTGGAAGTCTCGTGTCGCTGTTTCTTCATTCTTTCTATAAAGGAACGGCGTTGCGTGGGATAATATAATGAATTAATCTTTATTTTCGTATCTGTTGATTAAACTACATCATAATACTGAGCATCGCCATCAACATCACGATAAACATCATCATCTACTATCTCAGAATGCATCAAAAATCTTAAATAATCCATAATATGGAACAAGATAATAAACATATCTGAATCTACGAGCCTGAAGTCGAAAATAAATCTTGAAGATTAGGGTGTGGTCTCATCCCCATGTTTAAAATGACTCACAACGAAGCTCTCAATTCTTCTTCGTTTACATTTCTCCAGAAATTCCATATGGAATTAACATTACAAAGGCAGCATTTGAGGGGGAAATAAAACACAATACGAATATTCAAACTATAATGTATTTTGGTTCGTTTGAGGTCCTGTAGGAGTATATATGATCCTACACACGCTGCAGGCATACTGACCTAACCGATTAAACTGGGTTCGTAGGGTGACGTAAATATGTCCGAGGCCCCCTCATCCATCTTCACCTCGTAACAAGTTGAACTTATACAAAGCCATCATACGTAATCAGATAACTTACGCTGTTCTGGTCTGCGACCACGCGGCCATGACCCACGTGCACGAACTCTAGGTTATGCGAAATGAAGCTATGCACACCTTAATGTATACACCGTTAGTAATTAACAACAAAAGGCTTCACGAATACAGATGTTCTACGGCTCACTTCCAAACCATTCCAAATCTCTGATAATCTCACTCTCAGACTACGAAGCGACCATTACTCTTGTTCATCCTAGACGCAAACAAATTTTACGAACCACCTCACGTCCTCCATCCTCGTCCTCGTGCTTGTCCTCGTGCTCGTCCACTCATGCACACGCATACTTTCATAGATACACAATTCTCCTTCTTAAACTGCAGGGCCTCCTTCTCACCCTCAAACTGCAGGACGGACATTGACAACTCGCTACTGTTGACCTTAGTACTAGTCTACTTTCTATTGCTAGTGGTTTGTGAGATAATATTGATATGCAATAAAAGTTCGTTTCTATTTCCCTCTAAAGAAAATCAAAATTGATATTCTTATAAATGCACAATTGACTCAACCCACAAATAATTGTGTCCGGTTTTGTTTGATCATGATTTAAAAGGGCTTGATGAAGGCTAGAGGAATTAAAATGGTCATCGAAATTATATAATGATCATACTCTTATCATATTTATTTCCTTTCGTGTCGTATGTTGAAAGATGTATGTCAAAGGCATTATCATCGACACCATTATCATTGTTTCTTTAATTAAAATCACCATTTTTGTCATCGTCGTCAACATTAGCATACAACATAACCATTGTCTCCATTATCACCGTCACCCTCATCATCGTCACAATCATCACTGTCACTATAATCACCATCTTCGTCGTCACCATCAGCATAAACCATAGGTACTTTTATCCTCGCCTATCCATTATCATTCTTCTTGGCATCATCATCATTGTCAACATCATCTCTCTCATAATAACACGTGCAATAAACCATCCTCCATTCCATGTTGTTTTTAATAGGCAATCCACCCAAACTAGGATGATTTCTGCCACCGAATTCAAGTCATTATGTAATTATATGAGACAATATAATATAAAACCAATTTAAAAAAATGCAGATTCACGAAAAAATAGTCAGCATATTAAAAAATATATATCCCAAAAACACGTAGATAAGTTGATGAGTGCATTCAAACGTTCCCAGTCTTAGAAGAAAATGTTCCTTTACTTTTGGTAATGTGATATTAAATATGTCAACATCCGAAGCAGTCCCATGCAAAAGAGTTAAGGCCCTTCCAACAGGCACAGCAGCTGGGAGATCCGTTCTTGCGTATGTGATTGATAACACTAGTCTACCGGTGAGGTCTAGTGTAATTGTTATGGACATGTAACGTTAATCTTTCTAGCAATGCTAATTCCAAAGATTTCTTCTTACGCTAAAGGAGTTATACCCGAGCTTGCCCAGCAGAAACTGGAACAAGACACCAAGATATTTTTTTTAAATTTCACCTTGTGAGTTTATTGCCATGTGTCAATCTCTTCCAACCAACCAGAAATATGTATTAACTGGCCCTTAGTGAAAACCAGACTTGAATTCCATTTAAAAAATCTGGATTCTAGCGGGGATCGAACCCGCAACCTCCAGATCAGCAGACAAGGGTCTTACCACCAGGCCATGGAGGTTGTATACCTAATATTGAAAGATAAAGCCATGAATAGACACCAATAGACATATCTTAGATATTTTGTCTGTGTTATCATCACCACGAGTGAGTTTTGTGCCCTCAGTAGGCTCCAAATGCAAGCATTACTTTTTAATTTGCTATACGATTATGTGACAGAATATAATAAGTTATAAAGTATGAATATGAACTAAAGATTGATGTACTCTGAAATGGTTTGGACATGTAGAACGAATGAATTAAGAAAGACAAACAAAACAAATATACAGTGCAAATGTGAGTGGAAGGCGTGTGAGAGAATGATCAACAAAAGGATGGTGAGATCAACTGTATATTCTTAAAGAAGGAAATGTAAAATGTCTGAAGAATGGGTATGGGGTGGAGAAGAATCGGAATATGTGTGTCGAGATAGGAATGTCTGGCGCTCTCTTCTCTCTACCTATACTATAAACAAGTAGTTTAAGGGGATATATTGTATAAACAAGTAGTTTAAGCGGATATATCGCATTACTCGTTTACTGGGTTCAGATATCAGATAATGTATATTTTGTCAGACATTCTATAATTTTATGTATTGTACATAAATGAGGAGTTCAATTAAAACATAAAAAAATAAATCATCATTTATTTATTGATTTCATCACTTTTTGTGTCTTTATTGGCATCGAAATAAAATGAGGCATTTATTGTAAACGACAGACGCCCCAGTATTGAAAGCGGTAATCTGAAAAGAAATAATTTCCAAATTAAATTAAATAATTTATCTAAGGTTTAACTTATTATTCCCAGGACTGTAGAGTGGAAGTCAGGTCAGTAGTCGAAATATGCTATACTTTTAAATTTACTCCAACTTTAAAAAAAATACATTTATTAGACTTATTGGCTACATAATATTAAATTATGAAGTATGTACAATTTGGTACAAATAGCGTGTATGGTACTATGATGAGGAATCCCCGTAGACATTATTTCCAAACAACCCTCATTTAATTAGTTATAACACATTTATATAAGTATTTTTCTTTCTTTAAATAGTTAATTAATAACAATTTGTATAGTTAAAACTAATAGGTGTGGTATATAAGTTTTGATTCGGTTTTTTTTAATATGTAAAGTTTTTTTGACGACTCCACACCCCTGGTCATTCATATTATCATAATAATCCCCGCGACAAGTGTTTCTACCCCCTATCTCCAGACTCTGTTCAGCCGATACCTGAAGAAACCTTTCGACGGAAAAATGGCCTGTATCCTGAACCCAGATACTTTTTTATAAAATATTCCAGACTTGTTTTTACCTAAGGCCTCTTTAATATATTTCTAGTAGGTCGGAAAATATTGCTACATGTCAATACTATATACCCGCCATGTAACTATTATAAAACAACAATGGTTGTATTGTCTCCCAGCCCGGGGATTGCAGGTTCAATCCCCAGTCCAGACTTCTTAAAAAAGGATAAGTAAAATTGTTACTTGTGACTTTTTCAACAACTTTCTGGTTGTTTGGAAGAAATTGGCGTATGGCAATAACAGTTTAACAAGTTGAACTGTATACAATGAAAGTGGAATGCAATGATAATATTATCAATTACATCATCCCAATCGTCTTTATAAATATTCTACATATAAGAAATCTAAAATGTGTCACTATTATAAAACAAATATGTTTGAATGATATTTCTTTCGTGTTTCATAAAAAAAACCACTCGCAGGCCGCGGATTGGCTATGGCTGGTGTCACATATTCATGTTCGATGGCAGCAAAGTCATGTTCCCTGATCCCCCACTTTTTATTTTGTGTTATATTATACTCGTCACCGGTAAAAGGGCAGTTTACTAAAAATCAATTACAAAATTATCGAGCTTACCACTTTCACGACTACAGTTATAGTTGAATAGATCACATTCATCTAAGAATGTTCGCGTGTCACCATGGCTATTCATGGCACATAAACGTGTAATGGGTCCATTGCATGGAATACCACATAGTCTAGCCAAACTCGCCCCCACGACTGAAATTCAGAAGAAGGTTATTAAACAAATATAAAAATAGCGAGACGTAGCCTGAATTCAAAAGGTAATCGTCTGTTACTTATCTTAATTCTGTTTACAGACGTATGCATATTTTTATTATTCTCAATTATTTTTTTTTAAGCTGTGTGTAAGAATAGGAAGGTGGTAACTCCGGTCCATATGTGGTAACTCGGAACTCCGGAATAAGATATTTGGAAAGAATACTGCAAAATATTACAAAAAAATGTTGAGTGTAAGAAAAGGAAGATGGTGACTCCGGATAATAGTACTTTTTCAAATGGATAAGGGTGATATATTTGTAAAGAAAACTGTAAAAGTATTACAAAAGTAAGAAAACGAACTACAAAGACATCTTATAGATCTCCCGATATGTTATTGTAATACATTCGACGATATACTTTGATACGACTTCCATAAAAGGGTTGTCTTCGAGTGCTTCCTAAAGCAGCACACGCCACCCATATACCTTATACTTGTACAATATAAATACAATAATAAGATTAACATATGTAGGCATTTCGACCTAGCGTGAGGCTGTATCTGAAGATACGAGGAAATTTTCAATTTCATATTTTCGACCCCCGGTTGACTATGGGTTACATAATCCACGGATAAGGGAATTTAACTGTTTATTAAAAACTAATACAAAAATGTATTTTATAAAAATGTATACATACGACAAGCCAATACGAAGAGAATTTTCATTGTTTTAAATGTATAATACTCTAAACACAAAGGTATGTGAAGTGAAATATATATTTATACAATACCGACTTAACGTATTGTGCAATTTTACGAGTAGACATTAATTCAAGTCAGGGCTGGATTTAGAATTGATTATTTTTTAACTATTCACAATACATAATTTAAAATATGCATCGTTAAAATAAAAAAGAGAATTGTAGAGTACAAGAACTTAATATTGCTACGAACTATCAATTTTAAGATACATAGTTCTTACGACTCATTGCTTCACTACCATAAACAGTTTGAATCATTTCAAAACTTTCTGTGACACTTTTACACAATTTAAAACAAAGTTTGATGTTAGCACGTTGCTCTTTTGTTCCTTTTCCTAGGCTCAGAAGGTACTGTCAATTGTTACGTCATTACGAATGAACCGGCGAAGCCAGCGCTTTCAGACTTTTACAGAAGGTAGTCGAAATGTGTCGCTAGCTATCTCACTAATTCATCCACAGATGGCGCTGGTGGTTACGCGAAAATAAAATCTGCCACCTTTCCCATTGAACAGGCCGTGTATTATGTATACGAGGGGAGGTCAATAAATTCGCGGAATAAAAATATAAAGGGGGGGGGGGGGGGTGACTCATTATTAGTGTACCAAGTTTAGGTCTTATTTAGAGGGTATTGTTGAAGATATCGTCGGAAGAGTATGTAGAACGTTAATACATCCCAAGTATGGAGTTTCGCGCCGTCATTTAATTTCTCACGAAATAAAGGCAAACAACTCAAATTATGTTGTAAGATATGTTAGCGGTTTATCAGGACTATTATTGCCTTAAAACATGGTTTACAGGAAGCAGTCTTTTTAAACGAGGAGGAGAATCGATTGAAAACGACCTCCGACCAGGACGGCATATTGAGGTCACTTCAAACATCGTCAAAAAGTAGAAAAAAGCTTGTATTGGAGGATGCCCGCCTAAACAAACAACAGCTTGAGGTGATGATTGGAGTATCCCCTACAACCATTTTGAATATCCTCCTCCAACATCTAGGGATGTCAAAAGTCAGTGCAAGGTTGGTGGGTACCCAGAATGTTCACGCCACTTCAAAAATAACAACACATCTGTACGAATGTTTACCAGAGAGTACTACTCTAGTCTGCTGATACAGTGAAAATAAGGTGTGAAGAAGAAAAGGAGAGAAAAATGGACAAAAGGTGTGCTGCTTTTGCATGAAAATGCACCCGTGCACAAAAGTATTCTGCATTTGGCTGCTCTTCACAACTGTGGCTTTCAAACATTAAATCCCCCTCCCTACAGCCCAGAACTGGCTCCATCTGGCAATTATTTATTTCCAAATATATTATTTATTTCCAAATAGGAGGTATCGTAACGGTCAGTTTGTTTGGACCCGCGTGTATGTCAGCCACTTTGCAGAACAATACCGCCGCGAATATCCATCGGAAGGTCGTGGAAGTTTATGGTAGTGATATAATGAGTCGACAACATGTCACGAAGTGGGTTAGGTTGTTCAGAGAAGGCCGTACTGATACTCACAACGAGGCGAGGCAGTGATTTCTGACGAACTTGTGCAAAAAATTGAAGAACAAGTGTGAAATGACCGCCGTGTGACGCTTGACGACTTCACGAAGAATTTCTTGACATTTGTCGAAGTCTTCTCGGTGATATTATGTCGGAAAAACTTGGTTGCAAGAAGTTCTGTGCGAGATGGGAGCCCAGAATGCTCACACCGGAGCACTATCAAAATCGCGTGACCGCCGCGCGTGAATTTTTGGATCGTTTCGCACAGAAGGGAGAAGCTTTTCTGGATTTCATCGTGAGGGGAGATAAGACGTGGGTGTGTCACTACACCCCAACAATTTTTCAACAATCAGGAGGCCGAGGAAACTGTGAAGAAGTGGCTGAAAGAGCTGGCGACGGAGGTCTATGACACTGGCGTACAAAAGCTAGTGCCCCGACTACAGAAATGTCTCGATCTCGATGGCAATTACGTTGAAAAATAGTTAAATATATTTGTGAAGTATCCTGTGAATTTCAATTAAATACAAGCATTTTTCGATCCTACATAAATTTTGTAATCTCCCTTTCTGGATAACCCTCGTATATATGCAAGTCCTTCAATGAAATGATATCTTAACAACAAAAGACTTCACGAATACAGAGGTCTTCCTCTCTGACCGAGAGTTTCTACGGCTCACTTTCGAACCATCCCGAACCTCAGATAATCTCACTCTCAGACTACGAAGCGACCATTACTCTTGTTCATCCCAGACGCGAATAAATTTTACGAACCACCCCACGTCCCCCGATCCGCAACAGTAAGCGTAGAATTGGTCATCCTCATCTTTATCCTGGACCTAATCCTCGTGATCGTCCTTTATTATTTTCGAAATAATCCACTCATGCACACGCATACTTTCATAGATACACAATTCTCCTCTTTAAACTGCAGGGCCTTCTCCTCCACCTCAAACTGCAGGACGGAGATTGACTACTCGCTACTGTTGACCTTAGTACGGGTCTGCTTTCTATTGCGAGAGGTTTTCGAGATAATATCGATACGCATTAAAAGTTCGTTTTTATTTCCTCTAAAGATAATCAAAATTGATATTCTCATAAATGCACAATGAACCCAACCCACAAATAATGGTGTCCGATTTGGTTTGACCATGATTTAAAAAGGCTTGATGAAGGCTGGAGGAATTCAAATGGTCATCTAAATCATGTGATGACCATTCATATTTATTTTCTAGTGTCGTTTCGTGAAAGATGTGTATCAAAGACATTATCATCGACACTATTATTATTGTTTCCATAATTAACATCACCATTATCATCATCGTCGTCACCATTAGCAAACAACATAACCATTGTCTCCATTATCATCATCGTCACAATCGTCAGTATAATCCCCAACACCATCATATTCGTCACCATCAGCATAAACCATAGATAATTTTCCATTAATAACATCACCACCATCATAACAGTCCTCATAATTATATGTCACCGTCACCATTATCTCTAATATGGTTATCTTCATCATTAGCGTTATCATTGTCATTGTCATTGTCGTCATTATCATCATCATCATCGGGTTTACCATCATCATTGTCACTATAATCACTATCACCATCATCATTGTCGCCATTGTCGTTGTGACCATCATTATCACTGCCCTGATCATCATTGTCAACATCACCATCGTCACTATCATTATCATTATGATTGCTATCATCATCGTCTCCATAATCATTATCACTATAATCACCATGATCATTGTCATCGTCATCATCCTCTCCATTATCATCCTCCTTGGCAACATCATCATTATTATCATCTTCATCATCATTATTGTTACTATCATGACTATTATTGTCATTATAAGAAGCAGGAACTTTGAAATATGTAAGAGCTGATCGCCGTTTGTGTCTTGGATGTTTTATACATAAATATGTTCGTACAAAGTAACATGGTTACATCTGAATACTTCGTTTAACTTTAATTCAACCGCACATAATTGAATTAGCCACGCGTAATAACGGAAATGGCATCGTTTCATGACTAAACTCACTCCAACTGGGCCTCGTAGACGAGAATCCTTTCCCCATTTCAATGACGATTCAGTTGGAAAGCGAAGCTGTGCCGTGCAGTTTGTTTATTAAGTGAGTGAGCCGTTGCGCACCAGCAAGCTCACCGGCCACGCCACGCCACTGTACTGGATCCGATTGCATACCTGAAACGAGATGATCGGAGCACACCGACATTTTTTCCCCTTTATTTCAAAGAAAAGATTTTACCCAAGTCATATGTATCATTATATCTTAGCGGAAAAAATACGAATACTTAGCGGAAAAGGGAATAGCACAGTGCGGGGTTCGAACCGACGACCTTCCGTACGTAAGCTCAGTGCGTTACCACGCGGTCATGCACTCTAAGGCAACCCTGCCTGATTGGCTTTTTAACGTTTTGAGTTATTGTTGATTATCTGGAAGTCTCGTGTCGCTCTTTCTTCATTATTTCTATAAAGGAACAGCGTTGCGTGGGATAATATAATTAATTAATCTTTATTTTCGTATCTGTTGATTAAACTTTATCATAATACTGATCATCAACATCACAATAAACATCATCATCTACTATCTCAGAATGCATCAAAAATCTTAAATAATCCATAATATGGAACAAGATAATAAACATTACCAGTATCTGAATCCGCGAACCTGAAGTCGAAAATAAATCTTGAAGATTAAGGTGTGGTCTCATCCCCATGTTTAAAATGACTCACAACGAAGCTCTCAATTCTTCTTCGTTTACATTTCTCCAGAAACTCCACATGGAATTTCTACTTGTTTGAGATTTTTTAGTTATTTTTTTTCGAATTCATTTGTATTACTCGTATTAACTATGAAGCTTATCAGATCAACCGTAAAAAAACTATTTAAAAAATCAAGCGCATACTCACAACTTGATTGGGACCAGCTCGTCGACTATCAATTGAAAAATTTAATTAATTGGTTGGAAAATATTACTTCTTAAAATCGACCAATTACGACTGTTTACATAATGCACGTTTTCATCTTCACTATCACTTTCAGTATAAACATAGCGCCTACTTTTGCGTGGTCGGAGTTGGATGTTACTCCACTGTCGGGATCGTTATGATGTATAACTCAATGTTTAGAAACTTTGTCAACATTATCAATATCTTCGTCTTTGCCCTCGTCCTAGTCGTCACTGATCAATCCCATGTCAAATTAGGTGTTGTCCAGAGATCAAATCCAGGGCAAATGTTTTGGCCCTAGATTTGATCTCTGAACAACAAATGGGTTTTAAAGGTTTCAAGCAATACAATTTCAAAAAATACTGTCACAAACAATACAAGAAAGGGGAAACTCATAATTTAATCCGGTTGAACTCATAATTTAATCTTATCAATTATCTTGTTTTCAAGAACCTACCTTCCAATCGTCGTCTTGCTGTATGTTGTTAGCATGCGTTGCAAATTTAAATACTCACATTATGCAGTAGCTTCTACATATATGTTTTGACTCATTTTCACTTCACGGTCACAGTATGTTTTACTTCGTTTTTTTGGCTTCATGGCATCAGGCAAATAATATACTAGAAGATATCCAATAATTATATCTGAATTGTTACATACTATATATATACCATAATGCCATTTCCCTATCGGTGTTGGCAAAGAGGACAGCCCGCTATACTTTCCTTACTTGACACACATGTTTAACCTCTTACACGTCCACACGCCATTACTCAATTTTTAGAAACTTTGTCAACATTATCATCCTCCTCGTCCTTGCCCTCGTCCTCGTCGTCACTGATTAATTCCATATTAACTTATGTGTTGCCCAGAGATCAAATCTAGTGCCAAAATAACAAACATATTTTAAAAGTTTCAAGCAATAATAGCAACTCATTTAAAAAAATTACTGTCACAAACAATACAAAAAATGAGAAACTCGTAACTTAATCCGGTTGAACCCATTATTTAATCTTATAAATTATCTTGTTTTCAAGAACCTACCTTCCAATTGTCGTATTGTTGTATGTTGATAGCATGAGTTGCAAAATTGGAATACTCACGTTATGGAGTAGCTTTTACTTATATATTTTTACTCATTTTCACTTCACGGTCACAGTATATTTTACTTCATTTTCGGCTTAAAAAAATTAACAATCGGAAATCACCACGAAGATAGAAGAAATATTCCATTCCATGTTATTTTCAAAATAATCAGTCAAAAAATTCAATTCTTTATAAAAAGTAAAGAAAACAGTAAAACAATTTTTTTGAACAAAATTTAAATAAATATTTATTTATACTCTTATTTTACGAAAAAATAGTTTTCATTTTAAAAATATTTGTTCCAAAATCACATGAATATGTTATGTTCATGCACTCATGCATTCAAACGTCCCCAGTCTTAGAAGAAAAAATCCTTTAATTTAGTATTGTGATATGAAATATGTCAATATCCGAAGCAGTCCCGTTCAAAAGTGTTAAGGCCCTTCCAACAGGTATAGTGGCTGGAAGATCCGTTCTTGCGTATGTGATTGATAACACTAGTCCACCGGTGAGGTCTAGTGTAATTGTTATGGACACGTAACGTTAATCTTTCTAGCAATGCTGATTCCGAAGATTTCTTCTTACGCTCAAGGAGTTATACCCTAGCATGCCCAGCAGGAACTGGAACAAGACACCCAGATATTTTTTTTAAATTTCACCCTGTGAGTTTATTGCCATGTGTCAATCTCTTCCAAACAATCAGAAATATGTATTAACTGGCCCTTAGTGAAAACCAGACTTGAATTCCATTTAAAAAATCTGGATTCTAGCGGGGATCGAACACGCAACCTCCAGATTAGCAGACAAGGGTCTTACCACCAGGCCATGGAGGTCGTATACCTAATATTGAAAGATAAAGCCATGAATAGACACCAATAGACATATCTTAGATATTTTGTCTGTGTTATCATCACCACGAGTGAGTTTTGTGCCCTCAGTAGGCTCCAAATGCAAGCATTACTTTTTAATTTGCTATACGATTATGTGACAGAATATAATAAGTGATAAAGTATGAATATGAACTAAAGATTGATGTACTCTGAAATGCATTGGACATGTAGAACGAATGAATTAAGAAAGACAACCAAAACAAATATACAGTGCAAATGTGAGTGGAAGGCGTGTGAGAGAATGATCAACAAAAGGATGGTGGGATCAATTGTATATTCTTAAAGAAGGTAATGTTAAATGTCTGAAAAATGTGTATGGGGTGTAGAAGAATCGGAATATGTGTGTCGAGATAGGAAAGTCTGGCGCTCTCTTCTCTCTACCTACCCTATAAACAAGTAGTTTAAGGGGATATATTGTATAAACGAGTAGTTTAAGGGATATATGGCATAAATCTACTCGTTTACAGGGTTCAGATATCAGATAATGTATCTTTTGTCAGACATTCTATGGTACATAAATGAGGAGTTAAATTAAAATATAAAAAAATAAATCATCATTTATTTATTGAGTTCATCACTTTTTGTGTATTTATTGGCATCGAAATAAAAATAACCACTTATTCTCTTTCACAGTGGCCCCAGTGTAGAAAGCGGAAATCTGAAAAGAAATAATTTTCAAATTAAATTAAATAATTTATCAAAAGTTTAACTTTATGACTCTTCGTATGAGAAAAAATATTGAATTTCTTTATTATTCCCAGGACTGTAGAGTCGAAGTCAGGTCAGTAGTCGAGATATGCTATTCTCTTAAAACAGGGGTCGGCAGACTTTCTAGTGAGAAGAGCAAAATATTAAGTAAACAGAATCTCAAAATTTTCATAGAGCCGCAACATAAATTTTCACTCAAGCTATATAAATATAAATGACGAAAAAAAAAAACAAGATAAAATCAAGATTTTTTATTAAAAAATCAATTTCACAATACAGTAGTTCACAATACAAGAGTAGAATATTATATACTATATTATATATGGGAGTTATAAGCTTCTGTAGACCAGTGCACTACTCTTATTAATGAGAATGTTTGTTCGCGTGCATAGGTAGAGTCAAAGATTGTGAGAATGGTAAATTCTAGTGTTTTTATTGTGTCATATGTTCCAAGCAAACTATTCCATGTATCGAATATAATTGTTTCTATTTTAGGCATTTGTTTCTCAGCTGTCTACTTATGCTGATCAAATTGGAATTCTCTGCTCCACAGTTCCTTGCCTCGGTGAAGCTGGAATTGAAGAGTCGCAAACGCCTATGAAAAGAGCCGCAGTTTACCGACCCCTGTCTTAAACCATAGTCAATATTGTCATCAACACCTTCATCATTATCAATATAATTTTAGCGAATGTCCTTGAAGGACGCGCTGATGATTTTGATTGTTTAGTATTTAAATAAAATACGTCAGTTAGCGATGCGGAAAGAGAGAGTGAATGAATCAATGAATAATAAATAGTGATTAATGATGCCTTATTTATCGGTAAGTAGGTATTTATACATTTCAGAACGGGCGCGGGAGTGCGCCCGCAATATATTTTTATCTCGCTTCTGTACGTGCAGAGATGGTCGATTGAAATATTGCAGACATCGCAAATAATATTGTGGGTTGACAATTTGTTGGCGAAAACGGCGAGACAGCGCGATGCGTTCTCTTTCTACTGTGGAATGTATCGTAAATAGTATTTGTGTGTAAACAATTTCAATGTTTTGGTATGCGACCTTTGGACATATCCAAAAGTCGTTTCGTCGGTCGTTGACCGTGTATGTTGACAATATATCAGCGACGACAGTAGTTCCTACATAATCATTATTATTATCATCACCATCATCATTATCCATTTGAGCATCAATATATACATTAGTATCAACAGAATCATTACTATTAATGACCTCCGTAGCTAGGTTGGTAAAACGTCAGTCTCCCAGCCCGGGGATTGTAGGTTCAATCCCCAGTTCAGACTTCTTAAAAAAGGACAAGTATGATTTTTACTTCAGACTTTTTCAACAACTTTCTGGTTGTTTGGAAGAAATTGACGCATGGCAATAACAGTTTAACAAGTTGTACAGTATACAATGAAAGTGGGATGCAATGATAATGTTATCAATTACATCATCCCAATAATCTTTATAAAGCTTCTATGTACATATCGGAAATCTAAAATGTGTCTTTCTTCTTCATTTTTCTTCTTCAAACGTCTCTCCACTGCTGGATGTAGGCCTTTTCTAAAACCTTCCACGCTTCCCTGTCTTGGGCTTTTCTAGTCCATTTTCTACCGGCGACAGGGATAATGTCGTCAACCCACCTCTTCTGGGGCCGTCCCATTGGTTTTTTTGTATCCCACGGCCTCCATTTCAGGACTCTGGGTGCCCATCTTTCATTTTGTTATCTTGCAACGTGACCCACCCACTGCCATTCCATGCCAGCAACACGGTCCAAAATGTGTCACTAATATAAAACAACTATGTTTCAATGTTAGTTCCTTCGTGTTTCCTAAAAACCCACTCGCAGGACGCGGATTGACTATGGCTGGTGTCACATATTTATGTTCGATGGCAGCAAAGTCAAGTTCCCTGATCACCCACTTTTTATTTTGTGTTATATTAAACTCGTCACCGGTAAAAGGGCAGTTTACTAAAAATCAATTACAAAATTATCAAGCTTACCATCGTCACGACTACAGTTATAGTTAAATACTTCACATTCCCTTAAGAATGTTCGCATGTCATCATGGCTATTCATGGCGCATAAAGGTGTTATGGGTCCATCGCATCGAATAATACATAGTTTAGCCAAACTCGCCCCCACGACTGAAATTCAGAAGAAGGTTATTAAACAAATATAAAAATAGCGAGACGTAGCCTGAATTCAAAAGGTAATCGTCTGCTACTTATGTTAACTCTGTTTACAGACGTATACATATTTTTATTATTTTCTTAATTTTTCAAATTTCAAAAACTGGTAGTCAGTAAGAATAGGAAGGTGATGACTCCGGACATTAGATTGCGTACTTTTTCAAATTTATATGTGATAAGAATAAGATGTTTGGAAAGAATACTGCAAAAATATTACAAAAAAAGGTAAAATGTAAGAATAGGAAGGTGGTGACTCCGGACATTAGATTGTGTACTTTTTCAAATTTATATGTGATAAGAATAAGATATTTGTAAAGAAAAGTGTAAAAGTAACAAAAGTTAGAAGACGAACTACAAAGACATCTTATAGATCTCCCGATATGTTATTGTAATACATTCGACGATATACTTTGATTCGACTTCCAAAAAAGGGTTGTCTTCGAGTGCTTCCTAAAGCAGCACACGCCACCCATATACCTTATACTTGTATAATATTAATACAATAATAAGATAACATATGTAGGCATTTCGACCTAGCGTGAGGCTGTATCTGAAGATACGAGGGAATTTTCAATTTGATATTTTCGACCCCGGTTGACTATAGGTTACATAATCCACGGATAAGGGAATTTAACTGTTTATTAAAAACTAATACAAAAATGTATTTTATAAAAATGTATACATACGACAAGCCAATATGAGGAGAATTTTCATTGTTTTAAATGTATAATACTCTAAACACAAAGGTATGTGAAGTGAAATATATATTTATACAATACCAACTTAAGGTGTTGCGCAATTTTAGACGTTAGTTCAAGTCAGGGCTGGATTAAGAATCGATTATTTTTTAACTATTCACAATACATAATTTAAAATATGCATCGTTAAAATAAAAAAAGAGAACTGTAACTCTACAGTAACAACTTTATATTGCTACGAACTATCAATTTTAAGATACATAGTTCTTACTATACAACTCATTGCTTCACTACTATAAACAGTTCGAATCATTTCAAAACTGTGGCACTTTTACACAATTTAAAATAAAATTTGATGTTGGCACGTTGCACTTTCGTTCCTTTTCCGACCGAGATTCAGAAGGTGTTGTCGATTGTTAAGTCATTACGAATGAACCGGTGATGCTAGCGCTTTGATTTTTTTTACGGAAGGTAATCGAAATATGTCGCTAATTAATTAATTTATTCATCCAGAGATAGCACTGGTTATTACGCGAAAATAAAGTCGGTCACCTTTCCCATTAGACAGGCCGTGTTTACATACGAGGTGAGGTCAATAAATTCGCGTCCCCTCATCCTCATCCTCGTCCTCATCCTCATCCTCGTCCTCATTCTCATCATCGTCCTCGTCCTCATCCTCGTCCTCGTCTTCATCCTCGTCCTCGTCCTCATCCTCATGCTCGTCCTCATCTTCATCCTCGTCCTCATCCTCATCCTTGTCGTCATCCTCATCCTTAACCTCATCCTCATCCTCGTCCTCGTCCTCGTCCTCATCCTCATCCTCATCCTCATCCTCATCCTCATCCTCGTCCTCGTCCTCATCCTCATACTCATACTCGTCCTCTTCTTAAAGTATGCCAAGGACGGAGCGAGTCTTACAATATATTGATTTGTAACTGATTCCAAATGGCAATCTATGTTTAAGCGTAGCGCTAATCCATGATTGGTAAAACGCTGAAAATTTTCGGCGAGATAAGAGGTGGCGGCGGGACAGTTAAGGATATTATACAATAGAGACAGTATGTGAATTTGGCGTCTATTTCTAACATTCAACCAATTCAATGCCTTCTGGTGTGAAGTTATACGATTGTACTTTCGTAGGTTGAAAATAAATCTTAGACACACATTTTGAAGACGCTGTAATTTGTCCAGCTGTTCCTCTGTAGCATCCAAGTAACAGACGTCCGCATAGTACATAACCACAAAGAGCAGAGATTGTTCGAGTAAAATTATTCCTTCTTTTCATTATTATAATAATTATTTTACCGTCCTTGTTATCCATCTTTACTTTTAATGATTGTGTAATAATATCGTAATAATTATAATACTTTTATTATTGTCATAATGACAATAATTATCGCTGTCATTACTATCTTCAACGTTTTAATTAAAACTATTGTCATTATAACCTCTCGGATTATAGAATCCTAAAACTGATCGATTGTGTGTTGGATATTTTATGTATAAACGGATGCGTTTAACTAATATATGTTTATATTATTCGAAATTTTATTATAATAATAAACTGCACGAATTTTTCACAAATTGTTACCTATAAAAAAATAATTTAAAAGAAAATGAACATGTCACAATATTTAATTCCTTCCTACATGTGAAATTTATGACCGGAAGTGTTTTATCAATGCCGTTTGAATTGTGGCAGTAGGTCGTAGAAAATATCGTCAGTGGTAAATTAACACATTCAATGCGATCAAATTATTAAAGTACGAGGCATATCCAGAAATTAAGTGTACTGAATTTTTGTAGGTTACAATTTTTTTTATTTAAACAAAAAAATTACGTGGTTACCGTAGTACATATGTAAGCTATTTTTCAACATAGTTGCCATTCCTCTCAATGCAGGTGGTGAAGCGGGGTATCAACTTTTTGATGCCTTCCTCGAAGTAGTTTCCCGCCAACCCCTCCGTCCACTTCTCCACCTCCTTTACCTCCTCGTCGGTTGAAAACCTTTTCCCACCCATGTGCAGCTTCAGGGAGGTAAAGAGATAGTAATCTGAAGGTGCTAGGTCAGGGGAATGCGCGGGATGGTTCAGGACATCCCATTTAAACGAGGCGAGCAGTTCCTTCGTGGCGTTGGCCGTGTGTGGTCTTGCATTGTCATGCAGCAGGCAGACTCCCTTTGTCAGCATGCCTCTCCGCTTGTTCTGAATCGCCCTCCGCAATTTTTTTAGGGTCTCACAGTATCTTGCAGAGTTGATGGTTTCCCATTGAGGCATATATTCAATTAAAATTATGCCCTGACAGTCCCAAAACACGGATGCCATGATTTTCTTGGCTGAAATTGTGGTTTTGAACTTTTTGGCGGAGGGTGAAGAGGTGTGACGCCACTGTTGAGACTGCCTTTTGGTTTCAGGCGTGTAGTGTGCAACCCAAGTTTCATCTCCAGTAACGATGGAGCGGAGAAATTCATCTCCATGGAGTTTGCAGCGCCTCAAAAACTCTTGCCTTTTTACACAATTTCGCACTTGGCGGGAGATTGGATTTACATTTTTCACGAAACGTGTTGTCGCGTCGACACTTCTCAACGTACTGACCTCAACCGGTCTCGTTGCGGAGGGGAAGGGTCAGGATACACGGAAGTGTAGCCAACATGTCGAAAATAAAATCCATCCGGTCGTGAGAGCCTCAGTACACTTACTTTCTGGATACGCCTCGTAATTCACGTGTGGCTGAAAATTTAAAAAAAAAATGTTAAATTACGTGCGATTTAATTTGGTGTTGTCTAATAGTACCCCCTCCATTTGAAACGAAACATTGAACACGAACTTTGCATATAAAAACGCGTCAGGCGGGTTGTTAGCACCCGACGGTTGCGAAGAAGAACGCACTAGGCGCGTTGTTAGCATTGGACGTGTTATGGACAGTTAGAGAAAGGTGTACGACGATTGGCCACCATTTCCATTCGTGCTGTACTCTTAATTATTTTGATTTTTTTGCATGTTATTCCTCAATAAATCTAACTTGACGATGCGGACATTTTCAATGACTGACAATCTTGTCTTAGACCCCAATAATTGGAATCTGAACCACTATACTCAAGAAAATAAAGTGTGGTCCCTGTGACGTTTGAAATGTCATGTCTCAAAGGGATGGGGTAAAATCGTTTTTTTACAAATCGAATCGTTTTTTTTTTTAAATCTAAAAATTGTTTTTCTCTAAACTGACGTTTTAATTGCTAATTTTCATTATACTGACTTTCTAATGTATTGTATGATTTGTATCTATCTTTAAATAGGCCAAGATCCACTGTGAATTAATACTAATTACGAACATTGAAATTTATGTATAAAAAAATCGAAAATCCAATTATCGTATACCCCATCCCTAGCCAATGCAAACTAACGTACTGACTTTTGACAAACGTCACCAAATATTATTTGATTTTAACAAACTGCCACATTATTGCTAATTTGTAACAAGATGTATTAATTTGTCATTATTGTTAGTTTTATGTAATGTATTTACCAAAATAATTTGCTATTTATTAGAGTCGAGGCTTATATTAAAGTTGATAAAATATTTAAAATTACTGAACGTCGTTACATGTTTGTATTGGGGCAAATTTGTGAACTGTCACAGAGACCATGCTACATTTTCTCTAGTATAGAGTAAGGATGTAAATCAGAGTTCATAATCGGACCTGATGGAAATACTACCACACGACGACAGGCTACAACTATTATTAACTAGTTCTGTTGTAGCCTGTTCTTTGAGGCGAATGGTCGCGTGGTAACGCATTAGACTTCCGTGCGAAGGTCACCGGTCACCAGCCAACCTCGCGCTGTGCTAATCTCCTCTAATGACGCAGGAATTTTCCCTGCCTAGTAACCAGAGATATAAGGAAACCTTTGACCACAGTCAAACATATTCTTTAAAAAAAAAAGAGGAAAAAACATGCCGGTGTGCTCAGATTATTTCACATCAGGTTTGCCATCGAATTCAGTACACCGGTGTAGCCGATGAGTTTGCTGATATGCAATAGCTTACTCTTTTAAAGAGCGGCACAGCTTCGCTCTCCAACAAAATTAACGTTGGAATGGCGAGTGGATTCTCGATTACGAGGCCCAGCAATGACATCGACGACGTTTTTAATCTTTCATTCCTATGTTAAAAAAATCCGCGCGTTCCGGTGCTGTGTATTCAATATACATGTAAAAATGAGCGATTTAAAATCAGAAAAAAAATAAGAATATTCATAGCTAATCGCTAAAATTAGTAAAATTTGATAACAATTGAAATTTAATTGCTAAAAACATGAAAAAAAACGTCAGCCGACGTTCACAAAACGGGCAAAACCACCACCTCAAATGAATGCCTGAAAGCTACTGAAGCGGGAAAAGCGGCGAACTGATATTCTATTTCTTGCGTTCCCATATACCGAAGTAGAGTGAGAGTGAGACGTGAATAGCGTCGCTTCTCACCCATAGCGGTTTTTTTAAATGAATATACCTACGTCACACACTGTCACACGTTTGATTGCATCGGTGAATTTATTCCCGATTTTCACAAAATATATCTGATGTGGCCGATAAGTGCTAATTATTATTAATATTATTTTTTCATTCAAAGCGTAAATGTATTATGGAGGAATACCTAAAATCTGAACCCAGTATTTATTATATTTAAAGAGATATTAAAGTTTTTAGAAGCAATGTGTACTAGTTACACATCACAGGGAAGGAAGGGTTAGTGGGCATAAACATTAACATGTTTATGGTAGTGAGCATACACATTATCATGTTTAGTGGGCATATGCATTATCGTGTTTAGTAGACAATATCATGTTAAGAAGACGAAATCATTATCGTGTTTAGTGGGCATGAACATTGTGTTTAATCAGAAGGAAGGAACATAATCAAAATAGGATAAAGGAGGAACAAAATCAAAATAGGATAAATCAAGGAAGGAACAAAATCAAAATAGGATAAATCAAGGAAGGAACAAAATCAAAATAGGATAAATCAAGGAAGGAACCAAATCAAAATAGGATAAATCAAGGAAGGAACAAAATCAAAATAGGATAAATCAAGGAAGGAACAAAATCAAAATAGGATAAATCAAGGAAGGAACAAAATCAAAATAGGATAAATCATGGAACGAACAAAATCAAAATAGGATAATTCAAGGAAGGAACAAAATCAAAATAGGATAAATCAAGGAAGGAACAAAATCAAAATAGGATAAATCAAGGAAGGAATAAAATCAAAATAGGATAAATCAAGGAAGGAACAAAATCAAAATGGGATAAATCATGGAACGAACAAAATCAAAATAGGATAAATCAAGGAAGGAACAAAATCAAAATAGGATAAATCAAGGTAGGAACAAAATCAAAATAGGATAAAGGAGAGAAATAAAAAACAGTGTACATGATTTATACAATTTACAATCAGATATTTTAATAGTGAAAAAAGGTTTATAATACAAGTTCACATTTGATATTAATTTAACAATTAACAAATCATTTAATTTACTATTTTAGACCGATAAAAGAATTAATTATAATTATTGATGGGTAAATTATTTTCAAAAAATTATTCAATCCATAATTTAACTCTTTTGAGAAATACCTGAAGAAACGTAACATCTTGTTCGATGGAATTCAATGGCATGCTAAAATTTAATAAATAATATATCCATAAATATAATATATATTGTATCGTACTGTATGGTATAAGTATTTCACCTGACGAATTTATTGTCATATGTCAATCACTTCCAACTTTTCCGAAAGATTTTTAAACCAGCTTAAAATAAAAAAAAACTGAAAGGAACCCTTTAATAAAACTAATTACCAGCGAGATTTAAACCCGCAACCCCCGGATCGGAAGACAGACGTCTTACCAATTAGGCTATAGAGGTCGTGTATTGTTTTTAAATATTGAAAGAAATGTAACATTTGATTGTTTGGGATATTTTGATAATTTTTTTATGATTTTGGCAAAAAATATATATACTCGTAATGACATTTGCTTTTTGGATATTTTAAACAAGTAAAAAAAAACCTTATTTGGGATTTAATATCTGTGGCGTTATGGCAGAAGTTGATATGTCAGTTTTTTGTTGTCATTTTGTGTTTATTCTCCCAATTTATAGAAAATATTTCTCAGCATGTTGTGGCAAAACTTGGTGTGTCAGTCATTATCCAAACAAAAGAAATATTGTTTGGAAAAACTTAAAAAATGCTTATTTGTACTGATTTTAACAGCTTATCAAAGTTAATATCGCTTCTCCTATAAACTAAGGTAAAATGGACATATTAATTTTTGCCATAACGCAATAAAAAGATAATTTATATAGCGCAGTTAGAAGAAAAAATATTCTCATGTACGCTTTAACTCTGAACCCGAACCCATTATTATTTACAAATTCAAAATATTACAAAATAAATAAATATAAGTTTAGTGTTGATATAGGAAGGTAGTGGCTGCGTCCATTAAATTAGGATTGTATCATTTTTGCACATATAAATTCAATTTTAGTAAATAAAAATTACATCTGTGATTGAGTTTTAATTTGCCTGATGGTTTCAAAATTCTAAATATTTAGTTTTTCTTGAACCTTTTAACATCTTTCAAGAGATTTTCTTGAACCTTTTAACATCTTTCAAGAGCCTTGAATTGGAAACCTGAAAATTAAAAAAATAACAATTAAACTGTGGAAAATACTTTATAAAGTAATTAGTTTTTATCCTCACATAAGGGGAGTAGTTTTTGCTAGGCTCCTGAAATGAAAAAGTTTTTTAAGAACGCAAAAGAGTTTGTCTATCTTAGAAGCAAGATCACATGGGATGGCCGTACAAAAAGAGAGGTTGACATCGCATTCACCAAGCAAAACTCGCCTTTAATAAAAAAATCAAAGATTTTCGAATCCAGCAACATGGACTTAAAGCTCCGCAAGCAATTGGTCAAAACATATGCGTGGATTATTTTGATGTATGGTTGTGTGGCGGTCGTCGCACACTCGGAACACTGTGGGCGTTCATACACACGGTCAATGACCGATGAAGTGACTTTTGCATTCCTCAACAAATCTAAATAAACAAGTCCAAAGTTCACACGCCGGCCATTCAACCCATAGCCCGGAGTGGACCGCATTCCATACTAGAGCGAGAACGCACCACGCTGCCTCGCCAGTTCCGTAAATAAATTGTCACCTACATACGACATTAATCGTTTTGCTAATGCAGAAACGAGACGAAGGATATCTTGCTAGCATTCCCGCACACACGCGGAAATAGTATAAATACCTACGTTTACTAATAAAAACTCTTCTTCCGCATTGCGATCCAAAACGTGTTTTATTTATCAACAAATCATCATCATCTCTTCCCTTAAGGACTAGCTCCTAAAGTTGCGAGACATGGTGCATAGGCGAAAGAGATCGAAAAAGATTGGAGGCCTTCGAGATGTGGACCTATAGATGAATCCTAAGGATTTCCTGGAGAGACCACATTACAAATGACGAGGCTCTCAGCAGGATCGAAGAAACCAGGCACCTGTCAAACACCATATCGGAAAGGCGTGCAGAATGGATGGGGCATATGCTGCGACATGAAAGTCTCCTGCACAATATACTGGAGGGAATTATTGATCGATTGGCAGAGAGTATCCTCGCCGAGATTATCTGGAGTAAATATGCCACGATATGGACTGCACCTCCTATACAGAGCTCAAGAGGGTCGCTAAAGACCGAGCGGAGTTGAGGAGGAGATGCAGGGCTTTGCTGCTAACCAATCCCCAGAATTGAAACTGAAGAAGAAGACGAAGCCTCCTGAAGTTGAACAAATGTGACAATAGCAATTTGCTAACGACAGTTGCACGTCGTGACATCAATCGTAAGAATGTAACAATTGAGTAACTCCATCTTTGATTCGATGGATATCTTTTTTATTTAATAAGCAATCCATCCAAACTTGGGTGGTTTGTGCCATCAAATTCAAGCCATAATGCAAATTATATGAAACAATATAGTAAAAAAAAAGTTCATTCAATTCTAAACCATTTGAAGTTGCTGATTAAGCTTCAAAAATTTAACAATCGATCTATAAGTGGAAAGTTACACGAGGAAAGAAGAAACGCAAGGTTCATTGGACGCGGATAAGATACGACCTTTAGTAAATCAAATCTGCCTCGCAAAGGACAATCGAAAAATACATGGTATATAGTTTCATCATCCAGACCACACTCGCAGCCAGGATTCTCCATAATACCAATTATGTAAAGGTGAGTAGCCATCACGTTGGAGCCCGTCTGCAAACGACACATGACAAAAACTTCCATCTCATTCTGAGTATATTAAACCATGGTTTCTAAAGGGATAGTTTGTTGGATTGATCTATATCAAGAGCCTTTAGGTACCCCAGTCACAATCCAATCCAACACCAATCGGTGCCAAGTATCCTGTTTAATTTTATATGTAAACTCAATTACTTACTTTAAATGCCTTTTAGGAACGGTTGTTCCTTAAAGGAGAGATGATGAGGATGATTGTTGATAAATAAAAACTTGTCGAAATCGGAATGTGTAAAGAGGAATTTTATTGACAGACGTCGGTATTTATAATATTATTGAATGTGTGCGGGAATGCGCGCACGATATATCGCTGTCTCGTCTCTGCGTTTACAATACGATTCTTGTCGCGTGTAGGTATTCATTCTGTTTTGGGAACCGGCGCGAAAGATGTGTTGCTTTCTCGTTTTATCATGGAATGCGCTCTCGATTGATAGCGAGTTGAATGACCGATGCATGGACTTTGTTCATTGCTTGTCTCGGATTGTGAAGCTGTGCAAAGGTGGTCTCGTGGGTTCAGTGACCGCGCATGCAATCGCCCCAGCCTTATAAATATAAATAATATATATTTTTTATGATTCTTGGAATATAGGGCTACGCAACAAAAACCACAATTTTAAGTTTAAATTAAATTCTGCAATCTTATACCACTTCACGATTAATTTATAAGTTATATAGGGACGCATGTCCATCGTTTGAGTACT